>NW_004624924.1:1330101-1426871 GCF_000247695.1 Heterocephalus glaber
TAAGAACCAAGATACATCATGTACAGGTACAAACACCCAATGATAAATGTAAACGAATTGTATACCTAAAATGTACCAATAAAAGAACTAAAAAAAAAAAAAACTAAATGTACACTTATCATCCAGCCCAGTAAACATTTACGCCACAGAAATGAAAACTGCATCCAAACAAAAACTCATACACAATTGTCCATAGCAACTTCATTTATAACAACCAAAACCTAGAAGCAACCAAAACATCCTACAAAATAGTTGAATGGTTATAAAAACTGGACACCTATATACCATGGGCTATTGCTCATCAACAAAAAAGAATGAAGAATTGATACATGACAAATCAGCTGTATCTTGGGGGTTTTTTGGGGTTTTTTGGTACTGGGGCTCGAACTCCGGTCCTTGCGCTTGCGCAGCAGGCGGCAAAACCACTGAGCTAAATCCCCGGCCCAGATTGGCTGTATCTTGAGGATATTCAATCTGAAAATATCACAGGTTGTTTGACTCCATGTATGTAACATTCTCAAAATGACAAAATTATAGAGATGGAGAAGAGATCAGCCACTGTCATGGTTTACAAAAGGCGGGGCGGGGGTAACATAAATGTACTGTAGCTTATCTACTCGTTGATGGAAACTGAACATACTAGCAATTGTCCACCACCATAAAGGCTTTAAATATTATCTGTGCTCCTGTTTTTTAATAAAGAACTACATGTAATTTAAAGGATATCCCAACTTGCACTGTAAACAATGGCAGCTACCAAAAAAAATTCCACCAGCAACTTGTCATGGGTCACCTTATAGCCTCCCCCAATTTGGCCTATTTTCTTATTAGTACTTCCATTTGCGGGGGGGGGGGGGGGGGTACCAGGGATTGAACTCAGGACCCTATGCTTTCGAGGCAGGCAGCAGAACCACTGAGCTAAATCCCCAGCCCTGGCCTGTTTTCTTTCCTGTTTGCCTGGGGGAGGCTTCCTATTGAGTTCAGTCAGGCATTCTTGACATAATATCATCTATTTTAGAGGATGTTTAATCCTCTACCATCTATATACAAACATCTTTTTAAAATTCAAGAACATGCGAAAATGTACAGGACACTCCCACTTCAAACAAAGATAATAAATAAAAACCTGAACTTAAACATACAACTTAATAGGTTTGTCACTATTTATACATGTTCATCCCTGATTTTATTTAAGATGACACTTTCCTGATACAAAATGATTTTATTTATAAGTAACTTTTCTAAAATACCCTTACTGTGTAATAAAGAATATATTAAAGATGTAAAGAACTATAAAATTACAATTCAAAATAAAACAGACAACTGCACTTTTGTGAGAGTTAATTTTGACTGTTTTACCCCTCAAAAAAGTCATTCAACTGTCGTTTGTTCCACTAGTCCTTGGGACAGTTTCATATTCCAATTCATGCAAAGTATTTTCAGTTTTTGACCAATACTTCTTTCACACAACATGTTATGGTGAGTTTAAATTACAAAATCTATGATTCATGCTCGAGCCACAAATTTTCTTAAATCTAATTTATGAGTGGCCAAGTACATTTAAATAGATTAATGCTTTAACGATGCAACTTTATTAAATTATCTGCCAGAAATCTCTGCTGAAAATGAATACTTCAGTAATCACTTCATTTTGTTCTGTAGGGTTTTTGTTATCTGTTCTCAAGGGAATAGAAGAAGCTATGCTTCCTCTCTCTAGAAAGTCACTTTCAAAAACTACTGCCAGACTGTAAACAATAAATGACTATGTCAGATGCTTAAATGGACTCTGTTTTAGCGACCCAAATTTTCAAATTCCCTGCCACCAACTCCCCCTCTGCTCGGCACTTCCCACACCCAGCTCACCCACAAACAGATCCTGTCCACATGCTGCGGCTCCACAACCCTTCCCTTTTCACTTCCAAAGTAACATGAAAGTCTTTGGCAACTTAAAGAAAATAACCTTAGTCTTTGACACAGTCTGCACCTGCAACTGTTTCTAAGTCTGTCTCTCTTGCTCTGGCTCTCGGGGATAACCCTGACCTGCCTATTCTGTGCGTAATAACTCCACCATCCGTTAGAAAAGGTCGCTGTTTTACATTTAGGAGGGAAAAAAGTTGGCAAAATTAAGTTTAACAACTCAGAGAATGCATAGCACATCACCTGTGGTACAGCAAGGTACAATCAGGAGACCGGGGCTCCAGTGCCAGGCTTACCCTTCACAGAAGTGTGATGCTCCAGCCTCTTCTCAGGCTGCTCGCCTCCCTTGCCTCCTAACTGCCTTGCAAATCAGTGCATGCGCCTTCTCCCTGGAGCACTCTTCTCCCGTCTGTCCTCTGACTAATTCTACTCATCTTTCTGAACCCAGCCCCTATGCAGGCTCCCCTAAAAAGCATTCCCTAAGCCCTCCTGGCTTCAGGAATATATTCCTCCGTAGGGTCTCTATCCAACCCCTCATCACAATCACCATACATAATCACTTTCGTGTGGCTGCTGCTGGGCTAGGACTTTCTCCAGAGCAGAAGGGCCTATTTTCTCTCTCCCTTCAAATCCTGATCCAACATAGATTCACTGAAGCACACCAGTGAAACCTCGGGGCTCCTGGTTTATGAGCCTTCTTTGAAATCCTGGGAGGACCTTCAGTGTATATTCACATAGTCTTTTTTTTTTCCTAGTCCATAACGGTAAAATGTTTTTCAAAATGGAATAGAGTTTTTAATCTGCACAAGTCAAGGGGAAAACAACAATAAAGCATGAGATATCTGTGAATTGGGTTGTAAATGGTTTAATCAATGTGTTCTGGGTGAATTATGTTGTAGAAAAATTAAATAAAATTATTCAATAGTGGGGTTACCCCAGGGATGGTGACGGGTGAGGGCAGATATTTTAACTGCAAGGTTTAACTATCCAGTCCTTTGCATTCAGTGTCCCCTCAAACCCACTCCTCCTGCAGCCCTGCAATGTCTGAGAGAATTTTTATGACCTAGAAAAGTAGGTGAATTGGGAAATGTTTTTGTGTTTATGGAAGGCTTTTAAATTTTGTAATTTCTCTTTACAAATAAATACTTCCAATTTTGTATTGATACTTTTATATTCCTACTGTGAAAGAGAAGCATTCAAATGCAACATGCATTAAGCCTTACAAAATCCTCCTGGATTTGCCCCTCTGTGCCTTACTTAGTACCTGGCACATAAAATCTGCCTGGTGAATTGATGTGTGCACTAATGTATACAGAGTGAGTCACTGACCACCACCAAGCTCACCACTGCCCAGTAACACAAAGTCCTAATAAAATAGCTAACATGGAAAACACGCTGTAGGGCACTAAAAGATGTTCTGAACAGGTAAGGTAGTGGCTCAATATTTTTTTATGGATGTAGATTAAAATAACTATGAGTAATGGGAGATACTAGTAAAGAATGTTAAGGAAGTGGCTAAAGATAAATAAAAGAGCTAATGTGACATGGCTACCAGAAAATCTTCCCTGAATTAGGGAATTCTTCAAGAATCTTATTTGTAAAAGTAAACTTTTTCCTTCCTTCTACTTTATCAGAACTTCCTGGCTATTAAATTTTAGTTTCCAGCTAGGAATTATCTATCTTGCAAGATCTCTCTTTTTTCGGTACCAGGGATCAAACTCGGAACCTTGTGAGGCTGGTGGCAGCACTGAGTTAAATCCCCAGACCACTTCCTCTTTTTAAAATATGTTCCATATAGTATCTGCAGAATTTCTTTAAGTTTCAAGTTCTGGGACATGTTCCTCCAACCCCCAAATAAACTGACTGTTATGATTACAGCCTGCCTCTGCTCAACCTTCCCCCATGACTCTATACCTGTAGTACAAATGATAAAACAGCTGTTTTCATTCCAACACAGTGATGACCACACATCTGCTAGGAAACTCTCACACAGTACAGAAATAAACCAACAACAAATCAGAGTGCTCTGTATTCAGGTGGGTTGGGGTCTAACAGAGAGCACTCTAGACTGGCAATTAGAAGAATCAGAAGGCCCGGGGTTCAGCTGCATCCTGATTCAGCTGGGCAGGCAAACCTCACTCGGCTCTGTGCAATCACAGCCCTGGCCCAGAGTAAATGTGCCCAAATGAGGGACACCACCAGCCTCCTTACCTACAAATGGAGAATAGCAAGTCCTACCTCACGAGTTTTATAAAAACTAAATAAGCCATTGTATAGCACTGGGCATATAACAGGTATATTTAACATAACAGGTACATTTAACAACATGCTGATTGTTGCTCCCACACTCTGAGGTAGGAGGCAGCTTCCAAATGGTAGTCCAACCCATAAAGTAGGCACATGTCTCAGAAAACTGCCAACAAGACACCAACTGCACATCTGCCCAGTCTAATAACCTCTCCAGGGCTTTACATCTCATTCCTACCTTAGGGATATTCCTGGAGACAGAATGGGAGCAACTTGAGGAAAGTTCTGGAAAGAAGATGATGAAGACATCCCTTGCAGGCAGAGAGAGATACTTGTCTGATTAGAACAGAGAAATAATATAGTTATAAAGTAAGAGATGAATGCAAGTAAAGAACACACATTTGAGAGAAAGAATAAAGTGTTCACAATGCATAGAAAATGGCAACACTGAAGGGCTAAAGGCAAAAATACAAAGGTAAGTAGGGACATGGCAGAGGAGGGACAGGGTCAGCCATGAACATCAGGTCCTGATGACTGACGATGAGGACAAAGGACAGGAAGTAGAGAAACCCAGACTTCACATGAGATGTGTGGGAGGATGGAGTTTGGTAACACAGAACAGCAAGATAGGAAAGAAGCTGCTTTAGAGAACTTAAAAATTTTTTAAAAATATAACCATCTGGATTTGAAGTCAAGGCTAGATAATGAGCAGTTACAGCAATCAAGATGGCTGGAGACAGAAGAAGAGAGAAGCAGAGGTCAGGGCTGAAGGGCCACAGGCTCCCAAGAGTCCTCAAAGAGGAGCTGTGGTGGGGAGAACAATAATAGGTCAGTGGCCTAAAAGAAGGGGTGGGGAGTGCCCTGGGGAGACCACATCACAGAGAAGTGAAGCCTAACAGTCAGAAATCACCAGAAAGAAGCCAGCAGGGGTCATAAACTCCAAAGGCGTGTGTGTGTGTGTGTGTGTGTGTGTGTGTGTGTGTGTGTTACAGGGGATTGAACCCAGAGCCTTTACACTCGGCTACATTATTTTTTGTTTGTTTTGAGACAAGGTCCACCTAAATTGCTGAGTTGCTCAGGCTAGGCTTGAAATTCCCATCCTCCTGCCTCAGCCTCCCAGACAAAGGTGCACTTTTTCAGTACAAATGAGATCACTCAACTTCCCTGTGGACACTTTCCCCAGCCGCCATCCAGTGACTGCCTGTTCATTACCTGGGCAACCAGGCCTCCAGTCCATGACCCGGACCCATCCACCTCTTACCTGTCTTCCCCTGCCTCACATTGCATTGGCCTCACTGGCCTTCTACTGGCCCTCAAACATGAGTTCATTCCCACTTTCAGGGACTTGGTGCTTTCTGATCACTAGGATGCTCTCCAGGGGATCCTAGATCACACTACCTAATGACTCACACACTCAGGCACATGCAAACACACACGCATACACATACCATTCTCCACCGTCCTCCACATACCTGAAATTACCAATTACCTGAAATACCACCACTACCTGAAATTCTCACGTCCTCATTGTCTCCTCAGTTCCCAAATGGACTGGGCAGAGCATGAGCCTGGGCATTGTTTTCTATTCTTCATTCAGAGACATCATAAATTAAAGAAGAAAAAATTAGTGCCTTTTCATAATAGGATAAAGCCTGCCTGTGTCAAATTATGGAAAGGAAAATAGAGGTAAGAGCTAAGACAACTTAGCCAAAACACCCACATCCTGGGTGGGGGGGAGCAATTGTTATAAGGTTTTACAGCTATAGTCACGCCTTTGAGAAGAGCAACCTTTTCTACAATATGTAAATGAAACATCTTATTTCTTTTTTTTTTTTTTGGTACTGGGGATCGAACTCGGGTCCTTAGCTTGCGAGGCAGACGATGGAACCACTGAGCTAAAGCCCCGGCTCACACCTTATTTCTTGTACTGATTGTTCTCTAAGTGAACAACTCGATCATCAACCTCAAATCCTGGCTTTGCTGGCAATATATTTTATAAAATCAAATAAATCAAAACTGTCAATTACTTCAACTTCTTTATTTAAAATACAAGGCTGCACATCACCCAAAATTGTGGGGGTGTCAGCACAAGACAGGAAGTAAGTGATATGAGACTGTAAGAACACTTGGTGCTTATTTGCTCACAGAACCTCAAACCCACACTCGCAAAGAAATTCCTCCAAAGCTGGGTGATGGGTTAATTCTGAGGGCAGTTTTCTATGGCTGTGTATTTTACCTTTAGGCTTTTCCCAAGATGCCTATCATCTACTAGAGACAAGGACAGGAGCACTGTGAAGTACCACTGTGCTGAGAAGAAAGGGTACTGTTGCCTTTGGATTGCGAACAGGGATGAAGTTAGTGGAAGATTTATAAAAGTTTCTAAGTCAAAGGTTTTACTCAAGTCTGAGAAGCGGTTTTTCCCCTCCACTCCTGCCAGAACTCTCAAGCAGTCTCTTGCAGCAGCTAGAGTACAAGACGTTACAAGAATTGACATCTTGTGGCCACCAGCCAGGGAGGGGAAATTAGTTTCCACGGTCCTCTTTGCTAGAATACCATGGTTTGGAATTTGTTTGCCCCCACAGAAAACAAACAAGTGAAAAGGCAAAGAAATAAAAGTATGCCCAAACAGAGAGGGTACAACAAGGTGGAGTTAAGTCAGCAGAAAGCAAGAACCACTAAAAATAAGCCAAGTTCTACAGGTAAAGCTTAAGCAAGTGTAGAGACACCTGACATGTTGCTGTGCTTAAGTCAAGACACAAGTAATGTTAACATAATTTGGTTAAAAAATTTTTGCACTAAGTAAACAAGTGATCCACCAGTTGATTTCAGGCAAAAGGCCCTCCTGATTCTACTCTCTAGGCCAGAATTAGCTGTAGTGGCATCTTTTAAAAGACACCCTCATGCATACACTCTAACCTTTGAGCTAATTAAATTTCTAGTAACTTGAGCTGGGAGCTTGATGGGGAAATTATTTGGGCTTTTGTGAGCAAAGGAGCTTTTTGAAGGTCAGGACTTGCCTAGTTGTAGTCACCAGCAATATCCCAGGGGGGAAAAATGGTCCAGGAAATGACACCATTCTTCACATTAGAAACTCAAAGGAAACTGCAGGACAGAAAGAGCCAAAATGGTGCCCTTAAGTACCCAGCCAATGGCTGAAGTCATTTTAATCAATCAGTAAAGTGGGGAATCCCCACGCTTACTGTGGGATCTACCACAAACAAACTTTCCAAGTTAAAATATATATAAAATATATAATATATAATATATGTGTGTGTTATGACTTTCGATACAGCATTTGAAAACAGTGCCAAACCAGCTAAGTTAACTTAGTAAAGTATATCACTCTCCCTCCTGGAGACAATTTCCTCATTGACAATGTGAGGGTGGCCAAGCAAAGATCTCCAAGGGGCCCTCACAGGCAAAAAGACTCTGATCTAATGGTCAAGAGGCCACTCACAGGCAGCCTATGCGAGATGCAAAGCCACGAAGAAGGGGCAGGCTGGGAAGACAGGATTTCCTTCAGCAGGAATCAGAAGTCAATGGGACTCTGTGGGAGTCCGGAAGAAGGCATCTGCCAGGTGAACACAGAACAAAGCCACCAAGTCACTTACTGCCTCAATAGGAAGCTGCTGCCTTGGGCTAGGAAATGGCCTTGTGACTCAGAGACCTCGCCAGACAACCTGGGACCTGTCCTCGGGCCTCCTTAGAAGGCTGGGACAAGGGGCACATGTTTGGCCAAGCATTCCTACACCAGGACCCAGAAAGTAGGGAAGGCTGAGGGGGGAAGGGTTTGCTCAGCAACTAAAGTACAACTGGTCTCTAAACCTCAGATTACACCTTTAGTTATTATACACAGTGAGCCTAGCGCCAACTAACATCCTAAGGACCAAACACAGCAGGACACCGTGACTCAAAATAAAAGAATAATATAAACAAAAAAAGCTAAGAGAATAGGGAAGCAGCTCAGATCCAGCTGGCAGTAAGCTACTGAAACAAAAACTCCATTCCCCAACAGTCACACAATCTGTAGCCTCCTGAGAAAGAAATATTCTCTTCAGCCCACTGCTGCAGTTTACATACCCATGCCATACACTGGAAGGACGGAAGAGAGCAGGAGTCCAAACACAGGGCTCACAGATGCAACCCCTGCATATGTTATAAAAATCTTCAGAGATTAGATGCTCGAGTTGGCCAGAATTTGAGAGACAGTGGAAATAAAGTGCCAGGGCAAAAAAAAACAAGTAAAGAGTAAAAAAGTAAGAGAATTTCTTTTCCTTTTTAATTTTTATAAACATAATCAACATACAAAATTTCACACATTACCTTGCTTTAAGAAATGAAAATGAGAAGAAAATTCCCAGTTTCATAATTAAAACTAAAATGAATGAACCCCTAGATGTTAAATATTTCTGAAGTAAATAAAATTTGAACTCTTACATCTCATTTGCAAAACAATCCATTTGAAATAGGTACACCCTTCACCCAGCAGTTCCACTCCTAAGAGTGGGCATGTGACAAGGCTGTCTGGTGAGTAACTGTCCCTGTTGCCAAGAACCAAAACAAAGATCAATAGGGAAGTAGCTTGATCCAGATCTATTCATTAAAAAAGCTACACCTAATGACTTGGAGTTTAAAAGCATGCTGAGTTGTAAAATACACAGAAATCCACATAATATGATCCATAAATCTTCCTATTAGAGCTTCATCCATTTGTATGAGTATGAATGTATGACTACATGAGTACAGAAAAATAATGGAAATATTCACACTAAGGCAGTGCTTCTCAAACTAGCAAATATCAGAATCACTTGAAGGTTTTTTAGATACCAACTGCTGGACACCCTGCAGGATACCTGGTTTAGTAGGTCTGGTGTGAGGCCTAAGAACATGTATTTCTAGTAAATTCTCAGGGAATGCTGATGTTTTAGAAACCACTGTAGTAGATAACTTTTAATTATAAGAGTTACCTGGAAGGACTGAAAGGGGAGGAATGGAAGAAGGGAACCATATAGGAATGTCCAAAATAATAATAACAAGCTTTTCCATATGATTCTACTTATAGAAGGCATTGTATGTGTGTACATACCCAAAACAAATTCCTAACAGGACTGTTGCCAGAAAACTATTAGAAGTTATTTCAGAAATGAAATTTCAAATAATCTTTATCTTTTATAATTTTGCTTATTATTATATTCTTTATAATGAACCAGTGTTACTTCAATAATTTAAAACAAAACCATTTTTATTGAGAAAAGGGGAGAAAAAACTTTGGAACCAACAATTTCTTAAGAAAGAGCTTTTCTATTTTGTTCATAGCACTAAACTGATATCTTAGGAAGACTAATGTTAATATGTAAAACTAAAAACATAATGTAAAAAAGAAAGATCTTGGATAGGTGAGTAAGTAGAACCTGTATTTTTTTTTACAACTCTCTTATCCACAAAAAATTTAGAAAAAGAGAACATAAAAAGAAATTCTAAAGTTCACTTTTAAAGGTGCACAATTGCCTTGTGAATGCAAAACATCTTCCTCTTTTAAAAATCCAATTAAATACACAGTAAACAAAATCTTGCCTCTTAAACTGCCTTTGCATTGCTTCCTATATGTCTTTATGTACAGACCAGAAAATGACAAAAATAAGGCTAAGATTAATAACCTAAAACCAAATAAAATCAAAATAACTTTATAATTTCTAGTACAGGACTTTCAGGCACCCAGGCTGTCTCTTAGAGAGCTCTAAGGTAGAAAATAAGTCTCTCAGATAGGTTACCGGGATTCTAATTCACACTTTTCCAGGCTTTCACAGGTCTCCTGAGACTCAACACTGTATCTCTCCTAGCTTAAAACACACCTTCTCATACCAGTTGATGACTGAATTTGAAAACTCAACCTGGCTGTCCAACAGACCACAGGCCTCTGCTATTTTTTCCTGCTAGGAACAAACAGCCTGGCCTTCTAGAGCTGGCCTTTGGGGTCCCCTTCAGCACAGTTGCAAGAAGCTGCTAAGAGGCTCCAAATTGGATTTATGGTACTCACATCCCAAAATTCTGGAAGGGTTCTCTGTACTGACTCAGAAATGGAAGCATTTTTTATTATAAGAATGTTATGGAGGGCCAGGGATTTAGCTCAATGGTTCCACTGCCTGCCTCGCAAGCTAAGGACCCGAGTTCAATCCCCAGTACCAAAAAAAACCCAAAAACATAAGAATGTTATGGAAATTCAGTGAAAGCAATTTATAGTCAATGGGATAAAAACCACTTATAAAACCCATTTGAATGAGGTACCCTTTTCTGAGAAGGTGGGTAGAAATTGGAGAATGATTTCTACCATTTTTTTTCTCCCAGGATTACTGATCCATTTAAATAATCCAATTTTTTTAAACACCTGTGGATTGAACCAGGGCCTTTGCACTGAGCTACATCCCCAGCCTTTTTAATTTTTCAGACAGTGTCTCTCTCTAAGTCATTAAGTTGTCCAGACTAGGCTTGAACTTGGAATCCTCCTCCCTCAGCTTCTCAGAGTGCTGGAATTACAATCCTACACCACCATCCCCAGTGGATCAAATTCCCCTTGAAACAAATCTTGTTTACTTATTTTTGAAAGACTGTTGTGATGAGATTTTTCCAGGGCATCAGTATACAGTGATACACAGAAATATTATGAAATTGTAAGATACCATCCCAATACTAGAAGAGAATACATTTGCCCCTGGTATCCTCAAGGAATGGGTTCTGGGACCCCTCGTGGATACCAAAATCCACTGATGCTCAAGTCCCTCATACAAAAGGGCATAGTATTTGCATATAACCTACACACAAACCCCAGTGTACCTTAAATCATCTCTAGATTACTTATAACACCTAGAGCGATGTGACTTCTGTATAAATGGTTGCTATACTATATTGTTTCAGGAAAAATGACAAGGAAAAGAATCTGTACAAGTTTACCACAGATGCAGATCTTTCCCAAATATTTTCAGTCTGTGGTTGGTTGAAAAAGTGGATGCAAAGCCCATAGATACAGAGGACCAACCGAAGGTTCTCAGAAGGGCAGAGCAGAGGCCAGCCCCCAAGACACACAGACAAACCATGGCATAGCTTTTGTATCTGCACTAGACACACATTGCTCATTTGGTGAAATTTGATTTAAGACTACTTGTCATTATAACATACTCCTGCCGAGTTCTTTCTGGGGAAGAGTCCAAATAGGCAGATTGGCCTAAGGCACTTTGCAGTAATTTTTACTACAAAAAACCAAAGGTAAGCATGAAAAGTGGGACACAACCCATGTAAAGAGAAAAAGTCATTTATGATAAATATATTTAATATTTTTCATCTAAGATATCATCAGTTATAATAGGCATTTAATATTCCACTTAAAAAAGGAAAACGCCAAGTATGACATTTAATTACCTAGAATCTTATTTTATACATATAAATAAGCTCTTCTAAATTAATTCATACATAACTTATCATGCATCACACTGCTGTTTGCACGTCTTTCTTTGAACATAACTTTGCCTTTTAGTGCCAAATCATGGTGAAATCATTTTGAAAGCAATTAATTTATTAAGTTAAAAACAAGAACTAAAGTAAAATGAACAATTGTGACCAAAGTCACAGATGCATAAAGAATATGCCAGGGGGCAGGCACAGTGAATATAAGAACATCTCAGAGGCCGGGGATTTAGCTCAGTGGTTCCACCGCCTGTCTCGCAAGGGCAAGGTCCCAAGTTCCATTCCCAGTACCAATACAAAAAAAAAAGAAGAAGAACATCTCAGATTCAGAATAAAATGAGAAGAAAATTACACCTTAGAATTGATGATACATTAACATCTCAATACAATAATTACACAGGGTAAGATTCTGGCATATTTTCTTGGTACCTTTTTCTGTACTTTTCATTTTTATTCTAATGGGTATACTTTTACTTATAAAAACTTTGTGTGTGTGTTTGATTTATTTAAATATCTTTTTTTTTTTGGTACCGGGGATCGAACCTGGTCCTTGCGCTTGCACAGCAGGCAGCAAAACCACTGAGCTAAATCCCCAGCCCTTAAATGTCTTATCTCCTTAGCCAGTGTGTATTATCAGCTCTTCCACTAGCCTGGTCTTAATCTAATAGGTCTATGTTCAAACAGCCACACAAGGATGTTGATCAACTACAATGTTTTATAACATGGTTAGTTTTGAGGTCTGTCTGTTTTAAGGCAGAGAAACAGGAAGGCACACTTGTGGAAAGTAACAGCAGGACTCGGAGTACTTTATAATCTAGCCTCCAGCCAGTCTTTTTATCTTTAATTATGCCTGGCCCTGCAAGCACATTTTATGTTCTGCAAATCATAATCTACAAAGAGAACCAGAGACCACTGGGTAACACACAAGGCAGCTTTTTTATTATTCTGAAATCCATTTATTTTGTAATCTTATCTTCCTCCTGAGAACCCAGTAGTCTATATAGTGTGTGGAGGAAGGGATAGAGGTGTATGCTAGCTGGGTAGTGAAGTGTGGGAGATGGATGAATATACTTTTATTAGTTGAATCTTCTGATTACCTTGCTCCAGTTTCTTTTTTTTTTTTTTGGTACCGGGGATCGAACTCGGGACCTTGCACGTGTGAGGCAGGCGCCAGAACCACTGAGCTAAATCCCTGGCCCTCTCCAGTTTCTTAATATTTGATTCTAAATCACAGCTACTCCACACATCCATACCTACCTGTCCAGGCCCAACACCCACCAACAAGGCTCCTTCCCTGTGGAGGAGCAAAGATGAGGCCATCTGCCATTTTGTGTGTGAGGAACCAGTTTCCTTCCCTTTTGCACCAAGGAACTGGTCTCAGAATCAGAATCCTCCTTTGACCTAGAGGGCACATCTGACCAGAAATCTCATTGAGTGTGTGTCCCTGAACCTCTATTCCCTCTGCATGTGTCCCAGCACTCTGCCTTTGGAGTTCCTAGTTCATGCTTTTAGATAAAATCATCACCAAGCCATGGCCCTCCCCTCCAAAAAAACACACAGACACTTTTGACTATCACTGGATGTTATCATAAAATAATATGTTCAAAACGTATCCCTATATGGGAACTCAGTGCTTATGAGTCCAGAAATTATATAAAAATATTATTCTAAAGGCAGTCTAATTAAAACTCAGACTTTGGAAACAAGAGTCAACCAGTTGTAAAAGGCTCTATGAAAATACTTGTACTAGACAGTAATGTTCAGGTAAAGCCTCAACTCAATAGCAAACAAAATATTTCTCCTCACTTCAGGCACATGGTTCGAGTTAGGAAAAGGATCCATGGACCTGAAGCCCAATGCTTAGTGACTTACGTAAAGAGGGACTTTGCTGCAGCTCAACTCCATGGCTTCTGCATCTGCAATGAGAGCAATAAATGACAGCAGTTATTGCAGGAGCTCCACAGCAACTGGCCCTCAGACCCCTTCCTGGCCCCCAGCTCAGTCAACATCATCACTTGGAGGAAGGGGCCAATGCATCAGGAAAACATCACCATAGAATAAAGAGGGCTGGGTGGGGATGGAGCACAGTGGCAGAGTCCTTGCTACGATGTGGGAGGCCCTAGGTTCCAGAATCAGCACCACAGAAATAAATAAATATATATCTCCCTAGTTCACTTTCATTACTGTACATATATAAGGAAACCCTACTACCTCAGATGTTTCCCCAGAATAGGAATATTTCTGAAACCCAAGGAAGGACAACATTAAGTATGTTGAAAGTGGGCCGGGAATTTAGCTCAGTGGTGTCCGCCACTTGCCTCGCAAGCGCAAGGACCCAAGTTTGATCCCCGGTACCAAAAAAAAAAAAGTATGTTGAAAATTTTGCCTTAGTTCATCACTTGCCTCACGGGCTATTCCAATGTCAGAATCTACTTTTGTTCAGGTGAGGCAAAGGGGCATAGCGACAAGATCATCCAGTGGCCTCTCGTATACAGGAGGTCAGAGATCTGAGTGGCTGCATCGGCATGATCACAATGGGGGTGTGGGGTGCAGTCCACTGTTGAGCTATCCAACCTCTTCGCCTGCTGTACGCACCCACACTTGCCTCTGAATGGCCTGCCTCTTTAAGAACAGCACACAGAGGTGTCTATGAAGACAGAGAAACAAAATACAGTGTGGGCATACAATAATTCCACCATTCACTATTCAACCTTGGAAAGGAATAATGTGGAATAATGTGGTGGCACTCACTACAACAGTTTTGAACTTTAACACCATGGTGTGAAACAAGCCAGACAGAAAGGACAAATGGCGTATGGTTCCAATTATATGAGCTATGTAGAGTAGACAAACTCATAGAAACAGAAAATAAAATGATGGTTCCCAGCAGTGCAAGAAGGGAGAATTTACTGTTTCATGGATTTTTTTTTTTTTTTTTTTTTTGGTACCGGGGATCGAACTCGGGTCCTTGCGCTTATGCAGCAGGCAGCGAAACCACTGAGCTAAATCCCCGGCCCTGTTTCATGGATTTTAATGGACACAGAGTTTCATTTCTTGCACTAGGAAAAGTGTTCTAGACATGGATAATGGTGATGGCTGTAAAATAACATGAATGTGTTTAATACTACTAAACTATACACAGAGAAATAGTTATTTTATGATAAATTTTATGTTATATGCATTTTTTCAACAATTTTAAAAATAACTGAAATAGCACCCAGAAGCTGCCTTCCTGATTAAAAGAAAAAGAGCCAGCATCACTCCCTGCACACTGACTGTGGGTCTGGTATTACACAAAGGTAACCAGAAAGGAGTCCAGCCCTCAGGTGAACAACAGAGACAGAGATCGGGAGACAGTGGCGAACAGGCTGCAGGAAGATTCCGCATGGAACAGTCAGGGAGATGCATTGCCCCTCACTGTCCCCCCACACCTCCAGCCACCACCCCACCCCCAAACTCTAGGCCCAGCCCGGCTCTCATCCTAGGTCATGGCCCCACTGCAGTACTTTCTTTGGGGTACTTCTCCTAAGAAGGCGGGCACACAGCAGGTTGAACGGTGACATGTATAGTGATTCTCAGAGGATGCTCATGGCAAGGAAGAGAACATGAAAAGTCCTGTTTTTATTTATTTTGTCTAAAACCACTTAAAGTGAGTTTTCCTAACGCTCCATACACGTTACATGGCAGCCTCCAAGGTCAAAGTAATGCTCTATGAGTCATCTTCAGAGCTTGGCAACAGGACCCTTCCTTCTCAGCCCTATTCCCAGCATACTATGCCCTGTGAGCATTTTTGTGGATCCCCTAAAATGGGCTGTGAATGGTAATCGTGAATTTCTAAAGAAACTAGCTCCAAAAACTGGGCTGGGATGGTTAAGCTTGATTGTCAACTTCACTGGCTTCAGAGGCAACCGGGAGATGAGTAAAGCACACTTCCACGTGTTCAGGGTGGGTCATGTTGGCATGACCTTGGGGACTACATCTGTGACTGGCCCCTTCCTCTCTGGTGCTGCTTCCCTCCTCTCAGCTTCCTGGCCACCCTGAGGTAGCTTTGCTCCACCACACCCTTCCACCATGTTCTCCCCTGGAGTGAGTTGCCCAAGCCAGAAATCTCTGAAACCATAAACCCATTTAAACTGCATATGTTGTTTTGTCCTAGCAACAGAAAGGTTACTAATAAATACATAGACCAATGGCTCCAAGAGTCTGGGAAAGAAACTTCAAATTAAAGATAATATTAACAAGCAATGACAATGCACTTCATATGAATTATCTGCCAGCCACACTATGAAATGAAAAGAATATCCAGGGCCGGGAATTTAGTTCAGTGGTTCCACTGCCTGCCCTGGAAGCATAAGGTCCTGAGTTCGATCCCCGGTACCAAAAAAAGAAAAGAATATCCAATCCAAGAACATTGATAGTTTGATAACCTCAAAAGTCTAAATCAGTAAGAAAGTATTAAAACATGAATTTATATCCACTACCACTGATCATAACTCTCACCCTAAATGTCTGCCGCTCACCAAGATACTAGCAATTTTTCAGCTGTTTACAGTACACCACATGCAATTCCAGTCCTTTACAAAATTTCACCAAACTTGATATTAAAATTAAAAGACCCTTTCAAGATTTTTTCTTAACAGCAAAAGAAATGCGAGTTGGCCCTATAACATTACCATAAGAATCATAGTGGTTTTTATAAAACACCAGAGAAACTCATTATTCTAGATAATTAATAGGCACTAATTAAAAAAGAAAATTGCAGAAATAACACACAGAAAGAAAGCAAAAAGCTAAAATGCATTCCTTTATAATAAAACCATTGAATATTGTTGAATATTTTTTAAATAACAGCCAGGTGTGGTGGTGCATGCCTATAATCCCAGCACTTGGGAAGCTGAGGCAGGAAGATCACTGCAATTTTGAGGCCAGCCTGAGATACATAATGAGTTCAAGGCCAACCTGAACTACATAGCAGGACCCTGTCTCCAAAAAACAAAACAAATAAAAAAGAAGAAGAAAAGAAAAGAAGTATATTAGAACAAATTAAAGTGTGGGTAAGGTTTGCTATATATACACTTAAAGTACAGATTTTTCCATGGTTCAGTTTATGATACTTGCTAGATTTTATTTGATCATAAAATACCAAAAAAAGAAAAAACTCCACTTTTGGTGAGAATGTAGAGACATACTCTGAAATGTAAATTGCCTCTAGCAAAAAGTAACATTCTATAGGAAAACTGTTCAAGTCCAATTACTGAAAAGGCAACTGCTGTCATAAGTTTTGCTTTGCTTTGCTTTGTTTTGCTTTGCTTTGCTTTGCTTTGCTTTGTTCTGTTTACTCCTGGTACTGGGAATTAAACCTGAGACCTTTACACTGAATTAAAACCCTGGCCATCTTTTGTTGTTGTTCTTGTTGCTAAATTGCCCAGCCTGGGCTCAAACTTGCAATCTTCCTGTCTCAGCCTCCAGAGAGCTGGGATTATAAATGTGTGCCACCATACCAAGCTCGTGATAAATTTTAAAAGCACCACACATGAGATTTCATTTATTTTGTGACTCATGGGCAAGACACCGCAATGAAGACTTGAAGCTAAAAATAAAAGAGTCTACAGGACATTAACCCAATTATCATGATTAATTTTACAGAAATAAGAACTTCAACACTGTCAAATTCAGTAATGAAACAGGAAGTAACCATAAAAATCTTTCCCACATTGAGGTGCATTGGTTATATTCTGTAGTTGTCAAATTTAAATATATATCATATAATTTTCTCTTACAAAAATAGAAGTATTCCAAACTTGCTGGGATTTCTGAGGTGGAAAGTGATTGTTTATATCAGAATACATATATTTTTTTCATATGAATAACCTGTCTCTTCAAGAAAAAAGTGGCATTTTCATTAGTGAAAAAGAAATTGCATTTCAAAAGATTATACATAGTTTATGCCACAGTAAGTTCATTTTCAAAAAGAATATATGTACATGTGTCCACTGTCTTGTGATTTTATTGCAAACTTCTTTTTTTTTTTTTTTTTTTTTTTGGTACCGGGGATCAAACTCGGGACCTTGCGCTTGCGAGGCAGGCACTGGAACCACTGAGCTAAATCCCCAGCCCATTATTGCAAAAATTTAAGTTTGCCACATATAGTAATTCTCCCATCTATATTCTGTGAATTTCTAGAAAAAGCATTCTCATCTAAGTTCTAAATCTTCAAAAAGAGGACTTCATGGGCTTTTTCTTTTAATGCAAAAACTTCTGATTCATGTGCAAAAGGCCTGGTTGCTGTCAGGGAAGAAGAGGATGTATTTACCAGACATATTTAAACAAGAAACCATTGTGTATTGGTGGATGGGATGGAAACACTGGCCCCTCACTTATGAGTGCAGCCCAACACACGCATCTCCTATCAGAGTCGATGTATCAAGCTGTAGTTTCTTCTCCAGAAAAGAAACACTTTAAACCAATTTCAAAGCCAACAGTAAAAGAACCAGACATTCAAATATTAAATTCAAATATTAAAACGACTAAAAGAAAGCTTTCAAAAATAATGGCACATATTCATCATATTATTCTCATGGACATATTATATGAGATGGGATCAAAAAATACAAGATATGTTTAAATGTGAAACATCTTATTGCAGTAAAAGACATAATGCCATTAATCCCTCTTACGTCAAACGTACTAATGCCATTGCTCTTACCACTTTCTGAAGCAGCCCTGGAAGTCCTTTTTCGTGTCTTTGGTCGCACTACTGTGGCTACCTCCATGCCCTAAATTGACTCAAAATATTTACCTTACATGAGAAAGAGCTAGAGATCGCACGGTGCCAGATCTAGTGAATAAGGTCAACGAGGACAAACTGTAATGTTTTTATGAGCCTCCCTTGCACTCAGCAGCAGCATTAACCCTACATTTTATCGCACCTTGTAAAGACACTCACAAAAGAGGTCTTCCAGAACTGCTCCAGAAAGTGGCAAGAGTGATAGCACACGGATGTTTGGAGTGAGGGGGAGTATTTTAAGGGAAATTAATGGCAATGTGGTTTTTTTTTATTGTAATACACTTTTGGGTAGGGGTAGTGGGAGGGGCAGCGGAAAGGAAAGAAGGGAAAGGAAAAATGATGAGAAATGGAAAAAATGGAAATAAAGTCTTTGTAAATAGGGAAGGGTGGAGAGAGTGAAGGGAGGGCTAGGAATGGGGAAAAAATAAGAACCAAGATGCATCATGTAAAGGTACAATTCCCAGTGAGAAATGTAATTGTGTTGTATACCTACAATGTACCAATAAAAGAATTTAATACAAAAAAAAATTGTAATACACTTTAAATTCGGTTGTCATAATTTTTTTATTATCCCTTGTATATTAACATTTATAAAAAGAACGAAAAAGGTTATTCATTGAAAAATTAGTATTGTGTTTAACCTTCCTCACTTTTTTCATTTTTATGTATGTTTTAGAATATACATTACACTAGTATATTTACCGATAAATATATTAAACAAGATACACCCTAACATTTTATTTTCTTATTACGGGCACATGATAACCTTTTGAAGATCTACTGCTCAAAAGCAGGACTTTTTCTTTTCCCTGCTTGTCAGACTATAGATGGTCTTCCCAGCGGTTTCCTTCGGTTAGCAGAATTAGGCAATGACCTGTGGTGCAAACTAAGCGCATGGTAGCCTCTGTAGTTCCACATTTATGAGGTGAGAAGATGAACATGTGCTGGACTGCATTGCAAAACCCGGCATCCCTGGGCTTTAGGAAGGCTCTGGATTCTCCATAATTTTACTTGTCAGTCAGCACAAGGTCATACATCAATAAGCCTGCCCCAAATTTGGACTGTAATATGATTCAGCTAAAACATGAAACACTAAGGGACAGACAGCCTGGTATTTGCATCTGACCTTACATTTAATAGCTCACATCTTATTATTCCTGCCTACTCTACCTTTTTCTGTATAGAAACTGTAAAAAATATTTTGAGCAGCAATAATTGTGTTTTTCACTCTTTGAGAAAAAGAAGCTAAAATATGTGTCATCATTTTTTAAAATCCTGGTTGAGTGATTTTACTACTTTATAACACTTCAACTTGAGTGTTTTGTTCTCATGACTATTTACTCTGAAATTGGTTTTAAAATATTTCGTGGCTGAAGAAGACACCTCAGTCTGATGCACACATTCTAAGTAGTTAAGAGTTCTAGGGGCCAGGGATTTAGCTCAGTGGTTTCACCGCCTGCTGCACAAGCGCAAGGACCCGAGTTCAATCCCCGGTACCAAAAAAAAAAAAAAAAAAGAGTTCTCAGCTTCAGTGCCAACCCTTCCAAAATCCCTGTCACAATTTCCACAATGAGCTGCAGGGAAAATAACCTAGCTGTTACAGCTTGTGTCTTGAGGTCCCCCTAAAGCCTCAGGCAGCAGTCAGAGGTGGGGCTTTTTCAGAGGCAGCTGGATCTAGAGTGTGACAATACAATTGATTCATGGTGTGATGCTAGGTTCGAGAGCACTAAGATTAAGGGTGTGAGTGCTACCTGCCCTAAGTAGGCTGGATAAGACATAAGGGATGGGAAAAGCTGTGGTTGTCCCTTGTTGCTTTGCTACTTTCTGCTCACCATGAACTGTTTCTCCTCTGTGATTCCTATCTTGATGCCACCCTGCCTTGGAGCCAGCCAATTATGGATTGAAACCTCTTCAATCTGTGAGCTAAATAAACCTTTCTCCCCTTAACTTGCAGGTGTTGCACATTTTGTCTCAGCAATGAGCAAAGTAACTAAGACACTACTCAATACAATGAACAATTTTCAAACTGAAGTGTATTTTTTAAATTTATATTCTCATTTGGATTTTCCTCCAAATCAGTTCCTCTTTCACAGTTAAAAGCAGTAAATTCTGTGCTCACGGAGCTGTGTGGCCACACTAGGCTGTGCCTCCCTTTACATCAAGTTTAATAAGCAAGTTTGCATTTGCCCAGCAAGTTACAGCTGCCGAAGTTCTTCATGCAGCGTGTCTTTTCTCTGTATGTATATCATGCCCTACACTTTGCTTGTTGTAATCCTTGATTTCTCCACCTACAGTTTCTAAATTTTTCACATTTAAATGCTTTTTAAAAAATCATACTACATTTTTCAAAATGCTTCTTGGGAAAGTAAATGTCAAAATATTTCCAAAGTCTTGCAGGCAGATACTAGGGAATGATTTAGACCTTAGTAGACAACCATGCTTTTTAAGTTTGTTCCCCAAAGGGGGAAAAAATATAAAGAGATTATCAAGATGCAAAAGACACAATATTTTAGATTTATATTTTGAAGAATATATAATATCTCAGTATCTTTGATTTCTAGACAACTCTTTAAAAACTACCCCACTTCAAACAGGCTAAATTGTTTTAATTAAAGAAGAAAATATATATTCAACTTTATGAAAAAAATAAATTCTTGACTTTATGAAGTTCTAGGTTTCTCATATTTGTGCATTTAAATAAAATATCTAAGGCAGACTGAATATAAAACCCATGACTTTAATTTTGTCTGGATATGCTAACAAACATTGTCTAATATGTCTTTTATAAAACCAATTAACAATGCTCAAAGAATATTTATCGACATTATTAATAACTACATTTGGAAAACTAATAATAATCCAAACACTATGTTAAATATTCTACAAACGTCATCTCAAATGATCCTCACAGCCACCTTGAAAAGAAGACGCAGGAAGCCCTTGTTACATGAACATGTATTTCCAAGTACCTGCCACTACAAATGAAGTAAAAGCTATCTACACATAAAGACATTCAAAAATGATCTGATCAGGCTGGGGATTTAGCCCAGTGGTTCTGCTGCCTGCCCCGCAAGGGCAAGGACCTGAGTTCTATCCCCAGTACCAAAAAAAAAAGTTTAAAAAAAAAAAAAAATGATCTGATCATCTATCAAGTTAAGTCTCAGATGAGCAATGCCCTCCCCACTCACCCTCCTGTCCCTCCCTCCACTTAATACCAGCATCTATCCTCCAGTTATTGTATCTTTGCACAGAAAGAGAGGGGGTTGTTTTGTTCTGTTTTTGCAATTTGTTTGCTTTGGTCTTGGTATAATTAGAAAATGGTGCAAATAAAACCCAAATCACTTAAAATAAAATTGGAAATACTTTGAAAGCATAATATTTTTCATACAGTTGAAAAAATCTCATTGGAGAACTGCTAAATATAAAGGCACTGATCCATAAGAATGTAACAGAGACCCATTAACCAGTACAAAAGGGAAAAATCACAACAAGACAGAGGCTTCAAAGATAATCATTTCAATATTGAAAGAGTAAGAGTACCCTCCATGAGAAAAGGGAAGATCTTGAGTATGACTCATAATCATGGTTTGGAAATCAAATATGGCAGCACAGATGTCATGCCATTCAATCTATTGATTTTGTTAAAAATAATTCACCTGCCTCCCAAGTACAAGGTCCTGAGTTCTATCCCTGGTACCAAATAATAATAATAATTATTATTATTATTCTCATCCTCCCTCCCCAATTAATCATACACACACACACACACACACACACACACATTCATTTTCTATTCATCCTTAGAATTATTAAGAAGTTGAAAATTACAATTTGCATAAGAGCACATAATTAGCAAATGGTAGTGCCTGAAGTCAAACACAACTGTGATCCTAACTGGAGAAGGCAAGAACAGCACATAATTGGGAAGTAAGGCCAAGTCTCAGTAAAGCCCTTTGATGCTAGCACAATGGAAATGGGTAAGGAGAGAACATTTTAGAAATAGGCCTGCTATTGAGTAGACGGCAATGTCTATAGCCATGTTTCAGATTAGAGCTATCTACCTGAGTTATGCAAGTCTAAGCAGCTTTAAGTGAAAAAGTTGAATTATTTGGCAAACTCAATGGGGAGACGTCTGAAGATTAGAAAGGAAACAACACAGTAACTATTCAATAGGATCTCATTAATTCAAACTAGTGGGGGCGGTGGGGGTGGGGAGGAAGAAGGGGAGCCAGTCAGTCTGAAATGGTGCAGCCTAAATTAGAGGATGTTTATAAAGTACAAAGAGGCCCATGAGTTGGCTGCTAACAAAATGTTCCGCCAAGCCTGTCACACTCGCCTGTATTTCTCAGGATATATTTGCACATCAACAAAGCAATTAAGGCCTTAAAAAGCTTCTTCCAAATCTACTGAACATCTCCTTCACAGTTTTACTTATGCCATGAGTCTAGTGAGTGTATTGTTCATAATCAATGCAAAACTCAGTTATCACTCAAGCATCCTGGGCAAGATACAACCTATCCAAGTGTCACTTTCCTCATTAGCAACAGAGCTCTAAAGTCCCCTTTCCACATTCAAAAGTCTATGACCATCATGTACTATGTGCAAACCACCATGGATGCTGTCTTGGGAGGGAAACTAAAATGTGTGAAACACTACTACTATTGAAGAGCTTACAATAGGTCGGAGTGATAAGATCTACATCCGTAAGCAGTCAGAGGGTGGAGAAGGGAGACCATTAACCCAGTAGACTAAGAGAGTGCAAGGGAAGCATGAGGAGAGAAAGGAGTTCTCTGAATGGATGAGAGTTCAGCATGAGGACAGACATGAATGGAGACATGGAAGTATGAAGCAGTGGGTTTGTGAACCAGAGGCAGGAGATATCACTGACCTCCTACATTGATACTTAATCTTTAAAACACTTATTACAGCTGGGCATGGTGGCGCATACCTGTAATCTCAGTACTCTGGAGGCTGAGGCAGGAGGATCACTGTGAGTTCAAGGCCATCCTGGACTACATAGTTCAAGGCCAGTCTGATCTATACCCTGTCTCAAAAATAAACACATACTACATCTGGGATAAAGGAGAACAGGAGAACAGGCTTATAGGGGGCAGGGGTCCTTTGCCAGAAACTTAATAGTAACATTCCTAATCTTACCCTTACATCAGAATTTAACAACATACATCCCACCTTCTCCTGTGTTTTTCTTTCACATGTTCCTCATGATGGAAAACGTTATCAAGTACAATAAAGGCCTAACTAATGCTGATAATTCTGGGGTTAGACACAGCTAATGATTGTATCAAATCATTACAGGTACCTGTGTACCTCTAATACCAGAACTCTGGGAGACTGAAGCAGGAGGATCACAAGTTAGAGCCCAGGTTGGGCAACTTAATGATATTTTTTTAAAGGGCTAGGGATGTATCTCAGTGTGAAGGCCCTGGGTTCAATCCCTAGTACCACCTCCCCCTACACACACACACACAATCAGACTCATGATTCTTTACCAATATCTCATTCTATTTTCTTACTTTTCATATTTATAAAGTTAAAGCAATAAATCACACAGTGTCTTGCTGCTAAAACAGACAGGTAGGTATGAATGTCTCGAAGTTCTTTCATCTGCTGATGCCTAAAAGCATCAAAAAAGTCAATATAAGACAGACTGTGGTGTAGCTGTTCAGTCTACAAAAATTTAAAGTAGTCATCTGGCAAGGTCTCTCAGAGAGGCCAAGGAATGTATTACCAAGAAAAGGGCACTTGAGATAGATAAAACCTGCTTAACTTTTCAGCCTGCTCTTACCTTGGAAGCTACGTGGTTTCCCACTCTGCACTTAGGGGAGGGGAACGCAACTTTCTCTGGAGGCTTATGTGGAATTTCTATAAAGTAATACAACATTAGTTAAACCATGAGTTCACGATGTATGGTCTACGGATGGACTTTACAGTTCAGAAAGTCCATGAAACTGAATGCAAAATTCTGTGTACATGTGCATTTCTCTACATGAGTTTATAGATTTCATCAGATTCTCAAGAAACCATTAGACCTGAAAAAAACTGAACTACTTTTTTAATCATGTTAGACATCAAACTTTTAAAACCTTTTGGTCTGTGAGGAGAATAAAAGCACATGCTATGGACTGGAAGAAAATATTTGCAAACCACATAATGGATAAAGAACTCTCAACTTGATTAGAAAATCGACAAAAGACAGGACAGAGATTTCACTGAAGAGGATGTATGGATGGCAAATACATGGGAAGATGTTCACCATCATAGGCAATAGGGACATGCAAATTAAAACCAAAATATTAATCCATACCATTCAGCATGATTAAAGCAAAAGAGTGGCATCACCAAATACTGGAGAGGGTGTGGGCTAAGTGCACAGGTCATACATCTGGCTGGGAACACAAAATTATATAGCCACCCTGGAAAAGCTCAGCAGTTCTTAAAAGCTAAACACATAATTCCCACCAGAAATCACCCTCATGGCTACTTTCCTTCTAAAGATATAAAAACTCATGTTCACACATGTGGTCATTTATAGCAGCCTTACGTATAATAGCCCAATGATAGAATAGTCCAGATGTCCTTCTACAGGTTAGTGGTTAAACTCTGAGTCATATTTACATTTATAACGTACAGCCAGCCCTTCTCATCTCCGAGTTCCATCAACCACAGATTATAGCTAGGCCTACAATAGTTGTGTCCATACTAAATGTGTCTAGACTTCTTTTTCTTGCCATTATTCTCTACAAAATATAGCATAACAACTATTTGCATAGCACTCACATTGTATGAGGCATTATAAACAATCTAGAAATGATTTAAAGTATAAGGGAGGATTGCATAGGCTATGTGAATATTATTCCATTTTATAGAAAAGACTTGAGTATTCTTGGATTTTGGTCATCTCTGGGGATCCTGGAGCTAATCCTCAACAGATACTGGGGAACAATTACATACCAACCAACAAAAAGGAGCAAACTACTGACACAAGTAATAATACAGAAATTTTATGCCTAGTAATAAAAGCTAATCCCATATTGTTAAAGGGTACGTTATTCCATATACATAACTTCTTTTTAATAAAAAATGTATAGAAATGGAGGACAGGTTAGTTGTTGCCAGGAGTTAGAAACAGCTTTGGAGGTAGCGATAGCTGTGAATAAAAAAGGGCAATACACAAAGTAAAGGCTTTGGAACTGTTCAGTGTCTCAGCTATAGTGCTGGACACATGAAATACACAGGTGACAAAATTATATCAAAAAATTTTAAGAAGTATTGCAAGATTATGTGATGAAATTGCTAAGCATTTTACTGAATATCATTAAGCAATCTGTTTCTTTTTATATCAAAATTTATAAACACACATGAGCATAAATAGAACTGTGAGATCTGAAGATGGATAAAACATATCACAATGTCTATCCTGGTTGAGATACTAGTGCAATAATTATATAAAATGTTATCCTTGAGGGAAACTAAGCAGGGTATACAAAGTATCTTTTTATTGTTCCTTACAACTGCATGTGAATTGACAATTGTCTCAATAAAAATTTCAGTTAAAAATCTTGTTAGTAATTTATGCATCCTCACTGTCATTTTGCAGTAGCAACCATAGGTGGTTTTTCTTTTTTTTTTCTGTCTTTTATTTTCTTTTGCTTTTCTACTAATGCTGACATCACTTAAAACATTTTTAGAATTTCTTTCACAGATTGTGACATGTTTTTTAAACTATTATTTTGTATGGCAGCAAGGCTTTAACCTTTAAGAATAAACTTTTAAAATATACCAAGAAATTTACTTCCATCCTGGGTAATAAAGTGAGATAGCTAGGTAGGGAATTTTATTTATAAGACTAAACAAAGTTCCTGCCAAATCATGAAACTGGTTTTCTACTGTGGAGTCCCGGGCTTAATTTAAGGTTTTAAGATGCAGAAGAAAAAAGACACATTCTTCTGGTTGAGAAACCCCTTTTGGAGGTAGTGATAAGTAAGTCAGGGAAGGGTTTGAAGTTGTATAATAACTAAACTAAAATTATATTTTCATGAGACTGATCCAAAACAAAGACTGCTGACTAGACAGAAGAGAAAATACTCGAGGCAGAGAGAACTATTAGGGGATTATAAAGATGTGAAAACTCCTCCTGCTACTTGGATGTGTTTCTAGCCAGAAGTGGGTCCTCAGCAGTTGACAAAAGTAACCATTGAGGAGGGACAGCCACCAGCTCCCCCAAGCCTTGGATCCACATTTCAGGCAGCAGATTGTGGTTCTGTGTGACAACTTTTCTACCTTCCCATCCCCACTCCAGCTCCATGTAGTCTCTACAGGAATGGAAAATTACTTCCCTTTTCCCATAAAAATTGAGATATTCTTAAACTGGAATGGCTAATTACTGTACCCAATTCTAGATCATAAAATGAACAGACAAGAGTATAAAACCTGGGGAAATTATAGAAACAAGCCTTAACATTTAGACATATGACCTTCAAGCAAAAATTAAAAGAAGTAAGATTTTGTCTTTGACATATGACCAGTCTCTACATATTCAGTTACTCAGTGTTTCCTATATGTTTTGTACTAGATAATGAAGCAGATATAAAAGGTCTCTTTTTAAAGATCTTTCAACCTATTTGAAAAGGAAGGATATACACACGTGAAATAGCTAAATAATGACCTAAAGTAACAGACAAATACCAAGGATAATATAAATGTTCACCTGCACTGCAAATATGTACTGAATTCCCATTATATATCAGATACTGAGGCAGCAAAGATAAGCCCCATCCTAGAGGGAAAAAATGAAACTACAAAATGTGTATGTGGTTCAGGGAGGGGCAGAGGCAGAAATGCCCAAGTTGGTCAGCGTGTGTGTGTGTGTGTGTGTGTGTGTGTGTGTGTACCAGGTATGGCTTCCCAAATAGATGAAGACTAACCTGAGATTTATAGCATGGACATTCCTACCCAGAAAGGGCTTGGGAAATGGGGGTGGGCAGCTTCTGTGGATCTCGTAAGATGAAGGAAGAGAAGGAGGGGGAAGGGAGCTGCTAGTGGCATTCAACATCCAGGACACAAGGGTGTTAAGTGTCCTATACTGCATGAAGAACCGTTCCACCCCAAATGCCAATAGTGATTCCAGTTGCAAGTCTTCAAGGTAGATGAGACTTTTGCAAATAGAACATGAAATGGGAGAACACTTCAGGCAAAAGAGACAAACACAAGTACATGGAAGAATAAAAGAAAGACCTATTCATGGAGCTACAACGACCTCCAGGGCCACCAAGAAATGCACATATAGGGTGGTGGTAGAAGAAAAGGATGGAAATTTTCCCACATCCCAGTGATACCCCAGTAATGTGAACTTAAGGCCAGTGCATGGATTGCGGGGGGAGGGGGATTGTGTTCTAAAGAGATCACTGTGCCAGCAGGTACTGTACGGATCAGGTAAGAGGGAGAACAAAATCAGAGCAACCGATAAGAGGCAACTGCTGTCCAGGTGAGTAGTGCTTCAGAACAGAACAAAAGCAATACCACAGGAAAGATAAACACAAATCCAAGAGATATTTAAGTGATAAAATTAACAGGCCTTGATGCAGAACTAGACTTGGGGAGAGCTAGACTAGGGCGACTCCTTAGCTCCTAGGATGGGAAACTGTGGGTGACACCACTGACAAGATACAGAGTGGAAGAAGTGAATGAGGGACTTAGGGAGGAGCAAACTAAGATGTGATGACTGGTACCCAGGGTGGGCTGAAAACAGGGATCTGGAGGCTAGAAAGATAGGTCTCGGCTGGAGAGAGATTGTGACGATATGCTACAATAATTAAGACCACTGGGAATAGATATGATCAAGGGAGAAGTACTTGCAAATACAAAAAGGCTTATCTCAGAATCGAAACTTGGAGATCTCTAAGAGAAAACTAGAGGAAAAAGAGCTCACTGAACATGAGGAAAGAACAGTCCACAAAACCAGCAACCAGAGCTGACATTTCTTTAGCACTGTTGGTCCTTCTTGGACATGATCTAAATGCCTCTTAATTCATCTGATCTTCACAACTATAGAGTACCTGCAGATATTATCCCTACGTTACAGATAAGGTGTGTGAAGCACAGAGGATGTACCTTGCCCAAAGTCACAAAACTACTTAATGGCAGAACCAGCATTCAAACCCAAGCTCCAGATCCTGCACTCCCAAACACTTCACTCACTACTAAGATAGAAATTTAGAAGGAGTATAATATGACAAAATCCAAGAAAGGAGACAGTTTCAAAGACATGGAGAAGGACAACGTGGTAAGGTAAATGCAGTAAACCAAGATAAGAGCTGAGATATGGCCACAGGCTACACAATTTGAGCCCCAACCCTGTTGGCAAAGGATCAGGGTGATAAGTGCAGGTAGAGCAGTAACCAGGAGGCAAGGAGTGGAGATAAGCAGATTACACAGTGAAAGCTGTAGGAATCAGGAAAAGGAAAGTGCTTTCAGAATGAAGCCATCAGAAAAGCCTACACACAGAAAGGGAATCATGAGCCATGCCTTAAGAAAGGGGGAAGTTGGAAAACTCATGGTCAGATGATTTCACTAATGAAAGCTGAATAAAAAAAAAAAATGTTACCATGATTGAAACTGTTCTCTAACCATGGGTTCCAGGGCCTGGCACAAATGTGACTACATATGCTAAGTATAAGAACTACAAATTTCTATCACATACAAGCCTACCTCATGTGAGAGTCAGCATTTGGAATTCAAGATTAAATCAGAAAATAATTTTCCTTTTCCATTAAATATTAAACACTGCGATGAGTCACAAAGGAATTGTCAAATAGCAGATTTTTAAAAATCATACTGAATATTACAAACAGCATCAAGAAGTATAAAGCCCTGCTCTTCAGAAGTTTACAAGAAGACAAGTCCAAGCATATGTACAGTTAGCAACAATCAAGAGCCAAGTAATAGTCTTAATAATAACATGCAACTTTTCAAGCTTGTAACAAACTGCAGTGAGATTATAAAGAATGAGGTCTCAGAAGGGGCCATGGTCTGTGGAAATTAGAAAGTTACTAGTTACCAGTTCAGCTGCAGGGGAACTTGTGCATGAAACAAAGAAACAAAAGGCATCAAAATGGCAAGAAACAAAGGCATCAAAAGTGCAAGAGAAAATAGATCCTGGTACTTGTTGACTAATAGCCTGTCCGAAATGTCCTATCACAGGGATTGTCCTAGACACTAAAGAATTGTCCCATGCCCTTCTTTGGAAATTAGACAGATTTTAATTTTGCTCCTAATGGCTTAAGTGCCTTTTCCTTAAAATAAACAGCAAAGGTTAGCTACTCCCATAAGTCTCCTTGAGAAAGAGGACTTGCTATATACTATTTCCTATCTTCTAGGAATGTCACACCAAATAACTGCCATTCCTTGATATAATCCCATGGGAAAAGAGTACATAAATTCCTTTATCTATAAAAAATCCACTATATAAAATTCCTAAATATTTTACTTTACATTAGAACTTAATTGCTAACTCACACTTAATATATATTAAAGTTCATTTTAAATAAAATATAAAGGCGGTATTAGTTTTATTGAACCATTTCAAAAATATTGTGAAAAAAAATTACCATGGGCCATCTAAATAATTCTACTGGGGAAAGTGGCTGTGTTTATGGTATATATTCCACCCCAAGAAAAACCAAAGGAAAAGACTGTGTCTATCCAAGCAACCCTAACTTGGACAAGTGAGTGACTTAACATTGTATCTGCTCCCCAACACACAATGCCTGCTGTGAGGCAGGTAGGCTTTAAGCCTTTTTTCTCTTCACAGTATTAATTTATACCAAATCCTAAGAAAAACTAAACATCTCCTTCTTGAGTCATGTTTTCCATGATTCTTAAATATCGATGTGCTTCCTCATGGACACTGAGCTCAATTTTTTTTTTTGTACTGGGGATCGAACTCGGGACCTTGCACTTGCAAGCCACGCGGTGGCACCACTGAGCTAAATCCCCAGCCCCTGAGCTCAATATTTTGACCAATGCACTGTTAGAAAGGAACTAGGGGGCTGTGGATGTGGCTCAGAGGTAATGCACTTGCCTAGCATGTGTGAAGCCCTCAGTTCCATCCCTAGCACCAGAAAGGAAGGAGGGAAGGAAGGAAGGGAGGGAGGGAAGGAAGGAGGAAGTGGGGAGGGAGGAAGCCAGGAGGGAGGGAGGATGAGGGGTGGAAAAGGGAGGGAGGGAGACAGGAAAAGAAAGAAGAAATCATATTTGTTTTGTAGATAATTATATTTGTTCTAGAAAAATAAAGCTAATAGGAAAAGCTAACATTGGAAGCAACAGGACATCCATATGTCACATACCAAGTACGTGGTCAGTGCTTAAAGTAATTCTCATCACATTAATAAGACTAACTTTACACCATCTAACCCTATTGTCAACATATGCACACATGCATACAAAAACACCATAAATTTCACCTATCTTGTTTCCTAGTTCTTTACATTCCTATTCTTCACAGGGTGATGGTTAATTAACCAAGTGATATAACTGAGGTTAATACAATATGACGATACAATAATAATATGATAATGGGTAGTAATGGGAATAAGTCTTGATCTTCCCTGCCAGCACACTAGGACCCAAAAAATGACTAAAAGATGCAAACACAGAAGCAAAAAAAGTCACACATTTGTAGTACAGCTTAGGGAAAGCTGGCCGCTTAGCCAAAATACAGAAAACCTATGGTTTCCTCACATTCGTGCAGTAGCCTCTGTGTGTGTGAGTGTACACACACACATGAATGCAGCTCAACACACATGCTTCTGTATATATCATAAATCAATCTAGGTTTGTGGCCTACAAATTTAGATTTTTAAGTGTAAACATTACATGTTTATGGATGGAACCTCATTTCAGATGAGAGTTCAGAGAACATTCAGAAAATCATGCCACATACAGCCTCCCAGGTACAGAATGTACCCAGTAAGACACAGTTATAAGTGAGCAATTTAGTACTTGGCAGCCTGTAACATCAACTCAAGACCACATCCATTGTCTCCTCCTGTATTATGAATTCATGTCATGTTAGGCTCTAATAATGCAGTTTCACCTTTTTAGCTGCATTACACTTTTTAAACAACAGTGGTTCTTTCCATCTTTCTGTAGCTTTAGGATATCACCTCACTCTGAACTAAAGATGTCATTCCGTACTTTGAAATCCATACTTTTTTTTGTACCGGGGATTGAATTTGGGGCCTTGCACTTGCGAGGCAGGCAGCAGAACCACTGAGCTAAATCCCTGGCCCCTGAAATCCATACTTTTTATCAACTGGTCATAAATTAGATCTTTAAAGCTCTTTCTTTTGGGCTCTGCATCTCTGCCTGCAGCCATCTATCCTCTTGCGATCTAGGTCCCATTCGCTCCTCATATTAGCTGGGAGGATGTCTGCCCACAGTAGTCCCTCCTCTGGTGTGTGCAACTCCTCCATCTCCGGGGTTTCCCTCCCTTTGCTTTGTGCTCAACACTCAGAATTGTAAGGCGAATAAGCCAAGGTCTCTCTGTCCCTGGGGAAGTCAAGGCCTACGGGAAGAAGCACGCTCACAGCTAAGGAAGGGTATGTACAGAGCATGAGGGTCAAGAGAGGTATGGCTGCTGCAGAGAACACAAGAAAGATACCAATCCTGTCAGGAATAGGAAAGTTAAACTACTAGGAAAAGCTGAAAAGGGCTTGTTCGTTGATTTTTTTTTTTTTTTTGGTACCGTGAATGGAATTCAGGTCCTTGCGTTTTTGAGGCAGGTGGCGGAACCACTGAGCTAAATCCGTGGCTGTTGAATTTTTTTTTTAATGGACTTACTTTCTGCCTATATTGCAGATTAAATAACCTCAAAACCCTACTGTTCAAAGAATAGCTAGACTATGTTTAAGAATCACTTTAAATGCATATTGAACTATTCCAAGAAAGGGAGCTCTCCAAAAGCCATCGAATATTCATTGAAAAACAGAGCAATAGCTTAAGGAGAATCTTTGCCCTGAAGAGTGCTGCTGGCTGGTCTCAGCAGCTCAGAAGAGTGGGTTTTAATGACACTTGAGAACAAGAGACAGAGTCTTGACCCACGTAGAACTGGGAGTTGAACTGACACCCCTGCACAAGGCGGAACCCCAAAGAGCTGTAGCTTTAAACAAATAATAATAGTAAAAAATGTGGCTATCAGCAAAAGGAAAAGGCAAGAAACGTTTTTGATCTCAGTCTAAGCCCTAAGTCTTTGACAGAGCAAAGGAGTATCTTCTGGAATGCTTTAACTGGAAAATTAACATACAAATACAGTGCTACCCTGGAGTGCCTTTGGGGTTAACTCAGAATGATGAGAATCCCAAGGTTAAATCTTATTAGACACAGGCTCACAATGCAAAATCATAAAACACTCTATCATGTGAGAGACAGTACAAATAGCAAAATTCGACCCTTGATAATTTCAAATAATACAATAACCAAATATTCCGTAAAATGTGTTTATATAAAGACATTTCTAAAAATAACTAAAAACTTAAACATAAACAAGCTATTTTCTCATATTAATTCCATTCCCCTTTCATATTTTGTAAAGGTGAGACTCTCCAATGATTAATGTCATTATATTGTACACCTAAAATGTACTGAAAAAATTAAAAAATAAAACAAAATTAAAAATAAACAAGCTATTAGTCTTTTTGTTTGTTTGTTTTTGGTACCGGGGATCGAACTCGGGTCCTTGTGCTTGCGAGGCAGGCAACAGAACCACTGAGCTAAATCCCTGGCCCAACAAGCTATTAGTCTTAAAGACCAGGCTGACTTGCCCAAGAACCAAATGAGACTTCTGAAAATAAAAAATAAAATCTTTGGGATGGGGTTCTAGCTCAGCGGTGCCTCACCTGCCTGGCAAGCACAAGGTCCTGAGTTCAATTCCCTGTACCAAAAAATAAAATGTTTGAAATTTTGGTGGGCAGGTTAAGTAACAAAGAAGGGAAATAGTGAAAGGATAACTAAGAGATAACTAATACACTGGAATCTGGATCTTAAGAAATTACTCAGAATATAGCACAGAGTGACAGAGGTAAAAAAATATGAAAAGATGTTAAGTAACATGAAACAGAGGATGAAAATACCTAACATACTTTATGTGAAAGCTCCAGACTGAGATGATTTAAGAAATATAAGAGAGGAAATATGTAAAGAGATATCTTTGAGAATTTCCATGCATGAATAAAAGACAAAATCTCACATTCTAAAAATATATGGAACACCAACAAATTCATATCTAGTTAATCATAGTGAAAGCACAGAACATTACACAGAGAGATCTCAAGTAATCTGCAGAATCATGTCAATTGAGGAATTTCATTTTGGTAAATATTTTGTATGACCAAAAAGAAAAGTGTAGATAAATATGTATATACTTAAATATTGGCTCTCTTACAATGTGGAATTGCAAGGAGGGATGCAAAAGTCATTAGCTTTGTGCACGCGCGCGCGCGTGTGTGTGTGTGTGTGTGTGTGTGTGGACCAGGGCTCAAACTCGGGACCTTGTGCTTGCAAGGCAGGCGCTGGAACCACTGAGCTAAATCCCCAGTCCAGTCATTAGCTTTTTAAAAATATTCCTATGGATTATCCGACTTGGGATGGCCATGTATTTTATTTGTAAATTTTTAAATACTTCTTACCAAAAATTTTTTTTTAATATTTCTTTCATTGTAAAAGTTTTTTAATTTAAATTTTTCAGATTAAAACTGTGTAATGAAGAGTAATTTAAATTCATATTTAAGAATTTAAGTATACATTAATAAATAAAGTTTTAAATGTATAATTATTAAAAATTTTAATTTTATAAATTTAACCACAAAAAAGAAAATAAATGAACAACCTTGATCCTATGATTTATAATCTGCAAGCTCAGAGACCTGAGTCTCCTTATCTATGAAAATGGGGTGATAGTATCTACTTTACAAAACCACACAGAAAATCAAACCAGCTTCTGGAGCTAAATCTCCTAATGTCAGTACTTTAATCAATTCCTTATTCTAAAGCAAAATCTCCCTCCCTCTAATTTTCACACAGTAGTCCAATCTGTCCTCTGAAACTACAAACTTAGAAGACTGTATGCCTCATCAACACTTCTCCACATCCTGTGTCTTCTCTGGGAAGAGAACTGCTCCTTTGTTTCCTTCATTTTATTGTTTCAGGAGCTTTTCAATATATCAGATCCAAAACGATCCCCTTCACTAAGGCTGGCAGTTTTGTTAAAGTCGCTAGAGCCTCTCAGGCTTACAATCCTAGACTGGGTCTGATTTCTCTTGTCTTCCTTCACATACATTCATTCACTAGCTCCACACCCCAGCCTGTTCTAAGAGTGTGTTAGGTGGTCACAGGTGGCATTCCCTTCCACTCCTAATTCATCCTAGATATCAGTGCCAGGTTGAATACTCAGTACTCAAAATCACTGTTACCACTATTTTACTCCTCTGATCAAAAGCAAACCTCAGCCTTCGATAGTGATCAGATCAAATACAAGCACCCCACTGGCATCCCAGGCCTTCCCCAGCATTGTTTGATTCACACACAAAACATCAGTCACCACTTTGCCACATGAACTCTCACTTGACCAAGACTGGTTCTCATTGTGTCCTACATCTGGGCTCCTCAAACTTTGCCCAGCCCCAATCTTACCATCTCCGTGAATTCTTCTCTGACTTCTCACTGTGGCATGTGACACTAGAGTTTGAATCTTGGCTCAAATACCTCCCGCTCAATTACCTTGGGCTCCCTCACTTGCTTCCCAATATCTGATGTGGGGATCAAATGGAACCCAGTAGGCCAGATATCGAGGCCAGTGACCTCTCCTGTATATTTTATTTATCCTACGATCTAATAATCAACTATGTCACAGCACTGTTTGCTAATTATTTCATATATTTATCTTCTCTCTTCAGCTACATTATTCCTCTCACATCCTTTGTTGTCCTCCTTACATAACAAAATGTAATCAGGGCAGTAAGTCCAATCATAGTCTTTCACTAGGACTGTAGAGGTGATTGTTTTGAAAACACTATATATTCATTTAACAATATTTAAGCATCTGCTAGGCACTGGGATATTATGTGCTGGATATTACATGATTAAACAAGAGAGATAAAAATATCAGCCTTTTTGAAATTTATAATTTATTTATAGATAACCAATAGGTTCTAAAAAGCAAATTTTATAGCACATTAGAAGGTGATATCTGGTATTTTTAAAAGTGTATCAAAGGAGAGGAAAAAAAGTAAAGATAGGCCAGGGAGGGTGCAATTATAAATATCTCAGTGAGGGAAGGATGGCAGGAGAAAGCTACTGAGTGTACAGCCTGAGGGCACTCAGGCAGAGGAAGCAGAAGGCCGGAAGTCCCGAGGGGATAGGGGAACAGGTCTGGTATGAGAGTGTTCCCAGAGCAGCAAGAAGCCCATGTGCCTGAAGCAGAGCAGAAGAGGAGTAATAAAAGATGTGGACAGCGAAAGACAGAGGGCTGATCACAGAAAGCCTGGCAGGGCACATAAGGACTTGAGCTTTTCTTCTGAGAACACTAAGGAACCAGTTGTGGGGTCTGAGCCCAGAAGCAACACAATATGCAGTAACCAGATCGTGCCAACTACTGCGCAGCAGCCACAAGGTCAGGGACCAAGAGCAAGAACGGGGGATGTGTCCAAGGCCACTGCAGTGATCCAGCAAGAGAGAATGGTGGCTGAGACCAGGGTGTAGCAAGGGAGGGTATGAGAGGTAAATGGATATATTCTGTAGATGGATCCAATAAGATACCCTGACAAACCGGAAGTGGGATATGAGAGAAAAAGACAACTACCATCCATGTTTGATGTCTGGGAAGAGGATGAAACTGCTCTCCTCAGAGACTGGGGATGTCAATGGATGGTGCAGATGTGGGGATGGAATCAGAAGTTTAGTTCTAGACACATCAGTTTGCAGTGTCCCACAGGTGGAAACCTGTCACACGGACATGAGAGACACAAATACAGGCCTCATTCTGCCCACAAAATGTTTCTGCTTGTCTCACTATATTCTCAAAGCATGGATGGAGAGATGAAAAAAAGTTAGGAGGAAGGAGAGGAGAGACCGTGCCTGCCTTGGAGGATGTGGGGAAATAAGAACAGCTGCCACCTCCCTTCACACACTGGAAAGGTATCCATAGCCAGAAGAGACAGGGATGTCCAAAACATGGCTTTGAGGAACAGAAACAGGCAGTCACACTGACCCTCTGGTTACCAGCTACAGCAATGACCATCTTGTGAGAAAACCATCCCCAAATGCTTCCCTCTCACACTTCAGTTGTTAAGGTAAGATCTGGCCTATGCAGCTATTTTCCTTGGAAATCATGGTTATTTTCCAAAGGAGTTTGGGTTTTCTAATAGTCAAGGAAGAGGACCAGACTGAGAACTGGGCAACCCATGTTAGCCCTGGTGCTTGGCCATCCTGCTTAGCTGCACAACATGTAAGTATTGCCTCAGAGAAAAAATATGTTCCACTGCCCACATGTAGGGAGCTTTTTTTTTTTTGAGTTAATGAATGAATATGTATAAATCACTATGAGCTACTCAAATAAAAGGACAATGAAACTTAGTAAGCTTTTGAGATCCAGACTGAAATTTTAACTATTTTCTTTCAAACCCCTCTGAAAATTAGCCTAAAATATTAAAAATTATCTTGTATGGACCTGTGGAGACAAAACGCGATAACATGGGAAAGCTGTTTGTGAAAAACAATTGTAATCTAAAGATATCTAGAAATGATCTCTCAAGATAAAAATGCAATATTAATCAGGTCAAAAGTCATTAAAAACAAACTAACAAAAGGCTGTCCACTTAGAAAGGATCCACGTAGGGCTTAAATGTTTTTACCTGTAAACTGCAATTAGGCCAAACCCCTAGTTGTTATACAAGCTAGAAACATGACAAAACCCTGAGAGAAAATAGAGACTTTTGTCCACGGCCCATAGAATCAGGCACATTGAAAGCATCATCTATGAAAAGAGCTTTGTTGAAGGCGTTTTCCCTTATTTTCTAAATGCTGTTCAACTTCATTCAAATGGTGACGATTAACATTGAAGTGAATAGGCCACTGTACAGATTCTGTTCATAATTCAAATAGATGGTTTTTCCTACCCAGTGTGATTTTACATCACTATTCAAACAACTTTTCATTTTGTCTAATTCCCAAAATGTTCTCAGAATGTGCCAAAGACCAGATGAACACCCAATCTGGAGGCAAAAACTCTCCCTGACAAAGGAAGGATGTGCTGAGATTACTGAGAACATCAGGTTTTCACACACCTCATTTCTCATCTCAGGAAACAAAAGTAAGTAGTGGCTAGAAAATTATCAGGCACACACAAAGGGAAGAAACAAGCCACAAGGTAAAAAAAAAAAAAAAAAAAAAAAAAGACACCACAATTAGCCTGAATCTGGACCAAAGATTTTAGTAAGTTCCTTCCAACAGCATTTCATGGAGCGGGCCAACAAAACTACCCCATTGTGGACACCTGAGGCAAGAACAGTCTCAAGACTTCCTCAAGGACAGAGAGTGCTTAATCCCTCATCTGCTAATGACTCATGGTAAATTCCGGATTCCTTGTTCTGTGTTTACTACACATTGACACTAATCTCCTAACTGGTCTCCCCACTATCAGCCCCAGCTCACTCCAATCCACACAGCTCAGGACTAAAAGATTCAACTACTGAAGCCAAGTGTGGTGGTCCATGCTTGTAATTCCAGCATACTGGGAGTCTGGGCCAAGAAGACCACAAGTTTAAGCCCAGCCTGGGCAATTTATAGACTTTGCAAGACTGTCTCAAAATAAAAAATAAAAAACAGCTAGTGAGGGAACTCAGTGCAAAGCCCTTTAATTTAATCTGAGTACTGGAAAATAAAAATTTTCAACTACTGAGAATACTACTCTGGGCATCTAGCCCCTTCCCCTATGCTAAATCCCTCAGCGGCTCCCTGCTGCCTAGAAAGGAAAGGGCTGGCTCCCCACTCCCTTCAACCTCAGCCCATAGCTCCTTCCTTTCTTCTCCAGAGCAAATATCTGTGAGGTGCTGGTTATCTGGCACCCTTGCCTTTTTTCTGTTAGCACCTGAGACTTCCCTCTGGGAAATCCCCCACCCACTCACCTACCCACCCTGGACTGTGTTTAGCTTTGGAAGGGCTTTTTTTTTTTTTTTTGGTACCGGGGATTGAACTCAGGTCCTTGCGCTTGCACAACAGGCAGCGAAACCACTGAGCTAAATCCCCGGCCCTTGTGTTTAGCTTTGATAGGAAGTAGGATCCCATTCCCTTAGAGAAGCCATGAGACTTCATTATCCCTCTCCCTGCCCCAGTGTGGCCCGGGCTGGTACACAGCCAGGATGCTTAAGCAGAGGTTCTCTCTTAAACAGATGATAACCTGGGGGCAGCCAAGGTTCTAAACGGGCACCAACGCCAATTTCTTCTGTTTGCAGCCAAGAGCTACTTCTTTCAGGCAGCTTCACTCTGCAAACTGGTTATACCACCCAGGGTGGCCAGGAGGTATTCCCTAAACACCACATATACACTTCCACCCTGTGATATCTTCCCAGAAAATACAGAGCAGAAGTGCTCTGGCAAGGGTAGGTACAGGTCAGGAGTGCCAAGCCTGAGTGGCAGGGGATGATCAGGGAGGAGATAGATTCTGAGTTTTAAATGATGAATACAAGTGTGCTAGACTAAAGGGTAGGCTAGAAGAAACTGGAGAGGGGAGGCATATTCTACCATATGCACTAAGAACAGAGAACATGTCAAATTGTTGGATTTGAAATTTCTTCCACATAGCTGTGTGCAACATTATGAGGGAAAGGCTGAGATTAGAGATGTAAGACAAGGCTCTGCTCACTTGGTATATTGTATGCTGTGCTAGCAATATGATTCTAGTTAAGGAGGGGCTTTGAAGAAATTTAAGCATAATCCCTAAAATTTAAGAGATCAAATTTCTGTTTTCCCTAATTAGCTTTTTGAAATTCCTAATATTCACCCTTTATATACTCATCCCATAAGATACAATGTATTATTAAGACAAGACATGAGTTTAATAAACTCATACCAGAATAACTTAAATTTTGTGTAAAAAGCACCCTAAAATCACCTTCAACACAATATTGAGCAAAGCAGGAAGTAAAAGTAGCTGCAGTTTGTCCAAATATCAGGTTGTAGAAAGACACAAGAAAAGCGACACACACTTGAATTAGGGCTCCCAGCTCTGCCTCTTACTGGATGTGTACACTTGGGTAAGATACTTAACCTCTTTAAGCCTCAATTTCTTTATCTGAAAAATGGAGTTTCTGATACCAGTAGCTACAAAACTGTTAGGGTGATGAAATCAAATGTATGCACATTCTCTAGATAGTGACACTATCCTTTTTCTAAGAAGCAATTTCCCTAATGGAAGGCATGCCAAAAAACCAGTGGGTTATGAATGAGATGTGACCTTGAAAAGTTGCTTGGCCACTTGAGGGCTCAGTTTCCCAAGTTGTACAATTGGAATAATAATCATTAAACGTAAGCGTTAAATGAGATTCTTAAATGTAAAGGATTCTAGATATGTAAAATATTAGTATTATTAATGAGTATTTGTGTGCTTATGAATGACCTTCTCAAAGAGATTTCTGATGCCATCTTTGAATTTCCAGTTCATCCACTTTCCATGTGTCACTCATAAACCTACAGAGACTCTTACTGCTTATTATGGCTCTCAAAGGGTTTGCCTTTCAATCCTTACGGTGGCCCCACCCTGCCTATTTCTCTTGTGCTATTTCCTCCTTTGCCCAAAATGTTCATGCTTTCCCACTCATGGTACACAGGTTTCCTGCTCCTGCACTTTTGCTCACACTGATGGTCTTCCCTGAAGCACCCATGCCTCGCCCCTACCCCACTGTGGCAGATCCTAAAACCTAGTCACTTTACCTCTTCTATACAGCCCTCTCTGTTTACATCAGCAACAAAGATTCTCTGAATCTAGTTCTGAACTCCTAACCAAACTTCCAGTTGATATTTCTGACTTAACTAAATTCTGTTTCTTGCCTGCTGCTGTTCTCTTCTCAGCTAGATAATGAGCTGCTTGAGGGGAAAGATCCTATCCTTGTTTACATCCTCATCCCCTATTATTTCAGGAGACTTCCTAAGACACAGAGAACACAGACTGGAAGCCTGCAAACTCCTTTGCAGTCCCAAAGCTTCATCAGTTCATCTCCACTAACTGCACTTGATGCCAAAGGCAAGCCCGATAAGCAGGGCCAGTAACAAAAAATATTGAGAACAGTAAAGTAATGGAGAATTTTATGCAGTCACTGAAAATGATCACCTTTGAAGGATATTTAATGGCATAAAAACCATCAACTGTAGGTTTACTATGTACCAGGCCCTATATGTTAGCCCTTCATAAAGTGGTAGAAACAAGGGCAGTGTGGGTGAGAACTTCAATATTCCCCATAACCTCTGCCAGCTTCCCTGAAATAATACAATCTGAGCAAAACAGTGTGTACAGTTTTAAGGCAAGACCTGGCCTTCTAGTACAATTACTTTCCCCCCATTCTTGCTACCTACAAAATCTGGAGTTGCCTCTTAACGTATAATACGTTAATTCTCCACAATAGTCCATAAAATGTTAGTATTTCCATTTTATGGATGAGAAAGCACACTGAGGACCCAAACTCACCAGCTAAAACCTGATGGAGCTGGGAATTAAGCTCAAGTCTGTCCCACTCCAGAGCTCATTACCCAGACCACCCCACCACCAGCAGCTTCCATCCACTTCGCCTCAGGCCTAAACTGAGCAGACTACAGAAAGCCCCATATATGCAAAAAAGTCAGGGCTGAAGTCTTATGAAATCTCACCCAATAATCAAGGTCTCATTTTAACTCTCCTAAATATCTTTAAACCAATTATAGCATTTGTCTTTCAAAGTATTTTGGTTTCTCTGAATTAGAGTTTCAGAGTTGCTACTATTAATTCCCTCAAGCATTAATTATCAAGACATCTTTACACAGGTTTGGATATCAGAAACCCAGGTATACAAGTAATTTCCACAGTCTGAGCATATCTCTAGTGTTATGAATGGGCCAGTCCCCAGTGACTCTAAGTGGATTGTATGCAGCTCCACAACAAGCCTACACACCATGGGAGAGCACCCTACAAGGGCCATTTAACTTCTATACTGACCTAGGATATTGTCCTACACATCACATTTACTCATTTCACAGGAGAATCAGGATACTCATTTAGAATTCCAAGAACACAGTTCTTCCTGCTATGGCCCTGATGGTGGGATTACATATACACTTCCTCCTGTCTCCACATACACAGAGCCAGGGAACCAGAACACCTAGGTCAAGGGACAAACATGGCCTGGGTATGGGTCACGGCACAGTGGGGAATGTCTCCAGGGGTCCCTGCTTCCTTTCACTTCGGAGGAACGAGGAACCCAACCCCCTTTCCCTGTCACTGCCCACTTTTTATCCCTTGAACAGCTAAGGAACAGATTTCTCCATTACCCTGCCCCTATTCCTCCAACAAGCACATACTCCCTGCTGATACTTTCCAGGCACTTTTTCTACTGGTAGCAAGTAGAAACGCAGAGCATAAATAACAAACAAGGGTCAATTATGAAGTTTTAAAAGGTCACACTGAAGCTGTGTAACTAAATAAAATTAACTGCAAACCAAAGAACAAGATGGAGGACCTGGCTCATTTTAATTTACTCCTTGAGAGCATGACCTTAGCCAAATTACTTCATGCCTCTGAGCTCTGGTTGTCTGATCAATAAAAGGAGAGTTTAGGGGCCGGGGATTTAGCTCAGTGGTTCTGCTACCTGCCTCACAAGCGCAGGGACCCGAGTTCAATCCCTGGTACCAAAAAAAATAAATAAATAGAAGGAGAGTTTGAACTACCTGTGGCTACATCTACTTAATCTTTTCCCGATAAATGAGTGTGATATTTCTGGCTCCATGCTTATCAAGAAATCATCCTCATTCCCAAAAGCCTCATCCAAACCCTGACCCTTTCCATTCTGCATCAGCTGCTCCTGGTTTTCTCTCCCAGTCTCCTTCCCCATCACCACCATCATTCGTGTGTGTGTGTGTGTGTGTGTGTGTGTGTGTGTGTGTGTGTGTGATGAGGAAAGGGAAACACATGTGATGCAGTATTTAGAAAGCAGACTATATAATGGCTTAGAGACTAAGATTTAGATTCAGACATGGATGTCAATCCCGTTCAGCAACTCACTAGCTTGTGACCCTAGGCAAGCCATAGTCTAAGCCTTTGTTTCCTCTTCTATGAAAGGGGGATCATAATAATGCCAATTTTATAAGATAGTTGTAGAGATAAATGAGTAACACACCCTTAGCAAGAGCCAAGCCCACGTATGCACTATAACATCACGGTCATGGCAATGGTGGTGATGATTATTAGTGCTATAAATATTCTTTTCCTGAAGGATGCCACAAGCTGACTAAAGTGAGACTCATCCTAAGAACCACTTATGAGAAGGAAAAGAGATGTTTCGGTTTGCAGGGAAGACTAAAAGAGGGGAAGTGAGCAAAGGAAGCTGTTGGTGAAAAGTGAATCCAGGCACAGTCCTGAGCATTTATCCATCCACTTACCCCTCCTCTCACTACTGTCCATAATATCACAGGGGCCAGGCCAGGGAAGCCTCTCCTGCAGCCATGTGAGAGACAAGAACAGTCTGTTACTTCTAGAATTTAATTGAGAACATCCTGCCTTCCATTTCATTTAATGAGAAGTAGTGTTTATATTTCATTTAATTCCAAGAATCACTGATGAGTTTTGCTCACATATTGACTTCTGGTAATTCTGTGTTTCACATATAAAATATTGCTCTCAGCCTCCATCTTATGACAGCAATAGATTTATAATAATGTTTTCCGGAAATGGCATTTTTCCCTCAGAAACTGGACAGAAACTTTCACTGAAAGAGCCCCATATATACAGCTCCATCTTTTCTTTCACGGAACAGAAGTACACTTCACAAGAGCAAAAGTCAGTATTTCAGAGGAAAAATGAATTTTCTGAACACTGAACATATTATTTTCTAAGAGATTATTTGTGAGGGCTAGGAATGTGGCTCACAAATAGGATGCCTGATTAGAATGTGCAAGGCCCTGGGTTCGATCCCCAGCACCACCAAAAAGAATCCAAAAACAAACCTGAAATATTATTTGTGGAACTAGAGAACCTGCCATCATACCAGAATATGAATGTCAACAAAAAGCATCCTTGAGTGTGAGGTAATGGCAAGATGGCCAAATAGAACCAAAGTAAATTCATCTCCCTAAGCACAGTAGTATGACTTTTGATGCATAAAAAATGGAGTCATAGCACTTGACTAGGAATAATAAAAGCAGTTGCACAATTTTATGAAATCTCCATTCAATTATTTCACTCACTCAACCAAAACTTATAGGATAACGAAAATGTTCTAAATATTGGACAACAATCTGGAGAAAAGATGACTTAATCTTTTTCTCCTTCATATGCTCAATCCAATGGGAATGACACACTCACATAGATAATTACATGCACAAGGTGTCACAGGCAACACCCAATAGGATTACACTGGGACAGGTGTGAGCAGAGACTGATTAAGAAGGATATGACAGTGACTACCAGCTGACCATGGAACTGATTCTCCCTTTCATGTCAGCAGTAGAATCCTTCAGTGTTCACTGCATGTGTGGCCAACGAGCTGAAGCTTTACTGCCCAGGATGGTAGCCATTAGCCACGTGTGAGTATTGAAAACTGGAATGTGGCTAGCCTTCCACGTTTACGTGATAATATTTGGCTACAGTGAGTTAAATATACTGGATTAATATGATTTACTACTTCTTACTTTGTAATATCATTATTAGGAAATGTTAGAGTATATACACAGCTCACATCATATTTGCGGAAGACATTACTGCACTAAAGACTGTGTCATAGAGCCTTCCCTGATATTAGCTGTGGGTGCACAATGAAATTGTGGCTAATGGGATATAAATAGGAGTACTATACACAATGTCTGAGTTAAGCTCTTCAAAGGAAAGCCACGGCCTCCACATATTCCCCTGCTCTGTCAGGCTTGATGCAGATGAGTGCTGGGAAGCCAGCTGCAAACAACCCAATGAGGAGGATGCCCTGGGGATGGCAGCACAATGGGAGAGAAGGAACATGACCCCTGGAGAGCCTCACAGAGCAAGCCACCCTGCTCTCCAGGTATCTCTGAGTTTATACCTTTACCCAAGAGACACTCTTATCTTATTTAAGCTTCTGTTCAAATTTCGTTAAAGTAAATCAAAATATTCTAGTTAATAGAGGAAGGTATAAGAGAAAAGTTCCTAAAGGAGATGATACTTTTAAGGACATCATAAAGAGCAGATATCAACCAGGGAAGGAGAGTGTCCATTGGTCATAAGGACCACGGGTTGGAAGAAGAAGGGTATTTGGGGCAAAGAAGACAATAGCAGAAGGACAGAAAGGCAAGGACCAGTGGATCCACAGTGGGTGCCTACAGTGATCTCTCAAAAGGGAACACAGACATGGAGGCAGGAAACAGGAAGCACCAGAGGCTACAGCTGCAAAGGCAGGTCAAATCCCAGAAAGCTTTGGATGTTGGCTGAGAATCTTAAACTTTGCCATGTAGGAATGGGGAGCTACTGAAGAGACCAATGAAGGAGGGAATAATCATTCTGTTTTCAGATGGATCACTCTGGTGCTAGTGCACTGACTGACTTGTACAGGGAGGTCTTGCAGAATGAAGGGCCATTCTGAAGGTAAAGTCATCCTAGGGAGTAAGTAGAGGCAGATGTAAAGCAGACTCTGAGAGGCTTAGTGAAGGGTGCCTATCAGTGAGGCAGGGAAGGCAGGAGGAGCCATCTGGTGTGGAACAGAGAAGGAATAGGTTCAGGATCAGACACCTGAGTCTGTGGTGTCAGTGTTTCTGCCAAATCTTGTCATTAACACTTTCCCTTTGCTGGTGCTTACAAATGGTACCGAATCAAACCAAAGATGTAGATTTGCAGTGGGCATTTGTGTGGATACCCAGTGATTACAGACATCCACTCTCAAACCAGGGAAAGGTATAGTCCCAGAGGAGGCAAGAAGAAAAATTGATCAAAATTACAGGAGCCTAAAACACTGCTGAAACTCTCCAGGCTCTCTTAGGAAAAAATGGTGGGAAAACAAGAATGCACAAGAAGTCTAGGGAGAAATGAGGAATAAAAAGGAAACAAAGCTATCATTAGACTTTAAAGCAAAACTTTTCCTCAAAATACCTCCACATTAATTTTATTAGTAATAATAGCATTTTCCACTTTGATTCGAATACTTCATTTTCTCTAATTCTTCTCCATATTTTCTGAAGATCACATATACTAAGATATAATTCCACTGAAGATTTGTTCAAAATTAAGATCAGTCAAGACAAGATTAAAATTCATAGTGATTTTTTACAACTCTAAACCACTGCAGTATGCTATTTTACAAGTTTTGCACATTCATTTTACCCATTATTAAGGAAATAACCTGAGAAGAAATTCTAACATTTCTGAATTTTAAAGAATGCTACTGATTGAAAACCCTTAATGACGTAATTATATAAATACCTTTTTAAAACATGATCCTAGCACTAGGCAGGCTGAGGAAAGAGGATCACAGCAAGTTGGAGGCCAGCCTGGGACATACAGTGAGTTCAAGGCCAGCCTGTACAGCAAGACCCTGTCTCTAAATAAATAAATAACCAATTTTGAGCAGGCTACTTAAATTTTTAGTTCTAGTTTCCATATCTTTAACATGATGATATAATCTGACCCATCTTCCTACTTCCCAGAACTGTTATGGGATGTTAATAGGAGCTCTCTGTGTACTGTAAATGGATATACAAACTTTATTGTCTTACATAGAAGAAACCCCTCAACACTACTAAAATCTCCTGCATGGATCTGCAAGCAAGTGGATAGAGGGAAAACAATAATAATAATTAACCACAATTTTCTGTAAAACGTTTCCCAGACAAAACAATGAATCTATTGCAGTGGAACTTAACACAGATTCCTGGGTCCCACCTGCCAGAGATTCTAAGTCAAGTGGCCCCAGTACATAGGGTTTGTGTTCCAAAGAACCCTTAGGTGGGTCTAATGATGACCTGGTTTGGACTACTCCACTCACCCCAGAAAAGACCACCCTAGACCACAGAACCTTCAGTACATACTGTACCTCAGGGGGATGGAATCTGCAGCTGTCAATCTATTCACTAGTGCAGCATTTATAGAAAGCTCCCAGTCTACAGAAGCACTAAGCAAGCCAGAGACGTAGCTCAGTGGCACCATGCCTGCCTGGCAAATGCAAGGTCCTGAGTTCGATCCCCAGTACTGGGGGAGCGGGGGGGAGAGATGCACTAGATGAGGTACTAGGAGCCCATGGTCTAGTGGAGGAGACACCACAGCACATAACCAGTGATGACAACATGGTGTTATAAGTGCTGGGGTGGAAGTGGACATAGGTACAGGTACTTAAGGGACCAAGAGGAACAGGTGGTGACTGACTTGGGCCCTAGGGTTCCTAAAGAACAGCATCTGGAAAAAGTGCAGGAAAAAGTGAAAGGAAAAAGGGAAAGTAAGCAGAGGCCATAATAAGTGCAAAGGTGGAAAAGCAAGGAGCCAGGTGTGTTCAGGGGGATGGGGGAGATCTCCCTGGCAGAGCCAAGGTCAAACAGGAACACCAAAGCCAGACCACCAAAGGTCATGAGAACCAAAGACTATGAGGAGCCAAGGGAGGAGGAGTCTAAGTAGAAAGCTGGCATGGTCAGGTTTGTGCTTTAGAAACTTCACTCTGAGAACAGAGAGGACTATGCATGGTGTTAGGGGAAGATGGGGAATGCAGACAGGTAGAGGGAAGTCTGGAAACAGGGTCTGTGGTTAGGAAGCCTTTCCAGCAGCCCAAGCCAAAACCACAGGTGAACATAGTTGAGATGGCAGGAAGATTTCCACAGAAATTAACCCGGGGCCTGCTAATTCAAATACATATCTGGAACCTAGATTCTCACTAACCTCACAGATCATAATCAGTGGGAAAACAGTGACATTTAGAGTGATCCCACCATGGTATGCTAGTACATCTCATACCTACATGGGTGAGTTGCTTCATACCCTCTAGGTGACAAAAGAATTTTCAGTAATAGTCTTAAAAGGAAATCCATAGTAATAATGGCCAGAAAAGAAATGCAATGAAGATTTTATTGATATATATTATCTCATATATATATACATATATATACACATATATATATGTATATATATATGAATGGTTGGGCCAGTAGAAAATAGTAACAATGCAAATGTCAACAAAGCTCTTAAATATCTCCAAAGGTAAAATGAAGGCAATCCCTAAATTGAGCTAGTCATGTGACCTTTGTTTTCTTCACTCATCTTTTAGTTTTAAAATATTTTTAAAATTAAATTCCAATTTGAGAGCTATTCAAATTCAGTAAGATGCCGCATGATTCAAGTTTTCACTTTGGAAAAAAAATATTAAACCTCACAGCTCTCACTCTGCTTCACCATTTTCCGTGCTCAATACATAAACTCAGAATGGCAGATCTATAACAATTCAAGCTCAGTTTTTGGTCTTTACTATCACTGTTTTATCATTGCTTATTTCAAACCTGTTGTTTAAACACAGTGACAAATAGTGCTACAAAGATCAGACACAAAATGGACCCATGGCAAGCCAAACCTTTGTGAATTTATTCTCAGAACGAGCTATGTAGTACGTGCAGGGCCCAAATATATACCTGGGAGTTGTCAGACTTAAACTCCAATTGAATTCAATGGAGTCTTAAAGGATAACTCATTAAAATGTGCTAATTTGAAATGTGCACAGATATTATTAAATGCAACAGTGATGGCACCAGTGTTTCAGAACTTAGGGCAACAGATGATTGTTTCTGAGCAACAGTAACTATGACAGATATTGATTGAATTGCTGGAATGTGACTGAATGACTTAAATCAGTTTTTAAAGTATTTTTGAATTCCCTACAGAAGATGTACACCCCGATCCCTACAGCCTGAGGGCTGGAAGAGGGAAGCATGTCCAACTGTCCTTGGGATACAACTGGAAACTAAGAGACCCAAGGGGACAGAGGCAAGGTCAATAAAAAACAAGTGCACAGTGGTAGAGAGTGGAACAAAAGTAAACAGGATAAATCCTTGAGAGTAACTGATTGAGAAATCACTTTCAAGTTCAAAACACATTTAAAATGCAAACAGATCCCTGGGATGGGTTAAAAATGCTGAGAAGAGAGCACAGGTATTATAAGGTCAGAATTTTGGGTCGAGGATATTGCACCTTTTCTGAAACTTTTCTTCCAAAACATAGCCATAAGCTTGGAGAAATCATAGTTCGACAACTGAATAGCCAATGAGCTTGAGGGGAGATTTTAAAAAGAATTAACTTCTTTTTTTTACTTGGAAAAATTTAGGGGGACTACATAAGCCAGATTCTCAAACACAGACAGGTGTCTTACACAGACTGTACCAAGTATAAAGAGATGAGGCAATTACTTCCACTATGAAGATATTTGAAAATGTATAGTCAGTGAAAACTTTTTGGACTAGTTGACAAGTAAGCCATAACATCTTCTGGTCTCCTTTACATCTGGACAAGCTATGCTGCCCTCCTAGCCTTCTGCAGCGACCCCATTGACATAGGAAGTAGAGCGTGGCAAAGCTGGCTGGAAAAGTGGGTGGGACCTGTCAATTTCAAGATCCCAGGACTGTGCCAGATGATTATCGGGACCCCTATGAAGAATTTCTCTCACATTCCCACCAGATGCTAATGGCACAAAGAAGACTGGACCAGGAGGTGCTCGCTATCATGACTCCTCACAGTAGCCCATCCTGGGTCTCCCTGTCCCAGGATGTAGTTTTATTTTTGCTTTTTTTCTCTTTTCTCTCATTGTTTGGCCCAAGTTTGCTCTACAGAGCTAGTTTTTCCCTTACCCCTTCATCTCTTTTTTCAAATAAACTTTTGGCACAGTTTTGGCTTGTCCAATTCTTTGTTTGAAGCAAGAGAAACCTGGAATACTTTTGTTGGCAAGCTATTTCTAAAGGAACTACTCAACAATACCACGGAAAACCATAGAGAGGAAGGGCTCTAGAGTCATCCAGACCAGGGATCAATATGCAAACTATTAGACCTGGGTAGATTTCCTAATCTAGCAGCTTCTTAACTCCCTCATTTGAAAAACAAAGACACACAGTATGCTTGTCATAGGAATTAAAAATAAACTGCATGAGCACACAAGCCCAGGGCCTAAAAAAGGGAAAGCAGCTGATAAATGGTCATCATCATAGTCATTATTAACATCAAACTCTAGAACTCCAAACCAAATTAGTTCTCAATAGCTGATGAAGATGACACAAGATATTCCCTACGACAGTCCCCAAATGCTGGAATAAATGCTCAGATGGGTGACTAAACCAAGGAAGAATCACATTTACAAGTGTGAAAGGATGTTCACAGGCCAGTCAAATCATTAGAGATCCCTATCTTCTGCAGTGGGATACCATGCAAACCCAGAAGATAAGATCTAGACAGGAAAAATTTTTTAAATGTATAAAGGAGCCAGATCCTTACCAAGGAGACAACAAAAATTCAAGACTCCAGAAGAGTAGAAGGTATTGAGCCCTAAACATTTCCAATATGGCAGAGCAACTGATTTTTTTAACTGTACTGTTACAATTCAGCATGACTCTAAATCCAGAAGAAATCAGCAAAAACCTTTCTTTACCTTACCATCACATTTTCGTTATGCCGACCAATCCAAAAGAGAAGGGTCTTTCAGTCACCAGGTTTGAAGAACTAGAAGAGACTGGGTGATTCAGGTCCATAAAACTGTGGATTTCTCAATGGAAGAGCAAGGCCAGCACTGGCAAGCCTTTAAATGCACACATCCCACCAACATATGAGAGAAGTACTCACACAAAATGTCTTTGGTGGTAACTTACTTTTCCTGAAAGGGGGATTTGTGGCCTAATAAAATGCCTCAGAAATGCTTTTTCTCAAGTGGCTTTATACTTCAGCTAAACAGTGGAAGAAAATAAGAACAGTGTCTTTGTGACCATGAATACAGAACTAGGGATTCCTACGAGACCACAGGCACTCATCAGTCCCTTTTTTTACACAACAGGCCTCTTTGAGACTTTCTTCCCCTAATTTGAATTGGCTCCACATTTTTCTTACACATTACTTAAATGCAGAAGTGTTAAATTAACAAAGAGATTTAGGAACTGGCATGGTACCAGCTTATCACATTCACTGTTTCTCCATATTTGTATTTACAGCAATAGTAAACCTAAGCCATAAATAACTTTCTGAAAATGGAGCTGCAGTTTCTGGTTTTATATTTATATATCATCTAAACTTTCAAAGTGTTTCCATCTATAACTTCATTTGATCAGCAAATTATTCAGCTTTGCCTAGAGGGCTGGTGTTGTTCGTTTCATAGGTAAGGAAACTGGGGAATGTAAACACTCATCTAAAGTTAAACTAGGTTTGTACCTCTAACCTCAAGTTTAATTTTGAGACTCCGCATTTTTAGATTATTTACATTTTAAACACAAGTAGCCCATTAATAAATAAAATCCTAGCTGGCTGACTTACAGAGAATCCATAGCTGGTTGATTTGTAGAGAGAATAATTTTTCTTTTTTTCCTTTTTTTTAGAACTTTGTTTGCATTAGTAATATACAATAAAGTTTTGTTTCAACAGAGTATATGACCATTTGACCTTTACTCGAGGAAATCTTCTTTTGCACTGTAAATATCAAAGCCCTGCCAAGCTGATACTTAAATGGCATTCTGATCCAGATACATGAAATTTGCTTAATAAGTCTGTTTAACTTACTTAAGGGCTCTTCATATCATACATGCTATTAATCTGTGATACATGCATGTTGATCACAGAATCACAGATGGGGACAGATGAGGAAACTAAGGACTAGGTAACGTCACTTACAACATAATATAGAAAGCTAATTTTGGCTGCAATTTAAACCTTATACTGATGTTGAGTAGTAGGATTGTCTCTAATTACAAAAATGTCAACTCTCACAAGTATATCTTCTTAAAATTACTTATAATCTCCAGTGTTACATGGGATACACAACAAAGCTATACTTCTTCAAATGTCTAGTGAAGTAATGCTCACTATCTATACTATGTAAGCCCACATTACAAATAGGGAAGGATTATGGCAGAAAAAATACTGTGTTTTTATAGAAGAAATTACTATATGTTTGTACCCAAAATGTGACAACTTTATTTTCAATAAAGATATACAGGCCGGGGATTTAGCTCAGTGGTTCTGCCGCCTGCCTTGCAAGCCCAAGGACCCAAGTTTTATCCCTGGTACCAAAAAAAAAAAAAAAAAAGATATATAGGGGATATAAACCCAAACTTATCCTAGTTAGTAAATCACTATATTTAAATCATTCACACAAAAAATAAATCGAACTATAAAAGGCCATGGGATGATGACTCACTTATAAAAATCAACAGAATTTGCAAAGTGTTTTATTATGATTTTATATATATATATACACATATATAAATTTATAGACACATACACACAGTTTCTTACTAGTCAGAAAAATAAGACCCAAATATCCAAAGGCAAACACACAAATATTCCAAACAGCTGCACAAGTTTCTGAACTAGTTATAAATGCCTGTTGGAACACATCTGTGTAATTTCTTAATTTAGAAAAATAGTGGTTCCTAATTTATTTTATTTCAAGGTAACAAACACCCACTGTAAAAAATAGGTTTTTGCTTAATTACACATGTGTATGGAGAGATACACACACAAAAAGTAGAAAAATGAAATCTTCTTTAATCTCTCCATAGGTGAGAACAATATTTCAGTTAAGTTTGAGCTTAGATATGACCTGTCAACAGGCACATTTTCAACCTACTTTGTAAAATCCTGTGTGCTGAGGCCATAAAGATCTGCTCCCCAGACAAAGGTATCTTGGCTGGACATCACCAGCCTCTGAAATAGCTGCTCACGTACAATAAATGTGCACTGGCTGCTCTAAAGAAGGGGAAAAAAGGAAAAAGAACCATGAAAGTGTATCATTAAGGAAAACCAACCACATACTTGGAATTCTAAGGGAATAAGTTAACAACAAGAAGAAAATAGGCACCTGGCAGAAAAAAATGTTAAGGAAATTATTGAGACATGATACACTTCCTGTCAAAACAACACATGAGTTGGTGATTCATTCAATTAGTATCTTCTAAATACTGTGTGACTTTAAATGCTCTGTAAATTTAGTGATGTTCAATTATGACACAGGAGGATTTCATTTTTTAAGTACTAAGCTGTTCAAATCACCCTGTGCCCCAAAATACATAGAAACCAGCATGCACTCACTGTGTTCCCAACAGCACTCTTTCATGTCACTAAGGCAACATAATGCTCTGTAATGCAACATAACACACCTCCTGCTTTAGCTTTGGTTTTAACTGTGGCCTTCAGTGTAATTCAGAGTTGCGGGCTGAAGAGCTGCCCCTCAACAACAGCAACATGAGAATCAATTTTTTTTTCTGTACTTGGGATTGAATGCAGGTCCTTTGCACTGAGCCACATCCCCAGCCCATTTTTAAATTTTTTCATTTCGAGACAGGGTCTTGTTAAGTTGCCCAATCTGGTCTTGAATCTGGCAATCCTTCTGCATCAGCCTCTCTGAGTATTGGAACTACAGGTGTGTACCACAATGCATAACAAGAGAAATAGCAGGACCATTATCAGACATTTCCAGAATTCTATAAAGTTGATTCAGTTCTCATGTCTACTAGTAGATACAGTAATTATACATAAAACTAGATTTTTCCATACAAATTTAATAAAGAAATTTATTATAAACATTGCCAAAATAACTCAAAACAAATTAGGTTATTGTTGTTTGTGTATCTATGTCTGTGTATGCACATACACATGTACTTGTGCTGCTGGGGATCAAACCCAGGACCTCTCCCATGCTTGGCAAGCATTCTGCCACTGACTCACATTCCAGCCCATACAAACTGTAATACACAAGAACAATCTTTTCTGTTTAGTAATATCTAAGCTTTCCTTGTCACCAAACAGCTACTGTAAATGTTCAATTTGTTTACAAGCTCAACTTTGCAAGGGATTTTTAAAAATTATTAACAAATGATTACATGTATCCAAAAGACAAGTTTTAAGGCAGTGTAAGATTTGTGATTGTAGTGATATACGTGCACCCATGTTCATAGCAGCACAGTTTGTAATAGCGAAAACTTGGAAGCAGCCCAAATGCCCATCAACTGGAGACTGGATCAAGAAAATGTGGGTTTTTTAATAAAATGGAGTACTACTCACCCATAAAAAATGAGACATTAGAGACATTTATTGCTAAATGGATGCACATTGAGGCCATACTCTTAAGTGAAATAAACAGGACACACATGTGTCAATACCGAATAGTTTCTCTAGTGTGAGAAACTGAAAGTGTAAATAAGGACTAAAAGGTATAATAGGTAAGGTGAAATAGGAAGAAAAGAGGCAAAGGGGAGGGGGAAGTGGGAGGGCTAGGGGAAAAGAAAGAGGGGAATGGAATTAATATGAAAAAATGAAAAAATGGAAACAAAGACTTTGTAAATAGGGAGGGATGGAGGGGTTGAAGGGAGGGCAGGGGAAGGGGGAAAAAATAAGAACCAAGAGAGTGTGTAAAGGTGCATATCTCCAATGATAAATGGCATTATGTTGTACACCTAAAATGTACCGATAAAAGGATATACAAAAAAAAAAAACCAATTTGTGATTGAATTCTAACACCTGAAAGATATTCCTCCAATAACATTTTTGAACTAACATGAAGTACACAGATTTTCATTTCGATGGCTATATTTTAAATTCACTCTTGCTTTTATATCATCACTGAAGCAGACACATAGATTACATTTGAAAGGCTGTAACAAGAGGCAAAAATTAAACCATACTTTGATCTCTATCATACCAAGTGTGGTTATGCAAAAATATCTTCTCTCAGGCTTCTGAGAGCACCCTGCCCACACCATCTCCACATTAACATGTACGCATTGGTTGTCATAGTGGCTGGCTCTGCAGCATTGAGAACTCCTTAAGATCTACATGGAAGTCTCTCATCGCTGATTCCCCCAGCACCCAGCATGTGCCTGCCTCCTAGGAATTCCTGGGCAAACCCAATGCAATGAAGACTCAAAAGCAAACAGAAGCCCTGAAACTCCCTGAAGCAGAAAAGCTTCGGAAAGAACTACTGGATGCTTACAGGGCTTACAGTCTCTAAACACAGCATGTAAAAATCTCAACTAAAATGATTCCCAAGGTCCAAATCACCAATATGCAATAGGATATTTTTTTCTTGAGGTTTTATGAAAGGTGGAGGAATGTCATGCTTTAAAAATGTGAGCTTTTCATAAGCACATTTCTTTAATATTAGTAGCCTAGAACCACATCATATACAGTACTAAAGGTTTTAGAGCTTTGTCCTACCTTTTGGAAAACAAAAAATGTTTTTGAAAAATCAAACAGAAGGCAAATCCACCACATTCCTTGAGAGAAAGGTGGTGTGGAGGTAGGGAAAAGGGGGAAGAGAGAGTGAATGAACCATTATAAACATTCTTATGTTAGCTGAGAGTTGACATTTATCAAAAATGTCATACGCTTCAAGAAATATTCTCCACCCAACCTAAATTGAGTCAGGTACATTAAATTCTATCAGCTAAAATAAATTAATACTCATTTCAGTCATCTTAGAATTCAGTTAAAAATAATTACTAGATTATTACTGGCTGATTCCACCTCACTGCTTAAGAAGTATTCTGACAATAACAACATGAGCTGCTGTGACTGGGTAATCTCAGAGTATTAGCAATCATCTCTCCCTGTAAAGACGAAACCACCATCTTCAAATTCAGCTTCAAACACCATCTTCAAACTCAGCTTCCTGAGCAACTTCACCCAGATGTTGCCAGTCAAGCTTGTGAATGTGCTCTGGAAACCAAGTATAATGCTCATAACCTGAGGAGGCTTAACATACCATCTTTACCTCCAAGGAGAAACAAAACTTGAAAGCTGAAACACACCATGAGGATGGGCTGCCCTCAACTCCTTGGGTTTTAGCTGAGATTCAAGGCCCAGAGAGGTGACATGACCCACCCAACATATCAAGGACAGTGTAAGATTTCAACCCAAACTCCACTTCTGATCCAACCTTTGCTATACCAGACTGATAATATTTTAAAAACCTTCCTCTTGGACACAATCTATTATCCAGCTACAATGAGTGGCACAAAACACCAGCAATCAATTCCAACTCACACTGTAAAGACTGTTTTAAAATTCATTTAAATTCAGACATCTCACCTACTTCTAATTTCTGTTATTGCTTGTACACCTTTTTGAACAAATACCTGATGAGTAACAGCTAATAAAGATAAAGATTCCTGGGCCGGGGATTTAGCTCAGTGGTTCCGTCACTTGCCTTGCAAGCGCAAGGACCTGAGTTCGATCCCTGGTACCAAAAAAAAAAAAAAAGATAAAGATTCCTACTATGAATAAGGAAGAAAAAAAATCTTACTCTTAATTTTTAATTTTAAAATAAACCAATATCAAAATTCCACTTAGCATTCTATCAAGATATTTTCTTCAAATTGGTCAGGATAAAGTTGAATTTCCCCTAGCTCAACCCAAGTGAAAAGTTAACCTAAGATTTTCTGTAACTATGAAGAAAATAACCTAAGTTATCTATGGGTGAAATGTTTATCACCTTTTTATTAAAGATTTTAGCACGTTTGTATAAGAAGACTAAGAAAAAAAATCAAAAAAAAGAAGAAGACTGAGAATCAAAGGACATGAGACCTTTGTCTCACAATAAACAAATTTCTAACTCATGACCTTTTGAATAAAATAACAAGAATTCCTTGACACTGTTTTACTATCAATGAGCAAATTATCAGTATCTCTGGAGATCAAATGAGAAAATAGTATACAAGTACTTTGTGTAATAATTTAATATCACAAGCACACAACTGAAGAAAAATGCTTCTATTTTACTCCCCCTGAGAATCAATAAATTAAAACCCTATTAAAGCATTCATAATAGGCTCTGTAGGTTGTTCTTTGCCTCCAGGAATAGGGAGTGGCCGGTAGGAAACTTCCTGAGTCTCTAGGGGGCTACAATAACTGGTATAAAAGCAACAACCAGAAATCCATTGCTGAGAACTTTTGACAAGTTGCAAGCTTGGCAACTCTGTGAAAGGTAACACTTAAAGAATTAGAAGAGTTGCATCTTATACATGACAGTAGCTTTCGGAGAATAAAAGGAAGACACATTGTGCTCTTCCATAGAACGATAAGCCTGGATCTTCATTCCTCCACCACTCCACCCCATCCAAATTCCACCTCCACCAAACCTTAGTAACAATCAATGAAACCAGTACCTTTAAACACGTCACTCTTCACAGAATGACCAAAAACCTCCTATTTGGGAAAGATACTGATGCTATGGAGACAAAGAGATTATTGCATTCAGTGAGTTCACGATTAAAGTAAAACCTGATTCTTGGGTTTGGACTGTTTGCACTTGTACAAATAAAAAGAATGGCTTTGTTTTTGCCCTTTTCCTGGCCCCTTTTCAAGAACAAATGGAAAGGGGGTTGTGCTCTCAAGAGTTGTGCTCTCAGACAGAATAAAGGTCCAAACAACCTGAAGTTTTCCAAAAAGTTTAGGATAGTAAGATGCTTTTTTCAATTTATTTTTAAGCCACAGTGTCAAGGAAGGGATGCATCTGCTTGGGACTGGTGACAAAGTATAGAAGAATGATAAGTCAATAAGGAAAACTCCTCTTAAATCTACTTGGATTTTGCCTCTGCTTAAAGGAAAATGATTTTTCAATTGAAGAGGAGAGAACATCTTTAAGTGAGAAAGTTGATTGTAAAGGAGTGTAAGTTATCTGGAAGAATTTTCAGGCATCTGGACATGCCAGGATAGGAAAAGAATCTGATGAGATTTCCTAACCATGATCTATCAGAGGCTGTGAAGAATGTTAGATGGATTCATTACAGGAGTCAGGCACATATTATTCCAATTTTCAAAAGGAGCAGATTCTACAAATTCTAGAGAGCAGGCATTTCTGCTTGATCCTGGGTGAGACTGTAGAACAGGTAATTAGAGGGCTGGTGTACAGGTACAAAGGAGAAGCAGAGAATACATATAGAGGCACTGGGGGTTCTCCAAGAATAAGTCACTTGAGAACCACCCATTTCATTTTGTGATAACAAGCTAGTAGTCTGGTAAATGAAGAGGTGAAGTAAATATAGCATATATCTAGAGTCAGATGCTGGTCCAAATAAGTGTTGATTTAGTTTAACAACTCTACCTGAAATGAATAATCATCCATCTGAAGTTTGTATACACACCAAATTGCTCTACCTTAGACCTCAGCCTAGAAAATGGGTTTTTTAAAATACTCTTAAGTCATTAAAATAGTGTATTAAACCTGTGGATAACTTTAAACCAAAAGTGGTGGTGAATATGATAAATTCATAAACAAACTAAAAGATTTTGAATGATTAGAACAAATGGTCAAATGCAGGGAAATAAATTTAAGATATTATTAAAGATAAATTTAGGGCCGGGGATTTAGCTCAGTGGTTCTGCTGTCTGACTTGCAACCACAAGGTCCCGAGTTTGATCCCTGGTACTAAAAAAAAAAAAAAGAAAGTAAAAGAAAAATTCATAAGACATTAAGTTCTATTCATAAGACTAAAAAAATAATTTTTTAAAAGTCCATGAGTGTGATGTAGCTCAGGAGCAATATGTATAAAAAGAAACTATAATTTTAAGATGACTGTGAACTGCAAATATCAATAACGCCATAAAGAAGTATAATAGTTACAAACTACTGTTTATTGAGGAAGTATTCTACCTTAGGTTCTGTGCTCTACAATTTACATAGACTACCTTACTAAGTTCTCACAACAATCTATGAAAGAAACACATAAAAACTGACACTAAAACTTAAGGGGAATTGTGCAAGAAAATGTAGAAGTAGCAGAGCCCTGAGTGTACTGGTCTCTCTGATTTGCACCTGTTACTCTTGGCCACGAAGCTTATTCCTTGCCTAGAAGAAAGGGGTCTCAGTGAGGCTGGATATTCTATGGTGTTCCACATGGCCAGGGTCATCTGGAAGGACTGTACTTTAAGAATAAAGCAGATTGGAATAGGTTCCATTTTTAGGATGTTAAGAATTTAAAATCGTATCACCTAACAGAGGCTGAAGAAACCCAAGGGGTTTTTTCCAAGCTCAACAAAGGAAAGCTCAGAGGCAAAATATGTCATTAATTTTCAAAAATGTGGGCTGGGGATTTAGTTCTGTGGTTTCGCTGCCAGCTGCGCAAGCACAAGGACCCAAGTTTGATCCCCGGTACCAAAAAACAAAACAAAAATGTAAGGGCCATCATATAATAAAAATTATTCAGAATGATCTCCAAGCAGCAAAACTATGATGAACTTAGTACAGAGAGGAATTGTTTTTAAAAGTCTGAGCTTTCCAAAGATGGACTGGAATTATCTTTATGGTTATGAGTTCCTCATCACTGGAAGTATTCAAGGACAGATAGATCACCCATTTTGAGTTACGCTATTCAGATAAAACGTGCATCTGCCAGAGACTACACAAAATCTTTTAGGTTTCTGTGAATCCAAAGATTCAGATTTCATTCATTCTCCAGAAGAATGATACCACTTCCTTAGAGAAGTCCACAGAGGCTTCTTTTATATCTGGAAAGCCCAGTCATCTACTCCTGGAGTAACCTTGACCTTCCTTTCCCTGCACCCCAGTATTTTCCAATGCAATCTATACCTGACGCACAGCAACACAACATCACTAGTCTTGCAGCGATGCTGTGAGTTAGAAGGACTTGAGATGACAATTAGCAAACTAATTAACCAACCAACATATATATATTTTTTTCTTTGAGTTCCCTACAAAGTAGCCTAAATCAAGATCCCTGCCATCAATGGACTGCAGCTAGGTTGGAAAGTTGAGATTTACACACAGGCACAATGAACCCAGGTGACACGGGATAAATATGAGGTACTAGCAATAGGGTGATAGGAGTTCAGAAAGGAAAATACCTCCGTTGCTACTAATTTAGTTGAAGGTTTCAGAAAGAAAGTGGTTTGAGCTGGGCTTTGAGGATTACAACATATTTTACCTTGAGAGGAGGAATGGCTTATCATGAACAAAGTAAAAGAAATTAGAAATACAACTGTCCTTCAGTATCCACAAGGAGTTGGTGCTGGGACACCTATGAAGACCAAAGCCCAAGAAAACTTAAGTCCCTCAAATAAAATGACAATATTTTATATAATCTATGCACACCCTCTTGTATACTTTAAATCATCTCTAGATTACTTATAATACCTAATTCAATGTAAATGCTATGTAAATAGTTTTTAGCCAGTGTTGTTTACAGCATAATGTTAAAGGAAAAAAATCTGTACATGTTCAGTCTAGATGAAATTTGTTTTTTCTATTTTCCATCTGACTCCAAGGAAGCAGAGCTCATAGACATGGAGGGCTGACTGTGCACAGCATACTCTACAGGCAGTTAGCAGCCTGGTTGACAGAACTGTAGTGCACCCAAGAAGAGCCAGCAGAGCACTGCTGGCACACTGATGGCATAAAAGGAGTTCATGAGGAGTGGCAGGCTTTCCATGGACACTGATCAATGCAGAATACTAGAAACACCGAAGAGGAACATGGCAATCAAAGCCAGCTAGATACTGGAACCTCCTCTTGTAAAAACCTTGCCAGGGGCCAGGGATTTAGCTCAGTGGTTCCGCCGCCTGCCTTGCAAGCGCAAGGACCCAAGTTCGATCCCCGGTACCAAAAAAAAAAAAAAACCTTGCCAGGTCCATCCGAGAGATTCTGAACCAAAGTGGTTCCAATGAACAACGAGGCTTGAAATCCTGTGTTAAGGGCTCAAAGCAAATAACCTATGGGTTCACTAATCACTGAGCACCTCCTACCTTTGAAACTGTAACACTTGTTCATACAGCAAACCAGGAAGCTGGTGAAGAGTGAAAAGGAGGAAAACTGTTGACAGTGTCTAGACAATAGAGGTGCACTTGAGGGAAAAGACAGAAATTTGTTGCAGAGTCTTTGCCTGAACCATGTGACCCAGTGAAAACCTTTTGGTTCTCACCATGCTTAGAAGTCCTCACGGAGACTTCTTTTGCTCCAGAATTTATTTTTATCATGAAACTAAGAAACAAGCAGCCTGTTTGTCATCTTTTTTTCCAGAACCACACCAACCCTCTTCCACCTAGGGACTCTCAAGCAAAAGACCAGGGGAGCCATCTGATCCACCCACATGAGATCTAGACCTTCATGTCTGAAATCTTCCTGGACCAAGTCCAGAAAGATAAGTTACTTCAGCCGGCTGACTGGTAATCCAGGTGAGATAAGACAGTACCAGTAGCAGTCAGGGCCTATCATTCCTTCAGAGGCTTACAACTGCCTCCTGCATAGTACTGACCCTGTAGATTGTGCATTCTTGCCAATGTTGACCACACAGGAAAGCTAAATTGGCAAATGCTCTCCTCACTTACAAATTTCATGACCATATAGAAGGTTAAAGCTGAGAGGGTTGCAGAGATCCTCAAGTCTAATCTTTCTTGCTTTACTGGATAAGGAAACTAAGAGCAGAAATGGTTCATACTTGCCCAGGGTTACATAGCTGGGAAGTCACCAGGGTCTCCATGCCTGCCTTGGACTCCCAGCCTAGAGTGACTTCCCCTGGGTCATGCTGACATTTGCACTGCTTTCTGAAACCTAGAAAAAAACCTGCTGCAGTGATCACTGTTGTCATTGTTGTTTGTGGTGTGTGTGTGTGCTGAGACTCAAACCCAAGGCCTCAAGCATGCTAACCACATATCTACTACAGAGATACACCCCAGTCCTACTACTCTTTTTGAGTGTTTATTTGCCATTAGTTATCAATATAATCACCACCACTTTCTGACACTCTCTGACAGGCACTATGGGAAAAGCCCTCTATAAATTAATTCATTGAAAATCTGATAAAGCAGGTTACTATTGCTATCCCCATATTACAAAGAAAACCAAAGATAGAGAGTGGTTACACAGCCTGGGCAAAGTCAGGGCTGTCTAATCCAGACCATCTGGCTCCAAAATCCACACTCAAAGCCACTTTGTTAAGAGTTCATGAAATATAATTTATTTAAATTATAAAATGATGGAAGAAAAGGATTAAGCCTTAAGCAACAAGGATGTGGTCACCAGTGTTTGATAGTGAATTCAAGAGCTAAACCATGCCTTTTATTAAAGTATGCAATATATCTCTCTCTTTTTTCTTTTTTGGTACCCGTGATAGAACTCGGGACCTTGCACTTGGGAGACAGGCGGTGGAACCATGGAGCTAAATGCCCGGCTCCTGCATTTTTAAGGGAAAGTCTAGGGTATACTTGATGGAATTATATAAAACATATTAACATTTTAAGTCTACTATTTAAAAAGGCAAAATTACCGTGTGACAGCACTCAAACAAAGCCTGTCCCTTACAGTGAGCAGGCTTATCTGTGTGCTGGTTTCAGAAGGGTCTCTTCAGGACATAGCACTGCAGAAAGCCAAGGTACCACTGCTGATTTCCTCCTGTTCTGCCCTCACTCATAGGTACATTTTCTTCTGCTCTTAAAGGAATATTACTTTTATGTTAACTTCCTACAGAAATCAAACCCAAAATTATTACTAACTGAGGAAAAATGATACTAGGACAAGATTAATAAATCTCTAAAAATTAAAATACATTTTTAATAAAAGTGTTCAAAATCAACATCACTGGAACAAATGTCCAATGTTCAATTATATTACTTTTCCACTATCCTTCCTATTAAAAATGATGTCAAACTTCATTATCTTGTTTACCCAGGAGAAGAAGTCCAGAAGGCATAACAGTACAAATGGGCAAATTACAACTGTGCTTAAGATCAAATTTCAAGAGAAAAATAGGAATCAATTAAGACACACTTTCACATAAAAAAGTTATGTGACTTAGTTTACCAGCCAGATGTCTTAATGCAGAATATACAAAAGACTACTCTGAAAATGTCACAGATGCTAAAAATTCTAAGGCCTGTAAAGTGTTGCCTTAGACGTGAAATCAACAGCCCAGATAATTAAAGGAAAAAGCAGTGCCAGGCACACAGTAGGCCTTCAATAAATATTTGTTTGTGTTTGTTTTGTTTTACGTTTTGTATATTCTTGCTGTTGCTATTGTTTTTGCAGTACCCAAGGAACCCATACTGAACTACATCTGCAACCTTTTATCTTTATTTTGAAACAGGATCTCTCTAAGTCAAGAAGTTGCTCAAGATGAACTAGGTAGAACTTTCGATCTTCCTGCCTCAGGCCTCAGCCTCCCAGAGTGCTGGGCTTACAAGGTGTTCACCACCACTAATAGCTTCAATAAATATTTGTTGAATGAATGTAAGTGATGAAATTTTCACAAAAATAGAAGCACATGATAGATTGTCACAGTGACATAATAGCAAGGTAACATTGCTTTGAGCTTCTAAGAACTGCTTTTGGATCCCATAATAACAAAAGAACCAAGAGTGGTGGAGAACAGACAAAATGACTGAGTCCCATCCAGTTAGGACAAAATGCCCTATGACACAAGATCTGATCTACATTTCATTAGTAAGAAAAATATCTCTCAGCCCAGCTTTGCCCAAGCAAGAGATTGGCCTCAAGCCCTACAGAGTGGCATAATATTTACAGTATAACTCTAACATGGCAGAATTTCCTAAATTTGCTCATTTCAAATGTACTACTGTTTTTAATTTCACACCCTCAGTAGGAGTTGTCTAGCAAGGCTCACCTCTTCATAACAAATCTTATTTAAGGTCACAGGGTGGGGGGAATCACATAGCTACTACTGTGTTCCCTTAAAAGCAACACAAACACAAATGCAATTAGATAAAACCTACATAAACCAGACCTGTCATAGCTGATCAGTAAATTAAAACATAATAAAATTATAGGCAGCCTGGGAGTTTGAGAGTAATTTATATTCTATTCAGAATCATCCTAACCACATCCCGGTAGGGAAAGGGTTTTCCAAGATTTATATCATCAGTCTTTTTTGTTGGAGTCAACACTTGGTCATTAAACCATGGCAGGACTTGAAGTTAGAGCTTAAGTTCCAGTAGGGTGGTGACCAATTTTGTACAGAATGCTTAGGATAAAAGTAATAGTATAGTCTGCTATTTACTTTAATTCCTTCTTAGAACACATTTCTTTTCTTACATGGTATATTAAAGGTCATATGTCAGAGCTCACCTGAAATTCCTGACCAATTTAAGTCTTAACCACAAGAATAATTTATTCTCACAACACAATCAGAAAATATTTCAAACTCTTCTGCAGTATTCACATAATTTAGAAAGAAAAAACAAAAGCGTGAAACCCAAGAACCAAGAAGGGCAATTTCATAGAACCTTACCAATTACTATTACCCCCTACTACTTTCTTTACCTTTAAGTATTTCTTAATGCCTAGAGGACAGCGGCACTTCACAGGAAAGTTTAATGACACCTTGGTTACATAACCTGCTCTTGATTAGTCAGATTATGTGCTTTTGATAAGGAAGAAAACAGTCAAAAGCAGGACAAACACTGAGTCTCTGTTCTCCATTCTCCCATTTGCCAGGACACTCCATTTGAGTCACACACCCAATAACTAGCTCTGCGCCTCAGTTTCCCTGACCACTAAATACTAAGTGTGATGCTATCCATAGTCCTATTTAATCAAAACTAACGAGCGCACATAATCATATATAAAGCCCATCTCAGAATACTACACTGAAACACTACGTTGCATTAAAATTCCAATGACTTTGACAGCATTCCTTCCTTTTCCTCCAAACCTCAAAGGGGTCAGCTTGGCCATTTATCAAGATTAGGCAAATACCTATTTGCATTAACCTTTAGATTAAAAACCCAGGGCTGAGAGATGGAAATCTTTCCAAGTGAAATAATCACTCTGCTTGAATTGTCATGTGCAAAGTGGACATGACAGGGACAGAATCTGACAGCGGCAAGTCTGATTTGTTTCTGCTATGAAAACAGGATTTTGCTGACCTAGACAGCTTCAGGGCCTAGAAATACCAGAGGACAGAACTTCAGAAAACCAAGGGACATATGGGACCTCAAATGATCAGCTCTGTATAAGCAGCTCACTTATTTTCTTATTTCTTTGCCCAAGAAGCGTGATCTAGTGGTAAGACTCCAAAACTCCTGGTCTGTGGAGACTGAAAGTCAGGCAAGGGTCAGGGAGGGAGAAGCTGGGCAGACACAGATGTCACCTCCTTCCTGGGGCCAACCAGCTGTAACCAACGGGCTGCGGGCCCCTAAAGTGGACTGTCTTGGAAATCCAGCTGGTGGAGCATCAGAGCATCAGTTCCACACAGTCCTGGACAGGCAAGTATTCCTTCCCAGCCCCAGTCTAGGCCCGTCATTACGACCTTTAGGAAGCCCTAGACACACAACGGTTAGGGTCCTGCCATCCACACCCCACATATTCCACGGGAAAACAAATCCATAAAAAAGCGCAAGGAGTCCCACCGAATTCTGATGCCCATCCCAACCAAGAGGTCCACAGAAGCTTTTTTAAACACAGCAAATGTTTCCACAAGAAATAAATGTCAGTGCTCCTGTCCCGAGCCTGACCTTGGTCTGCATCTGGGATCGCTCTGAGCACCCGGCACCCCACAGCACAAGCACCGATGAGAAGGCGGGACCCCGGCCTTCACGGCTCTCCCTTCGCCACAGGCGTGCAATGTATTTTCCGGGCTCTCTTAGGGCTCGAGCTGACCCCCCAGGCCCCGTCCCCAAGCGCGGCCGACTAGTACGACAGGGGTCGCCGCCCCCGCCTCCTCGGTGCGCTCCGGCCGCCCAGGCAACCCAGCGCTCCGCAGCTGCCGCGGCGCGGAGCGGGGCGGCATAGCCCGCTGCACTTGTTGCGTCCTCGAGGGCCCGGGAGCGGCGCCCACCCCTCCGGCCGCCCAGCACACTGCAGCTCCCCCTTCCCACCTCTGCGGACCCCGGTGTTCTCGCGGACCCTGGAGAAAGTTTGCGCCCCACGGACCCAGGTGGACAAACTTTTCCGCCCTGGGCTGCAGGGATCGCGGAGGATGCAGCTCCGAGGGCCATTTACCTGGAACTGGAGCCCCGCGGCTTCCGGAGCCCAGGCGAGGCGCTGCTCCCGGGCGCCCCGGAACGCGCCCCAGCCCCGCCGCGCCCGCAGCCGGGACGGCTCTCCGCGAGCTCCACACGCCCGGCTGTCGCCCCGCTGGGCCGGGCGGAGGGGGCGGAGCCGCGGGGCCCGGCTGCACGCTGGTGTCCTGGTGTCGCGCTGGTGTCGCTCCCGTCGCCTCCCCGCGGCCACTGGACACCCCCCTCCCCCGCCTCCCCGGCTGGCTCGTGTCACATGGCTAGGCCTGCTCGCCGCGCCCGACACCGGCTCCCTCAGGAAACCTGAAGCCGCCCTGCGCCGCGGCCGCCGCCAGCCCCTCCCGCCGCGGGGCGCGGCCGGTTGCCTGGGCTCCCCTCCCCGGCCCGGCCCGGGGACGCGCCGAGGCTGGCGCGGGCCTGCAGCGCCGGAGCGGGGCCAGGCTGCACCCTCCTGGCGGCGCCCGCCCACCCCGGGGCCCCCACGCCTTGGCGCCGCGGGAGGAAGGGGCTGGCCGGTCCACTCCTGAGAGGAGTTGTGCCAGGCCCGAGGGAGGCTCTGGCTGTGCTCAGCCAACAGCCACCACACCCGCGACCTGATACAGCCCAGGTCTCTTACAATGGGAGGCATTATTTGAAAACCAGCAGACGCCCTCGTATTTCGTGAGGCTGATGTTCCCCTGGCCCCTAGCTTTGCAAGCTGCGACTATTCACGTTTATGAGTGCAGGTGGCTAAAGTCGGCATGATTCAAAAGGCTATGGAAACCGTAACCACTTTTACAATGAACAACGAGGTGGAGGAACTCTTATCTCCCAACACGCTTTCCCACTTGGAACTGAGCACAGCCCCAGATTTGGAAGGTGTTCCATCAACCAGGCCTCCATAAATGTTTACTGAAGATGCTTATCGAAGTTTTAAAGGTAAAAATAAAATTACCCATTTTTTTCTGTAATTACCTCGAGTCTCTGCTTTGTCCCCTTTTACCAACCTCCAGAAGACCGGTTGCCCAAGGGACAGGGATGTGGCCCCAGGAAGCTGGCCGCCAGGGCACCAGCCATAAAGGAGTAGCCTTCCCACCTGACCATCACCTCCCAGCCCACCTGGCTCATATGGAGCCTAACGAAGGAGAGAGCCGGTGGCGACCAAAGTCCTGAGCTCCGTTCTGGGCAAAGGCTGCCACTGGCTCTTGATGAAGGGACCGGACAGTGGCATTGTTCTCAGGACTTGGACTGTCCTCTCAGCTGATTCCATCCCACAAAGCTACCAACCCAAAGAAGGTCCTGCCCATTACCAAAACTTCAAGGTATGTTATTTTCAAACAAAATAATACTTCCAGCATTAAAATTTCTACTGGACATTAGCTGAATCAACACACTACACAAAAATGATTTCCAAACTGGCTAAAAACAGTAATGTGTTAGAGGCCTTTGTTGTTCTTTTTCACGGCGCCAATTTTGAATCTTTCTAAGGTATTTTTCTTCTCTTTCTTTTCCTCCTTTTTTCCTCATTAGGCAATGTGGGAAGAGGAACAAATATTATAACCCAAAATATTATTATCCCAAAACCCTTTCTCCACTAAAAAGAAATCAACCAGCAAAACTAGTAATTGTAAAACTCTCTTCATGATTATATGTGAGGACATGTAACCTTACTTAGTAGCTGCAGTTTTCTTGCCTTCTCTCAAGCGCTGAGCGTAATCAATATTTAAATAAGTACTTGCCTTTCAACTTCTCTAGGTTCAAACATGAAGCAAACTGTGCTCCAGCAACCTTAAAAGAAGCCGGTGAGGCCTGAGGCAGGGAACCATCCATCTTGTAAATAACCCTCTGCATCTGATTGATTTCACTGCTGCAGATGTAGGTCACTCAGGACTCGATAACACTGAACTGGGCTGGGACAGCATTTGTTTAGAAATCACAAAGACTACGGAAGTCCACAGCCAAGGAATATTCAGCCGGCAAAAGACCAGGTGGGCGATTCTGCTGGAAAAATTCCAACTTCCTAGTGAGTACTATGCCAGTGTCCCAGCTAAGCTCTGTCACAATCAATTCATTTTCCCTTCATCCTTAGACTTCATTCTAGACAGACCTCCTCCATAAATCTTTCCTTCATTGTCCTGGCTTCTGCCACTCTCTGAACTTTGACAAAGAATCGTGACCTTATCACACTGTGCAGCACCTGTTTATACTGTCATACGTTGGACTATTACAGGTTCTTGTCTTCTCTTCAACTTGCCATTTCAAGGACAAAGACTATGTCTTACCCTTGTAATCTCCACAATCCTGGCACAGGGCACCATTGGAGTATTTAATATTTGTTTTTTAATTGAACTTTCATATCATATCAGTTATGCAGGAAGGAAAACTGTATGTCACCATTTTCAAACTTTCCTTTGATGGATTATAATCAGTCTGAATTATATTGTCTATTTAATTCTTTCCTACCCTTTAATCTATTTCTTTTGCCAATAATTCTCAAAAAGTGAGTAACTATAAATTTGATGTTTGGCCATCTGTTCACTACATAGTCAAAATATCCAGTTAGAGATCAAAAGCCTAGAGCTCACTACAAAGTCCAGTCCAAGTCCATATCAAAAAGCCAAAGGAAAGGTCCTGAGTTCAATCCCTGGTACCCCTCCTCCAAAAAAAGAGCCAAAGGACCTGCATTAAAAAGTTAAGAGTCTTCACTGAAAGCCAGATGTCCAGAGGTGATGGTAAAGACCTGAGCTCCTCCAAAAAAGCAAAAAGGGCAGATTTCATTTTGCTCTTTTTATTTCATCTAGCCCTTAAACCTAACGATTAATGCCACCCATCTATGGTAGATTTTCCCTCTTCGTTTGCAGCTTACAAGTCAATCATCCTAATACACCAGAGCCATGCTCCACTAATCCAATAGGCTTTTCTTAATCCATTCAGGTTGACACCACAATTAACTATCACAGTTGGGAACAGCTGAACTAAAAGAACTGAATTTGTTGCACGAGAGAAGGACAAAGACTAGCCCCCAATGACATGGATGGAAATCAGCCCATCCATGGCCCCTAATGTTGAACAATCTGGTTTGAATCACAGGTGAGCAGTGCTTCAGTGTAATGTGCACATTATTTACCTGAAGATTTGTTAAAATGTTGATTTTGATTTAGTATTAGAGCAGATTCTGCTTTTCTGACGAGCTTCCAGTGTTGCCCAGGCCTCTGATCTGTGGACCAAACTCTCAGTATCAAACTAACAGAGATTCAAAATGGACATGGGGTGGGCAAAGAAATATTCACATTTGTTAAAAAGAAGTCTAATATCTCTGAATATTTTAATCAATATTTATTGAACCCAAGCTATGTACAAATACATGTTTTTCTATTTTTGTATAAAAGAATAGGCCATTTTTAGCCAGTGATAAATATAAAGTCTTCCCTAAAGTGTCAACTTATCCACTAGGCAAAGCGAGTACATACTACATTTAGGAGCCCATGAAAATGTTTTCATTTCTATCAAAATCAGAAGAAAAAAAAATGAACTTTTAGGTCAAGAAAATATTTTTACTATATGCATTAATATATTTGTTTTTATAAGCAGTAGTGAAATGTTTTTAATTTTTTACTTATTTTTATATGTAGAAGAAGGAGCCTATGAAGGCAACAGTGTCCAAAGCCCACAATAGTCATTATTCTCAAGGCCCACATTAGTCGCAGCTATTTTTTGAAAAGCACAGGAACCCTGTAGTGGCTGATATTGGCACACTGATATTTACATGAGTGTCAGCAAGATATAAATATTGGGAAGATTATAAATATGCCTCTTGGGTGGAGCAGGCCCTATAAGTACTGAGTTCAATATTTCCCATGTGTGATTTAAGAACGCTTGGAATACTCCACTGACAAAAAGTTGTTCCCCTTCAGCTCATCCGTGAGGGCCTCAAAGTCCACCACTAAAGATTTATCCCACTTCCAGAACCAGTCTTTGGAGAGGCACAGGATTTCTTGTTTCCTTTGTAACACTGACCCTATTTTAGGCCCAATTCTTTACCATCCAGACTTAGGTCCACATAGAAATTTCTCAGGGGATTCTCTATGAAAAATATATAATGATGAGATTTTATTTTATAGGAATGAAATCTCATATCTAATTCTAATCTGGTCTGAAAAACTGAGATATAATCATTCATGGCTAACGAAGATTGCCGTCATTGTTCATCAATACAGTAACACTAACAAAAATGACTGGTGGTTTTGCTATCTGCCACCAGAAATATTAGCCATTTGTGGCTATTTAAATATAAATTCATAAAATCAAAACTTCAGTTCTTGCTCATACTAGCAAACACTAGGTGCTTAGCAGTATCCTCTTGGGCAGCATGGATTCAGAGCCCTTCCATTACTGCTGTTTCAAAGGACTCTAAGTGGAGAGGGGACCTCCTGTTCCTGACACTCGAAATACAAGGCTGACTTGGAAATATTTGAAATCTAGATTGGGCTCATTTTTTTCTTTCCACTTGTCAACTGATTTATGACTCATAGTCAGTTACTTTGCTCTTGTTTAAACCTCCCAAACCAAAATATCTAGGAAACCAACTTTTAGTTAATATCACTTGCCTACCTATGAAAAGCCAGTTAATCCTATGCTTGGTCCATCCAAAGAATTGCAGGAGTTTTCCCCCAAAACTTTTTCTAGAACAGTGATAATTGACATTGCTGCTTATGTTTTTTTCTTGCCAAAATGTCTTCAAGTTACTTCCTCCTGTAGCCAAGTTTTTAAATTTTAAACTAACTCAAGACCCCTTTTTGATCTCCAAGGTATAACTTATACAAGGCAGTCCAACTGTATGTGCCACCAAAGCACCATAAGTCTATATATCTTCTATCAGTCAGCAATTTTGTTCCCAAGTGCACCATCAGTGTTCAGAAGTGGGGTGTAAGAAAAAACAACACACTATCTCACATTTCTCCAGTCCTCTAACACCTGCTGAGCACTGCCACAAACATGTTAAATCCCAGCCTGAAGCAAGTTTTCATAGTTACATAATAAAAGCCCTTAAAAACTGGAGTAGATAATTGAGATACTAACACCATTTTAATTAGGGTGGCACAACTAGTCACTGATTATGCATGTGGGAAATAATGTGTGTGCAACTGTCACATGGGCTGTAATTATATTTAAGACTTCTGGTGACATGACAGATGGTGAGAATGAAGCTGTAGTGTTCTGTACATGATGTCATCTGCAAGCTGCAAAATGCACGTATAGCTTTGGGCACCTATTACTCATTGCAGAGGATCAAGATCCTGTTTTTCTGTTTACAGAGTGCAGACAGAGGAAGGGAAAAGACAGGAAAATCTAAAAATAAAATGAGTATGAATCAGTCTTCCGCCACCCCCCACATGAAAAGGTGTCTATAAAAATATTTTAACTAACCTTTTTAAAATTCATTCAGATATATTTGATGGCTCACAACATATAATTGAAGACCTAAATTTGGAATCTTGCCACAAATGCATCTAGGAAGTTTTGAATAGCCAAAGTTAAATATCCTGCAACTTTTGAATCCAACTCCAAAGACCTAGTCCTAGGTAGTCAATGCTAAGTGTGATATACAAAAATATTTCTACTGTTATTGCTTCTGTTTTCAATTTTGAAAACACTATATTCTCAGTCCTTTGGTAAAGATGTCTCTCAGAGAACTAGCACAAAGAATCAACAACTGGGATCTCATCTTATTAAAAAGCTTCTGCACTGCAAGAGAAATCACCAACAGAGCTAAGAAGACAACCTACAATGTGGGAAAAAATTTTTAGCAGCTGTACCTCAGACAAAGGACTGCTATCTAGAGTATATAAAGAACTGAAAAAAATCAGACCCCCCAAATTCAAAGACCCAATTCAAAACTGGGCATCTGAAATGAACAGACATTTCTCAGACAAAAAAGTAAAAGCAGCAAATAAACCTAAGAAAAAATGTTCAACATCACTGGTCATTCAAGAGATCCAGATGAAAACAACACTGAGATTCCACTTCACTCCAGAAAGAATGGCTGCTATCCTGAAATCAACCAATAACAAATGCTGGCGGGGCTGTGGGGAAAGAGGAACCTTGCTCCACTGCTGGTGGGAGTGTAGACTGGTGCAAGCACTGTGGAAATCAGTATGGAGATACCTCAAAGAACTAGGACTAGAGGTCCCATTTGACCCAGCAATTCCCCTGCTGGGTATCTTCCCAAAAGAATTAAAAGAATCATACCACAGCAATATATGTGCACCCATGTTTATAGTGGCACAGTTTGTAATAGCTAAAGCTTGGAAACAGCCCGAGTGCCCAGCAACTAGAAACTGGATAAAGAAGAGGGGCTGGGGATTTAGCTCAGTGGTTTCGCCGCCTGCTGCAAAGCGCAAGGACCCGAGTTGGATCCCTGGTACCAAAAAAAAAAAAAGCAAAGATGTGGGGTTTTTTGATAAAATGGAGTACTACTCATCCATAAAGAATGACAAACTAGAGACATTTCTAGCTAAGTGGATGCATATTGAGGCCATACTCTTAAGTGAAATAAATAGGACACACGTGTAAATACCAAATAGTTTCTCTGGTGTGAGAAACTGAAAGTGTAAATAAGGATTTAAATGACTAAAATGAATAATCGATAATTTGAAATAGGAAGAAAAGGTCTAAAGGGGTAGGGGAAGTGGGAAGGGAAGGGGAAAGGAAAGAAGGGAAAGGAAAAATTATGAGAAAAGGAAAAAATGGAAACAAAGTCTTTGTAAATACGGAAGGGTTCACAGGGAATGAGGAAAAAATAAGAACCAAGATACGTCATGTACAGGTACAACCACTCAAAGATAAATGTAAATGTATTGTATACCTAAAATGCACCAATAAAAGAATTTAAGAAAAAAAAAAAAAAAAAAAAGATGTCTCCCAGAACTCTAAGGAGGGAGATGGGCAGGTAAGTTTACAGAGATTCTCAGCTAAAAGAAAAAAAACCTTAAGAATCTTCCATGATAAACAGAAGGAAACTGATTAACATGGAGACTTGGAAGACATGGACAGTTATAAAGTAGCATGTCTTTAACTCTTCTTGTTTTTAAAAAATAAAATGTCTTACCCAGTACCCTGTCATAAAAGAAAATGTATTTAAAATTTTGTCACTCTGACACTATTTCATAAAGCAAATAATTGTTTTTTTTGTTTTGCAAAACATTTTCACCCATGTGGAATACATAACCCAGAGAAGAGAAGAGTAGAAAAACCCAAGACACACACAGCCTTCACCCCCTCCTTCTGGACCAGGGGTCAGCAACCTTTGTAAAGGCCCCTGTAGGCCCAATAGACAGCTGACCTTCCATTATCCAGCACTTCTTTATCCATGGCTTTAATCAACTGTAAGTACAGACTATTCAGAAAGAAAACCTGCATATGTACAGACTTCCTTTCTTGTCATTATTCCCTAAACAATCCAATATAACAACTATTTATAGAGTATTTCCATTCCATTAGGTATTATAAGCACTACAGAGATGATTTAAAATATACGAGAGGATGTGTATACCTTACATGCAAACACAATACCACTATTTTTAGGATTTTTTAATTGGCACATGATACTTATACATATTTATGGGCCACATTGTGATAGTTTTCTTTTTTATTACTGGGGATCAAACTCAGGATCTTGCGCTTGCAAGGCAGGCGTGTTGCCACCGAGCTAAATCCCCAGCCCTACACTGTGATAATTTGATATATGTGTACAATATCCAATGGTCAAATCAAGGTAATTAGAATTTCAGTCTCCTTAAACATTTATCATTTTGTTCTGTTGGGAGCCTTCCAATTCCTCTCTCCTAGTTCTTTATAAAATATATGCTAAATTGTTGTCAACTATAGTCACCTTGCTATGCTGTAGCACACTAGAATGTATTCTTTGAAAAATGAAGGGATAAAGAAAATGTGTATATATAGAAGGGAATATTGTTCAGCCATAGAATGAAATTATGTCATTTTAGGCAACAATGATAAGCCTAGAAGACATTAAGTGAAACAAGTTAGGCACAGAAAGGCAAATACCATGTTTTCATTCATATGTGGAAGCTAAAAAAGTTGATCTAAGAGTTGAGAGTAGAATATGGACTATAAGAGACTATAAAGGGAAGAAGGAAGAGGGGGATAGAGGGATAATGAGCACCACACTGTGCTATTTTATTCAAAGTCCATAAGCATCCACAGATTTTGGTATTTTGGAGTAACATCAATCCTCCTCAACTGCAGTATCCAGGGACAGCTGTATTTTAGGCTTTGGAGCTGTGTCTTAAGTTACTTTATCAGCCCTGAGACACAATACCTAACACCCACAGCTCTAAGCAAGAAAAGGTTTATTTGGCTCAAGGTTTGTAGAGGTTTCAGTCTGTAGTCAGCTGGCTCCAAGGTAGGGTGGTGTGGCAGAGGAGAACAATTCATGGCATGGTAGTCAGGAAACAGAGCTCAAGACAGGAGGGAGATAGACCCTTCTAGACCACGCCCCCAGTGACCTACTACCTCCAACCAAGCTTCACCTCCCAACATCACATTTAGCCATAAACTCATCAGTGAACTAATCCACTGATGAGTATCATGAACCCATGATTCAATCACCTCTCAAAAGCCCCACCTATGAGCACATGAGGCTTTGAGGGGACATAACAGGCTATATAGTTGTGACACAATCACTCAGTTCAGTCATACTACAAAAACAGCAATAGAGGATATGTGAACAAATCAGCTTGTCTATGTTCTAAAAAATTTATTTCCAAAAGTTAGCTGTGAAGTAAATTTGAACCTCAGGCTATATGCTGCTTCATCTCTGCCCTAGGCCATTGGAATAACTTGAGGAGCTATAAAAACCACTGCTGCCTGGGTACCCTCATAATTGGACAACTAGTCCTGGGGAAAGCCCCAACACAAGGAGAATTCAAAAGTAAGCTAAGAAATTTAGCTATAGAAGTAAAAAGTTAAGCTATAGAATAAAAGGAAACAGTGTAGAAAAGAAAGAAGAAAAATGCAGAAAATCTCAATAATATATGCCAGAGGTATACAAGAAAATAATGTAACTATAAAACAGGAATAAAGTACTGCGAAAAGGGAAAGATCAAAGGACAAGACAGTATCTTCAGAAAGTAAAAATATGAGAGAGTAGATTTTTAAAATTTGGCAAAGTGTTGAAGATAAAGTTGAAGAAATATCTCAAAGTGTTTTTAAAAAGACAAATGCACAGGGATAGGGATGTAGCTTTGTGGTATAGTGCTTGCCTAGCATGCACAAGATCCTGGGTTTGATTGGAGAAAAGGGAGGAAAGAAGGGAGAGGGGGAGAAGGGGCAGGAGGATGGAAACAACTCACTAAAAGGAGTTCCAGGAAAAGAGAGAAAAGAGAGTGAAAGAAACAATAAAAGACAACATTTTTATATAAACACAGGATTGAAGGAAACTTGAGTCTTCTTCTAAGACTTGATCCACAAGATATATGTAAGAGCATGAAGATACATACATAACACTATGCTCAATAAAACATTTTTGAAACAGTAAAAAATTGAAAACCTAATTGTTCATATGGTTATACAGTTAGATAAATTATAGAAAACCCATACTATGTAGTTGTTTAAAAAATAGTAATGTGGGGCCGGGGATTTAGCTCAGTGGTTCTGGCGCCTGCCACACAAGCACAAGGTTCCGAGTTCAATCCCCAGTACCAAAAAAAAATAGTAATGTGGCTATGAATTTGCTAACGCACAAAGAAGTCTAGGATAAACTAAGTGAAAAATAGCAAGTTGCAGAACAATATGTTTAGAGGAAGTGCATTTTTATTTAAAAAAATAAAGTAAAAATAAGGGACCAAAGGTATAGTTCAGTGGTAGAACTCATGCTTACCATGCATGAGGCCCTATGTTCAATCCCTAACACCACAAAAATAAAAGTGAGATAAAATGCTTATAAATGTATGCGTGTTTACAGATGCATTGTAGCAGATCTACAAACTAAGCAAGGAACAGTAAACAGTGGGTTATCTCAGGAGAGGGGTGAGGCTGAGGGGGATGGTTAGTGAGCAGATCTTTAGGTTTGCATTTACACACATCTATATTGTTGATTTTTTAAAATAGTCTGCATGTGTTTCTTTAAAATCAAAGGCTATACAATTACAAGATTATGGAATGGAAAACAAAGTTTTCCCCTTTATTGTATTTCTGGGGGGAAAAAGAGCAAATTATCAGGAGTCAGGTTGGAAAAAAATGAAATTCCTGATTTGAGAATGACTATTAACCCAGAAAGAACATTCACAAGATATCGCCCTGCCCTTCAGGAGCTTACATAGATTTGGAAAGACAGGTCCACACAGGGGTCGGGTGGTAATGCTTTGAAGACACCACTACAATAAAAAGAATCCCACTATGCCATGGGTAGTTGTTGGACATCTGCTAGTTAAGCAGAAAGTTAAGTATCTAAGTAGAAAGGGCAGCATGGACCTGACTTTCTACTTGCTGATTATGGTCTTCTGGCAAATGATTTTAACTCACTAAGATATACTTTGCTTTACCTTTAACATGAACACCATCAGAGGCATCTTACAGGCATTTTTGAGATTGTGGTGAAGACTGGAGCCTGGTACTCAGCAGGAACTGGGGAAATGATGGCCTTCATTATATGCCATTGTCCCTACTGGATAGTAAGGTCTCTGAAGGCAGGGATATGTCTTCCTGCTCTCTGTGTGTAAGCCCCTAGGGTCTATCAAGATATTGATGCCCATTTCAGCAAACTGCCTTGGGAACAGCTCTAAGACAGCAGCACACAGGCCAGTGCTGGGGAATGCGTATCACTGGCCTATCATCTTGTCCCAGAGCCAGATGGGAAATAGAGTGCCAAAGTGCTGGAGATTTTTTGTTTATTTGTTTGTTGTCCCTTTTTCTTTTTTTTCTGTTTAAACAAATGTGCAGCACAATGTTTCAACAAGTAAGGCAAATGCCATGAACATGAAAGCTCAAGTTTGCAATATGCCACATCTAGACTCCAGGGAAGGTGGAAGTCATCCTAATTAAATAATCAGGTAACATCATGATGAGTTAATTTGTAGCATCAAAACTGTCCTTTTAAGTTTCTTTTTTCTTGATGATCAGAGGTCCAATGTTGTCTCCAATCTCTTCCTTGCGTTTTGTGGGAGCCCTATCACAGAATGGGAACATTTTGGACCTCCAACAAAGGCAGTACACAGCTTTATCTCCCAAATCCTCCTTGTCAAAACCTGTACCACTTTGGGGTTGTCTTTATGGATGTGAAGGTTTACTATAGATTTATTGTGATGCTCTTTAACATACAATCTTTTGTAAGCTAGGTATCCAATTGCAGCTGTCCCAGCAGCAAGGGTAACTGCTGCAATCCATTCAAAGGCCATTTGTTTATTCTTTCGGTGTAGCCTTTCAAGAATCTTTAGAGCCAGGGATACAGCTCAGCGGTGCAGCACCTGCCTGGCAAGTACAAGGCCCTGAGTTCGATTCCCGGTACCAAAAAACCCAACAACCCCAAAACAAAGAATCTTTAGAAACTGAAGCGCTTAACAAGTACTCCAAGTCCAGGCAGTGATGGAGAGAAGAAAGTTCCGCATAATCTGGTTAGCCTCAGCCTTGGAGAAGGCTAGTCTATCCCCAGCATGCAGTGGGCTCACACTCTAGAATTGGGACTCAGACCCATGGTGCAGTCACTCTCGAGGCATGTGCACAGAACACTGCACAAATGGCCTCACACAGATGGCGGGAGTCAAGGTACCAAAAGCATCCTAAGGGCACTGACTCTGGGTTGCTACCCAGAGTGCTGATTTTAGAGGGTTTTCTGGCAAACACCCAGATGAGATGGTCCCTTTTGGTACCAAATGTTGAGATGCATTTAGGCCTGGCCAGTCCTGTCCCATGTCCCCTCCTTCTGGGAGTCCACTTGCACCTAGCCATGCTCTTCAACATCTTTTGTGGGTGGCTATAACATAAGTAAAGGGCTGCTGCAAATCTCAGACCCTCTCTTGGTTTTCCTAAGTCAAAATGCTAAGCACAGGGACCTGTGTCCTAACCCCTTTGATTTTCAGTGCTTCTGTTGCTCTTATCCTTTTATCTTTTGCCTTTCCTTATCTCTTGATTTCTGCACATGGGAACATCAAATTGTGAAAAGAAAAACAATTTCTTCTGTGTATTCAGGAAAATGACACAGCACTGTTGTACCCAGCATGCATCTGTTCTACATGATTTCCCTCATCCATTTGTTACCCCAGGTTACACAGAGCAAGTGGTGTTCTGCAGCCAAGGGATAAAGGCATAATACCCCAAAGCCTTTTCCCATCACACGTTTGGACCTCACCCCTGGAGGTACTGATTCAGCGATTCCTGTGTGTATCCTGAAATACGTTCCTCAGGTAGTTTCATTAGGCACCCCCAGTCCTGAACTCAAGAAACACCAGGGCAACCTGCATTCTCTTTTGAAGAGCTACTCTTGGCAATGACTTCTACAGAGCCACTTTCTCACTGGCTCCTGGTCTCAGTTCATAGTCCTTCAAGGAATCACATTATGACTCACAGCCTCACAGCAACTAACACTTATGATCCTCAACATTTAGCAGGCACTGTTTTAAGGTCTTAACTCATTTAATCCTCACCACCACAGTACTACGAGATACTAGTAGTTGTCTCCTTTTCATCAAGGAAGCAACCATTCACTAATAAAGCCCAGATTTAGACCCAGCCCATACTTAACCAATACCCCTGTGGCTTCCTTCAGTAAGTTTCAGAGGATCTCAGGAGTCACATGTTTCTTTATAATGAACCTAACCCATCATTATGATCCACTATGATCCTGATTTCTCTGGTCTCACCCCCATCTACAGCTCTTCCATCTCCTTGGTCTGCTCAGCCACATATATTCTACAAACAATACGGCTAATGTCAGTGATTCTCTACCTATCCCCAGGCCTTAGCTCAGACTCTTTCTCCAAAAAGCTCCCCAATAGCCCCACCATTGGTGTCAGTCTGGGTTAGGTGCCCTTATGAACACTTCCATCCTACTCTGTGCATTTTTTGATCACCATACTTACAATGGATGTTTTAGTTACATCTTCGTTGCTGGGACAAACTACCTGACACCCACAATTTAAAGGAGGAGAGGTTTATTTTAGCTCACAATTTGTAGAGATTTCAATACATAGTCAACTGGCTCCAACCCAGGGCAGTACAGCAGGGGGCATGGCAGAGGTAAAACAGTACATGGCATGGCAGACAGGAGGCAGGGAAACTTCCTTCTTCCTTCCCTTTTTATTCCATCTAGGCTACAAGGCTATTGGTTGGTGCCACCCGCATCCAGGGTGGGTCTTCTCTCTTCAGTAAACCCATTAACCACACCCAGAACTATGCTAAATCTATCAGTGGACTAATCTAGTATCACACACCCATGATCCAGTATCACACTCCAGTTTCTCCCAGAAGTCCTATGAGTGCATGAGGTTTTGTGGAGACATTCCAACAGTCTGTGCCTTCCTCTGTCTCCCACAGATAAGGGTTTTCTGCATCAGGAGTGTGTTTTAGTCATCTTGGATTCTTTGATGCCCAGTACAAGACCTTTCAGGGGGAACATACACCTAGTTGTTTCTGTAACTATTTGCTGAATAAACAATGTCAGCTCAGTGATATCTCAACCCCTTGGCCTACAGGAAGGGCTTATTAAGTATCTCTAAAGTCTAGGACAAGAAGGAACAGCTTCCAAAAGGTCTTTATTTAAGACTTAAACTCTAAAAACCACACCCTCACATTCTTTGGATCCTTTGCTGTCTTGCCTTCCACCACCCTACCCAAATATATTTGGATTCTTTTCTTCTAGCTGAGAAATCAAAGACTAAACAGTTTTACTCAATATGGAAAAGATACTCTCCCATTCAGACTTCAGCTTTCTTAACAGAAAAGTCTTCTTAGTCATGCTTAAATTCTCTTTTTCTCACCTATCTGGACTTACATTAGGGAGGACCTACTGTAATGGTGAAAGGGGGACCCTGGAAGTTCTGAGCGAAGGCTCCAAAACCAGCCATGGGACATATCAAACCCTTCATAGTTATCTTCAACATAGAGGTTACAAATATAAAGGTTCCAGTCTTTATTTTTTATAATTCAAATTCTTTAGAATAAGCTGCAGCTTGTGACAGACAAGGAGATACAAAGAAAAAAAAGGTGAACAGCAACTGCCATAGAATCATAACAGGTGGTCAAGGGAATAAAAGAGCCTATAAGAAGAGACACAGTCTGGCATTTGAGTCACAGATTCTCTATAAGATTTTACATTTGGTTTTATAGATAAATATTCTTTTACAATTTCTGTTACCAATTTTATAAGTAATTTCTATTAATCCCCTAGAACACTCCTGATATATCCTAAGATTACCAAGTATATTACAGCCAAATCTCACTCACCATCATTCTCACACCTCAATCACAGTCAGGTAGTTCAGTATCCATTTGCTTTTCCAGACATTTTGGAACTCATAAAATGTGGTACAAAAATGACTTAGATAATAAATATTTGATAAACTCTTCAAACTATTCCTTGTTACAAGACCATTGCTTTTGCAGATAACACAAACTGCAGTAAGAAATTCATTACAAGAGTTTAAGAAAGAATGAAACCTTCACCATACTGCGGTTAGACTTTAACTTTTGATGCTGACTGCATGACAAATTGGATAAATCATAAAAGTAAATATCATACCACAAGATGAAAGCCCCAAATGCTAAAGTATCATTAATCCTATCAAACACATCTTTGCTTTTTCTGTGCCATCAAGATGTAATTGTTTCTTTATAAGTTAAACATACCACATGTACACTTGGCAAAAGAAAGGGGAAATTTGGTGTATTTAGACCATTTTATAGGCATTTTTTCTCTCCAACTAAAATAATCAACCTGAATAAAACTTTATTCTGTTCACCTCTATAAATGGTGCCAACCCCAGCATTTTAGGTTTGAGTAAGTAAAACCGAATGATATTTATCTGCTAAATTCTATTAGAGCTTTAGGGGTTTGGCAGGGAGAGAGGCACAGTCACAAACCCATTTGAGAATATTAGAAAAGCTCAGATCTTTACCCCAAAATAATGTACATTCACTCATACTCACTGTGTATTTACTTTTCAGGGGTTCTTGACCAACCCAAACCTAATTACCAGATTTCTTAGTAGTCATAGCTTATTTAAGTTGAGCAATGTCTTAATTCTCATTATTAGTGGAATAATTTGTCTTCTTTATTAAATTAGTATCGCACAACCTAAAATTAAGAGACAATAATGTTATTAAGTAGAGGTAGTAATAAATCAGTTTCTAGAAAGGAGTTTTGCACTTCCACAGCTGCTCAGCTGGCCATCCCACTTCCTGTCAAACATCTCACACTATATACCACATGATACCTTGAACCAGGTGTCTTCTAAGGCTGTTGCTTCACTTCCTAACTGGAGCCATTGGCTCACACCTGTATTTTAATTGCAGTAAACACTTTAATTGGCTCTTTCTAATGTTTTTGTCTCTGTCTACCCTCTTTGGAACAAGTTCCCTACATTTGAAAATTTCCCACCTTTGGGTTCTACTTCTTCAGTGGAAGTATCAGCTAGAGACTCACTTTCCCAGCTCCCTTGGAACTAACCCTGGCATATGATTTTGTTCTTCCAATCAAATGCACTCACTCCTTAAGGACTTAATTCCAAAGAAAGGGAAGGAGAGAAATAAAAGTGCTTTTGGCAATGATTTTTGCAAGGGCAATAGAGCCATTAGTTAGGAGAACTCCCAAGATATCAGAAGTGGCCTTGCTAGAGGATCCTAGTACCTGGAGTTCTATGGTACAGGCCACAAGATCCCTGCTGGTGCAAGCAGCTTTGGGGTCCTGTGGAATAGTCCAGTGGTAAACTTTGGCACTGTGTAAACTCCAGACCTGATTCTGTGGCACATCTCAAAATTCAGTGAGCACTTTAATCTTTAAAAATACTCTCTTCTCCATCATTAATTCACTCAGTATTTACTTAGGGAATAATACTGATAATAATATAGTGCCAGGAGCTGTTGCAGGAGCTGACAATGCAGGAATAACAAAGATTTCTGTCCTTATGGAACTCACATTCTAGTGAGGAAGGGCAGACACTACACAAGCGAAATAAGTAATGCAAAAGAGTAAGGAAAAGAAAGGGAGAGTGCTAAAGGGAAAGATTTGCCATTTTGTTTGTTTGTTTGTTTTTGGTACCAGGGTTCGAACTTGGGACCTTGCAGTTGCCAAGCAGGCACCAGAACTATGGAGCTAAAATCTCAGCCCAAACTTGACATTTTAAATCGGTTGGTCGGGGAAGACCTCATGCAAAAGAAAGGGAGACACTGGATCAAACCCAAACAAGCATTTGTCTTGTGTATAGTGCCAGCAGGTGTTGTCCCCACTGCAGCCACAGCAGAAGCAAAGCCTGTGCAACAGCGGGAGCATGTTCCAGATAGGCTCATGAATAATGGTTATCTTGGGTTTTTTTGTTACCAGGGATTGAACTCAGGTCCTTGTGCTTGCAAGGCAGGCAGTGGAACGACTGAGCTACATCCCCGGCCCAATAAGGGTTGTCTTAATAATCTCCCTAAAGTCATTCTCTATCCTATGGAGAGAATCCTTGCCTTCATCCTGATCTGACAGTTGAAGCTCAGTTTATCCAGAAGGAACTGGTCAAACTTCCTGGAAATGTTACCCTCAATGTAGGCAATGTTAGAGACCAACAACAGGCAAACCCGCCCCTCTCCCCAGACACACACAGCATACACTTACTTATTAACAAAAATGTGATTCATTAATATTAATGAAATAGAGATTCATTAATCTTTTTTCGGTACCAGGGATCAAACTTGGGACCTTGTGCTTACGAGGCAGGTGGCAGAACCACTGAGCTAAATCCCCATCCCGAATTCATTGATCTTAAAACTCCAGGTAAATGTACTTTAGCATCATTGCTTTATAAATATTTGATTGAGGGGCCAGGGATTTAGCCCAGTGGTTCTGCCACCTGCCCTGCAAGCGCAAGGACCCCAGTTCGATCCCTGGTACAAATAAATAAATAAATAAATATTTGTTTGACAGCAATCATGAAAATTGGCACTTGAGGAAGACATTTTCTTCATCAAACATTCAGAGCTTTAAAAAAAATAAAAATTCTAAGGTATTAATCTTCAGGGAACATTTTTCCTTTTTTTTTTTTGGTACAGGGCATCGAACGGTCCTTGTGCTTGTACAGCAGGGGGTGAAACCACTGAGCTAAATCCCCGGCCCCTGGAACATTTTTACTCTTAAGTCTTAAATTACTCAGAATCTAGAAACAATTTAAAAAATGACAAATTTGAAGACATAAAAATAATATTTTATATGGCAAAAACACCATAAACAAAGTCAGGAGACATTAGAAGAAAATATTTACAAGTGGGGAAAAAAAGGCTAATATCCCTCATGTATAAAGAATATTTACCTAGGGGAAAGGAAAGAAGGGAATGGAATCAATATGAGAAAATGAAAAAATAGAAACAAAGTCTTTGTAAATAGGGAGGGATGGAGCGGTTGAAGGGAGGGCAGGGGAAGGGGGAAAAATAAGAACCAAGAGAGATTATGTAAAGGTGCAAATTTCCAATAATGAATATCATTATATTGTATACTTAAAATGTACCAATAAAATAAAATTTTTAAAAAAAGAATATTTACCAATCAAGGAACAAAATAAAATACCTTAGAAAAATGGAGAAAATACATGAATAGACAACTTATAAAGGAAGATACGAAGGGGCCGGGGATTTAGCTCAGTGGTTTCTCTGCCTGCTGCGCAAGCACAAGGACCCAAGTTTGATCCCTGGTACCAAAAAAAAAGATATGAAAATGTCCTACAAACATAAAAATGTTTATATGATATTTAGGAAAATTCAAATTAAAACAATGCTAAGATTTCACTTCTCACCTATCAGAAGTTAAACAGCTTGACAACTAATTGTGTTGGCAAGGCCTTGGGGAAACTTTCATGCATTGCTGGTACAATGGAAGAAAATTTGACAATTTCTAACAAAATTAAATATGCACAGTCTTACTTTCAAAAGCTTACCCAGATGTTACACCACCAAAAGCACATATGCAGCATTTTTTATAACCATACAACATTGAAAACAATTTAATGACCATGCACATAAAATTTGAATAAATTATGCTGCACTCATACATTGAAGTGCTAAACATCTGTAAAAGGTATGATCTGTATCACTATGAAGTAATTTGAAATTTTTTCCAGTGTACACTGTTAAATGAGAAAGCATAAGTCCAAACGAGTTTCTTTAGTATGTTACTTTTTGTGTACAAAATAAGAAAATATAAGAAAATACACATCCATCTGCTCATTTGTGAGAAAGAAAAACAAAAACTGAACTAGAAACTAATGAGGCTGATTAGCTATCAAAAGTGGGTAGGAAAGAGTGAGGGATTGGGTGGGGGAGACAGGAGATGAGGTAGCAGAGAGGGAGTGGGTGCTTTGACTGTGAAAATCACAGTGATGTTTCACACACGCCAAAACGTTAATTAATTAGTTAATTATTTAAATTAAATTCAGCCACTTTGTGGAGGGAACCCAAAGTGCATTACAAATAGTAACAGATGAAATTAACTGCATCACAAATAAACAGTATGACTGCACTGTAGATGTGGAAGAAAAGAACCACAAACAGATACTAATAGAAAAAAATTTGAGAAAAAATTCAAAAAGAATTATACACAAATATTGTGATCAAATTTATTTCTCATAGGGATATGAATTAATAATACTATCATTTTTAAAAATATGTATAGGGTCAGGGAGGTAGCTCAGTGGTGCCATGCCTGCCTGGCAAGCACAAGGTCCTGAGTTCGATCCCCAGTACCAAAAAACAATTAATTAAAATAAAATATGGACAGTAGGATTGAACAAATAAGTGAATATTTGTAAATGAGAACTACATTCCCCAGGGTTGGAGAAAGAAGTGCCAAAACTACCTATGATATCAGATTAGAATTGGAAGACAGTATGACCTCATGGCAATGTAGACATAGATTAATAGATACACATATACACATGAGGTCAAACATGTAGATAGAAGTGTTGGTATACATGTTCATATGTTTCCAGCTCTGTTCATTAAGGGAGCTGAGAGCAGTGACGCCCCTAGAAACAATGAGCACACCTAGGGCTCAGATCTTGGATTCTATCACCACTTTCTAACACAAAGACTTCTTGAGTTGTTTGGCTCCAGGACCAAGAACATCTTATGGTACCAGCAACTGAGGAAGTATTAACAAAAGGATAGAGGGATATTGAAAGGACACAGAAGCCATTCTGAAAGAACTCTTAATGTCCAAAGCTGAACAATTGGAGCAATACAATAAATAACAGGATTGGATTACAACCTTCAGAACAAACTAAATAGTCATGAGTCCATTCTCTTGGCTAAGTGGAGGAATGAGAAAGAAAAATAATTCAAATGATGAAGAAAAAGAAAATCTTCATTTAGATTCCATAATAACAATTGCTGTGGTCAAGAACTGAAAATTTAATCCTAAACAAGGTATTTGCATGCATTCACATACCTCTTACAAGATACTTCTCAATTATAGAAGGAAAAATAATAATGGTGAAGAAACCTGGCTGAAAATAGCTTAACTAAGTGATCCAAGTCAGCATCACCAGTGATAAGACATATGGACACCATGGAGCCCCAGTGTGATACACTGTGAAAGACACGATATGGCATTCCTGCCCAAAATACACAGCCTGAATCTAAAGTAGCAGAGAAACTTAAGTTGAAAGACAGTCTACAAAATAGCAGACCAGTGTTCATTAGAAGTTTTGAAGTCCTCGAAAATGAGGAGTGATTGCTAAGGATCACACATTGCAGGAGACAAGGGGAAACAACAACTAAATGTAGTGTAGGATGCTGGATTGGATCCTAGTGCCAAAAAAGGACAGGGCAGGGCCGGGGATTTAGCTCAGTGGTTTCACCGGCTGCTGTGCAAGCAAAAGGACCCAAGTTTGATCCCTGGTACCAAAAAAAAAAAAAAATTAAAAAAAGGACAGGGCAGGGGAGGACTGGTGAAACCAGTATGTCTGAGTTAATGGCTGTGTGCTAGTGTTGATTTCCTGGTTTTGATTATTATTCTGTGGTTATGTAAGTTGTTAACATCAAGAGAGTCTGGCTGAAGCCTCACTATTCTTGGAACATTTCTGTAAGTCCAAATGATTTCAAAATAGAGATAAAATAAAACTATAAGTTCTAAAGCCATCTGTTCTTGAAGATTCCATTCTTGTTTAGTTTTCAAGAGAGCGAAGACTCATCTCCTTGTTTGGTCTAGACAGAGCAAGCCAACTCTCTCTGGAAGACCTGCTCACTCTCACCCAAAGTCTAACACTGGCCCCTTCATTATTCAACATGCAAGCAGTAAGCATTTATTTTTGCTGTGTGTCACACCTTGTGTGTGTGCAGCTGATACCACCCCAGTCATCTCATACCTAACTCCTCCAACCATTCATCCCAAGTCAGCTACTGATTATTGAGTCACTGTTCAAATACTGCCCTTGTGCCTATCTTCCCAGGATGGACCCAGGATATCTATATTTTATTTTCTGTACTGTTAAAGAGATTCAGAGATAAACTACTCCATGTTGCCATTGCACTGTTGATATAAACGTTTATGTTGTTTGATCTGAACATTAAATTAATATTCTTCTGTCAAGTGATCTCCATGTCCTGTTTTCTTTTTCTTTTCTTTTTTTTTAAAGCAAAACATTCATTGGTACATTTCAGATATATATAATGATAACATTCATCATAGGAAATTTGTACCTGATATATCTTGCTTCTTTTTTTCACATTCCCCCCATTTCTTATTCCTTGTCTTATTTACAAAAGCTTTGTTTCCATTTTTTCCTTTTATTTTCTCTTCCCTTCTTTGCTTTCCCACTTCCCCTTCCCTTGTTCTCCTTCTCATTTGAACATTTTCTTCCCATTTCCCAGTATCTATTATACATTTTGTTCCTTATTTACATTTTCAGTTTCTCACACCAGAAAAACAATATGGCATTTAAATGTGTGTATCCGATTTATTTCACTTAAGAGAATGGTCTCAAGGTACATCCTTTTAGCTATAAATGTGGCAAGCTCATCCTTCTTTATGCTACCATTGAGTAGTACTCAATTGTATTTAAAAAAAACACATCTTCTCTATCCATTTATCAGTTAACAGGCATTTGGGCTGTTTCCAAGATTTAGCTATTACAAACTGCAGCTATAAACGTGGATATGCATATACTGCTGTGGTATGATGCTTTTAATTCTTTCAGGAAGATACCGAGCAGGGGAATAACTGGGTCAAATGGAACCTCTAATTTTAGTTTTTTGAGAAATCTCCACACTGAATTCCACTGTGGTTTCACCAGTCTATACTCCCACCAACAGTTCCTTTTTACCCCACATCCCTGCCAGCATTTGTTATTGGCTGATTCCTTGATATATCCATTTTTCTGGAGCGAGATGGAATCTCAGCATTGTCTTAATTTGCATATCTCAAATGACCAGTGAAATTGACAGTTTTTCATAAATTTATTTGCCATTTCTACATCTTCATTTGAGAAGTGTCTATTCACTGGAGATGTCCATTTCTGCATTGGGTCTTTAAATTTGGGGGAGCTGGTGTGGTTTTTTTTAGTTTTTTATATATTCTAGATGTTAGTCCTTTGTCTGAGGAACAGCTGGCAAAATTTTTTTCTCACACTGTGGGTTGTCCCTTTACTCTGTTGGTAGCTTCTTTTGCTGTGCAAAGGGTTTTTAATAAGATGAGATCCCAGTTGTTTATTCTTTGTGATATTTCTTTTTGTGTGTGTGTGATATTTCTTGTGCCATTAGGATTTTGTTCATAAAGTCTTTGCCTACACTAATGTCTTCAAGAGTTCTATTTATTCTGTCTTCCAACAGATTTAGTATTTGGTTTAATATTTAGATCTTTGATCAATTTTGTTTGAGTTTAGTGCATGGTGAAAGATATGGGTCTAGTTTCAATTTTTGGCATGTGGAAAGCCAGTTTTTCCAGCACCATTTATTGAAAAGGCTATCTTTCTTCCAGTGAAGGTGTTTGGCCCCTTTTCCAAAGATAAGGTGGCTGAGTATGTTTGGAGTTGTTTCTGCATCTTCTAATCTGTTCCACTGATCCTCAGGTCTGTTTTTATCACAGTAGCTTTGTAATATAATTTCAAATCGGGGATTCTGATGCCTCCTGTCTTGCCTTTGTTGTGCAAAATTGCTTTTGCTATTCTAGGTCTCTTCTGGTTCCAAATGAATTTTAGGATTGTTTTCTCTAATTCTGTGAGATACGCTATCGGTATTTTGATCGGAATTGCATTAAATCTGTATAACAACTTTGGAAAGTATGGCCATTTTCACTATTGGTCCTTCCTACCCTAGAACAAGGGATATCTTTCCATTTTCTGGTATCCTCTTTGATCTCTTTTTTCAGAGTACCGTAGTTTTCAATGTAGAGGTCTTTTACTTCCTTCGTTAGATTGATTCCTAGGTATTTCATTTTTTTGCATGCTGTTGTGAAAGGTGTTGTTTCTCTAATTTCTCTCTCAGTGAGTTTGTTATTCATGTACAGGAATGCTGATTTTTGAGAGTTGATTTTGTATCTGGCTACCCTACTGAATTTGGTTATTAAATCTAGAAGTCTTTTGGTGGAGTTTTTGGGGTCCTCTATGTAGAGTATCATGTCATTTGAAAATAATGATAATTTAACTTCTTCCTTTCCTATCCTTATTCCTTTTATTTCTTTCTCTTCTCTAATTGCTCTGGCTAATGTTTCCAGGACTATCTTGAATAAGAGTGGTGACAGTGGACATCCTTGTCTCATTCCTTATTTTAGAGTGAAAACTTTCAGTTTTTGTCTATTTGGTATGATGTTGGCTGTTGGTTTGTCATAGACGGCTTTTATCAGATTGAGATAAAGACCATCTATTCCAATTTTCTGTAGGATTTTTATCATGAATGGATGTTGGACTTTGTCAAATGCTTTTTCTGCATATATTGAGATGATCGATCATATGGTTTTTGAACTAGGCTCGGTTAATATGATGTATTACATTTATTGATTTGCATATGTTGAACCATCCCTACATCCCTGGGAAGAAACCTACTTGGTTATGGTGTGTAATCTTCTTGATGATTTGCTGCATTTTGTTTGCCAGTATCTTATGGAACTATCTTGCATCTATGTTCATTAGGGAGATTGGCCTATAATTCTCTTTTTTGGTTGGATCCTTCTCTGGTTTTGGTTTCAAGATAATGCCTGCTTCCAGGAATGAATCTGGGAGTACTGCTTTCCTTTCAATTTCATTAAAGAGCTTGAGCAATAACTTATTTGATCACATGACCTGGTTATAATAATAGCAGAGACTGTTTTATTTATAAGAACAACCAGCTACCTGGGGTTTCTTTTTAAGAATTTGATGAATTCATCGTTTAATGACTTAGAAATCATCCCATCATTATGACTTAAAGAAAAAGAAAAGAGTGTGCATGTATTTTTACTAAAAATCCACTGATTTTGGCAGTGCTGGATACTTTTTTTTTTTTTAACAAAACAAAGAAAGACCACAATGTAAAACCTCATCAGGAGCTTGGTGATCTAAATCCAAATCAGAGTTTCCTTACTAATCACAATTTCTTCACTTACAAAATGGGAATAATATCCATTTCCTATGCTATCATTGGAAGCATTACATTGTAAAATTTTGCAAGGCAATGAGACCTAGAAACTTTCACTTATTATTCTCTTTGAATCTCAGCTCTAAGGCACTTTTTTCTTTTTTTAACTTTGAAGGTTATTTTGCTACCATGAAGTCCAGGGAGGAGCAAAGTTACATACTTTACAAACTAATCTGTTACCTGTTCTTTAGATTGCAACATGAAAACAAATAGTGAGACATAGCATACTGTATAAACTCAAAGCACTGATTTGAATTGAGTCCTCAGTGGGGAGCATACTGATTTAGAGATATTAAATCATCATTAAAATCTATAATGAACAAGAAGAAAAGATAGAAAATAACTACTACAACATATCAAAAGTTATTTTAAAGAACTGTAGTAGAACTAGATTCCTGATCATTTTGGGGTTTTGTACTCCTTGATGACCTGCTATTAGACCTACCACGATGTTGGTAAGCTGGCACCCATTACCAGACAACCTCAGAACTCTTTGCCCTTCCCTGAAACTAAAATGACCTGTAAGAAACACATTAGGAAGAAACCATCCTCACTGCCAAAACAACCTCACACCACAAACTTGGAGAAATTTCTTTACAATATAATGAAGGCTAGATGAAGTTAAAGTAAATGACTGAAAACTGACTCACAGAAGTAGATATTTCCCAACTCATTCAATGAGCTCAATATTATACTATCCTGACACCAAAAGGCAACAAAGACATTTTAAGTACATAGTTCAGTCTCCCTTATTAACACAGATGCAAAAATCCTCAACTAAATGTAGCAAACCAAATCCAGCAACATACATAAAATATTATACCCACAATCAAGAGAAACATCCCAGGAATGCAAGATTTCTCCATCATAAGATGATTCAATGACATAATGTACATTACTGGAATATAGGACAAATAGCATGTGATCATCTTTTTTTGTTTTGTTTTGTTTTGTTTTGTTTTTGGTACGGGGGATTGAACTTGGGTCCTTGCGCTTGCGCAGTAGGCGGCGAAACCACTGAGCTAAATCCCCGGCCCAAGCATGTGATCATCTTAATAGAAGCAAAAAAGTATTTGAAGAATCCAACACCCTTTCATTGTTAAACTAGGAGCAGAAGCCAGTCGTGATGGTGCATGCCTGTAATCCCAGCACTTGGGAGGCTGAGGCAGGAGGACTGCCATGAGTTTGAGGCTAACCTAGGCTACATAGTGAGCTCAAGGATAGTCTGAACTACAGAGTAAGACCTTGTCTCAAAAAAAGAAAGAAAGAAAAAAACTACAAGCAGAAGGAAACTTCCTCAACCTGACAATGAGCATCTGTGAAAAACTCAAAACTAGCATCATACTTAATATTAAAAGTCCAAAAGTTTTCTCCCTACTATCAAGAATGAGACAAGGGTGTCTGCTCTTGAAGATTCTATTTAACATGGTACTAGTGGTTCTAGCCAGAACAATTTATAGGCCAGAAAATAAAATTAAAAGTACCTGAAAGGAAGAAGAAAAACTATGTTTATTTCCAAATGACATGCTTTTGTATATAGGAAATCCTAAAGAATCTACTTAAAAACTTTTAGTGTGAATAAGCAAATTTAATGGGATTGCATGATACACGATCAATATAAGTCAATTGTATTTCCCACACTAGCAACCTTGCATTCTTGTGATAAATCCCATTTGATCGGGATGTATAATTCTTTCCTGATAAGATCAGCAACAAGGCACAAAAGCCCACTCATCACTATTATTTAATATCATGCTGCAGGTCCTAGATAATTCAATATGGAAGAGAAAGGAAATGAAATACATAAAGATTGAGAAAGAAGGGCCAGGGATTTAGCTCAGTGGTTCCATTGCCTGCCTCGCAAGTGCAAGGACCCGAGTTCAATTCCTGGTACCAAATTAAAAAAAAGTTTGAGAAAGAAGAAAAAATCTCTCTGTTTTCAAATGACTCAAATGTCTATGTAGAAAATTCCAAAAAATCAATAAAAACACCAAAAACTCCTGGAATAAACAATTATAGCTACTACAGTTGTAAATTTACAAAGTTAAAGTATAAAATGTCACAATGTTAACATATAAAAGCTAATTACTTTTTTATTATAACAGCAATAAGCAATTGAAATTTAAAATAAAGAATACATTTCCATTTACATTAGCTCAAAAATACCTATGTGTAAATCTACCAACTTTGCATAAGATTCATATGAAGAAAACTACAAAACTTTGATTAAAAAAATCAAAGAAAATCTAAATAAATGGAGAGATTCCATGTATATAGGAAGACCCAATATTGCCAAGATGTCAGTTTTTCCCAACTTTATTTATAGATTTAATGCAGCTCCAATTAAAATTCAATTTTTTAGATATTGACAAACTTACTCTAAAGCTTATATGCCAAAGCGTAAAACCCAGAATAGCCAACAGAATATTGAAAAAAAAGTCAGGGGACCAACAGTACCCAACTTCAAAACTTACTACACTAAACAGGGTAGAGAGTCCAGAAATAGATCCACACAAATATAGTTACTGAACTTTTACAAAAGAGCAAAGTAATTCAATGAAGAAAGAATAGTCTTTTCAACAAATGGTAACAAAAGAACTGGACTGGACATTCACATGTAAAAAAATGAATCTAAACACAGACCCTGCACCTTTCACAAAATTTAACTCAAAATTAATCAGAGAACTAAATGTAAAATGCAAAACTATAAAACTCCTTAAAAAGAACTCTCTGCTCTAGGTAAAAGAAAATTTAGATGACCTTGGCAGTGGATTTTTAGATATAGACCAAAACAAAACCCATGGAAGAAAAACTGATGTTGGACTTCATTAAAATTAAAAACTTTGGCTGTGTGAAAGACACTTTTGAAGAAATGAAAAAACAAGCTTGAGAGAAAATCTTTCCAAAACACATCTGATGAAGGACTGGTATCCAAGCTATACAAAGGACTCTTAAAATCCGACTCTAAAACTCAAGAACTCTTATTTGTTGCTGGTAGGAATGGAAAATGATGCAGCCACTTTGAAAGACAAAACTAAATATACTTTTACCTTATGACCCAATGATCGTAGTCCTTGGTATTTTTCCAAAAGAGTAAAAACTGTATACACACAAAACCTGTGCACAAATGTATATAACAGCTTTATTCATAATAGACAAAACTTGGAAACAACCAAGATTTCCTTGAATAGAAGAATGGATGAACTGTGGCTTATCCATACAATGAAATCTTGACCATAATGAAAGTTGCCCTAAAAAAAAAGTTTCCTTATCATTATTCATTACTGACTTATTTTATCTTAAGGAGCTTTTAATGTACTTATAAGTTAAATAAATAAAATTATTGAATTATGTTTAAGTTTATGGGAAATGATTTATAATAGAAAATCATATTTATAACTTATAGTCTTGGAAATTATACAATAAACAAATTTATACACACAATAATCAATAAATTTTACTGCAAATTTTTCATCTTGCTCTTTCCCAGTTCTTTGTTATAACCAAGGTCTATTCCCACTGAAGACAAGAATGGGTTAGGCAGGTGAGCCATAAAATCTTCTCTCCTGAATAGGCAACAGGAAAAGAAAAAATACCTGGCCACTGCTTTCCATTTGTTTCCTAGGAAGAAATTACTTTGAACTCATGCATTTAGAAAGTTTTTGGATCTTTGTCAAGAATATATCTGTTGCATAACTCCAGTGCCATATAGTAATGTTTATAAAAAATCATCAACATTTATTAAATTAACAGTTTGTATTTTTAAACTTCTGGTCAGCAGAGCTAATACAGCCCCAGCTAATACAGTTAATTTGAATAAAAAAAGACAGCATTCATAAGTATGTTTAAAGACAGGAACAATGCTGCTTAAAACTTGTACTGGAATGCTAATGATCCAAAGAAAACATCTTGCTTCCATGAATAAAGTGGTCTCTTATTTTTATACACTGTAAGGCATACTATTTAGTTTCAAAATTCTTATAAGCAGTCAGTCTCAAATCATTACAACCCCGTTATATTATTTTATTCATTTATTTATAACAATATAAAAGAAAACTTCAACTTAACTCTAATTAAAGTGATCCAAATGTTATAGTAATTAGGCAAGCCAAAGAAAAGCTCATTGGGGCAGGGCAAATAGACTTTCTGTAATCACTAACATTTAAAAAACACAATAAAGCAGATAAGATACTCTTCATTGCCGCATTTATTCTCACAACAACCCCACAAGTATTTATAACACTTGCCCAAAGTGGATGCTGATGCCACAACAGCCGGGACTTTCTCAAGATTACACAGCCCAAACTCTACATTGGGGAACTGTTTACTCTGAGTTTTGGTTAGATTTATTTTCACATTTCTTACTGTCATCTAATAATAACCATAGATTTTTAAAAATATACTTTGTCAACATAGCAATAAGCAAATATCTTGTCTTTTTTCTTTTTCTGAGCCAACTCTTGTTACTCCTTGAGAACATCAATTTAATTCAAAGGAAATGGCAGGCTTCTCGTCGTTTTCAGAATAATACTGCCCCCTAATGGTGAGCTAAATCAGGTGTTGTAATGGAGGGTTTCGATTTCCTTCGATCAAAATTAGCAATAGGGGTACTTCCAGAAACTTTTTTCTATTTTTGTCTTGTGACAAAATGAAAATATATACATTTTATCTTGCACGCAGCAATTAAAGTACTTTTTTCATGGAAACAGACTGGATCCAATAAAGAAGGCATTAATTCATTCATTTAAACAACTTTTACTCAACCGCAGCGTGTATTGCACATAAAGTCAAGATTACTAAGGTAAATGAGGGCATATTCCATATTTATAGATCTAAGCTGCTGTTCCTGTACTGGTTGAGAATATAGATACTTCTGAAACTAACGACCTGAGTTTAAATCCAGATCTGCCACTACCCCACCCAACTATGTGACATTGGGCAATTCACTTAACTAGAACTAGAATAATATTAACACCTGCCTCGTGCAGTTATCAAATATTGTGTGCACTATTAAGCACTGTGTTTATATAAGGAGAAGGCCTTCATGGTGGGTAGCATTTCCTTAGAGGAAGATGAGCCTCTGGGGTGAGGAGTTGACAGGCAAAGACTTTGGAATGAGGAAAAGACTTGGTCTCCAAAATCAGGGTAATTTGTGTTGGTTTATCCTTTTGTGCACTCAAAATGCACTCAAGCTTAAGTTAAAAACGTCACTCCATGCAAAAATTGCCTGTAGCTACAAAAGACTGAAAGCAACCTAAATGCCATTAATAGGGACTGTTTAAACTGACTATGGCACATCTACACAGTAATATATAGGAAGCTGGTATAAAAAAGAATGAAGCTGAGTTATGTGTACTAAGGTGGAGTGATCTCTAGTGCATTATAAGTAGAAAAACTGAAATGCAGAACAGTAAATATAGAGTGTTCCCATTTGTTCAGAAGTGAGCTTATGTATGCACCAGTATTTCGTGTATGCACTATCTGGGGAAGAACGTGTGTCAGCTCACTCCTTACCCTCTACCCCACTCCTCCTTCTGGGAGGCCTTCAGAAATGCAGAGCTAGAAAGTGAACACCCACATTTCGCAGATGCTTTTGCAGATAATGCTCCAGATGCAAAACTGAGTTCTTCCAATTACACGTACATTTGGAAGGCAGGAGTGAGGGGAAGCCCAGCTCCCTGCTTGTTGTTTTTAACAAGCAAGTCAGCAGATGGGAATTGGGAGGTGACTGGTGAAGTAACTCGGCAAGCTAGGGTCCATTCCTTGCTTCTTGTGGCAGAAGTAGGGGCTTTTTGCTCTCTGGAGCTGTGCTCCATTTTGTAGGACTCCTCCCACTCATCCCCATTCTTCCAGACCTGCCAGTGATTTCACAAGGACCTTGCTGTCGGGAGCAATGCTACATAATTTTAGGGTAAAATCATTTGGTTAGCCTAGTTCTTCTGCCTACAGCCCAGCTATGGAATTCCGAGACATAACTCCATTTTGGCCTCCGGTCACAACTGAGACCTCAATGATCCGGTGATGCTGTGATTCTCCAGGACAAGAAACATCCTGGAAGCTGAAAACATCCTGGGAGGAACAAACATCTACTCAGTTCCTCATTGTTCTTGGACTGTTACCATCTTGTTTACGCGGATGTACTGAACTCTCTGCAAGTCATTTGTTACATTTGTTTCTCCCGATGTACTGAGTACTGAATAAAACGTGCTGTAAGCTGGGGGCTTTCGTCTTTGCGGCCCAGAGCAGTACTGATCAGACCCAAAGCTCAGCCTCTTCTCAGTCTCAGTTTTCTATTTTTCATGTAATTTGCCTGTGCTGCAGTTGCTCGCAGGAGACTAAGACTTACTGTAGAGGTTCTAGTAACATCCCCTTTCGCTGTTCTCTACACCTCGCTCCCTGTATTAAGTCCTTGTCTGCTTTAGCTTGCTAGAATGATTTGCTTCCCACACTGAACCTCGGGTATTACAGACACATAAGCAACTGGTAGTCTTGTGATGGTCAATTGCGTATCAATTTGACAGGACTAAAGGGTGCCCAGGACGCTGGGGAAACACTGTTGTGGCTGTCTGATTGGTCCCTGAAGAGGTTAGCATTTGAATTAGGAGACCTGGTGTGGAAAAGTTGTCCTCACCCTGTGGGTGGCATCATCCCAAGTCTTTCCAGGGCCTAGATGAAGACTGAAGACAGGATAAATGCACTCTTTTCTTGAGCTGGAACATCTATCTTCTCCTATCCTTGGACATCAGAGCTCCTGGTTCTCAGGATTTAGGATTCTGGAACTCAGACCTGCAGCATCTTCCACTTACAATTCCCTGGCCTTCACAATCAGACCTGGGTCTCGTGATTCAGACCTGGGCCTGGGGATGCAGTCCTATAGTCTCAGCACTGTGAGAGACTGAGGCAGGAAGACTGTAAATTTAAGCCTAGCCCAGGCAAATGGGCAACCTAGTAAGATCCTGTCTCAAAATTTGAGGGGGGGGGGCTGCTGGGGATGCAGCTTAGGGCAAAAGGTCCTTGGTTCAACTCCAAATAAATATAAAAATCTTATATATCTCATCATTCATTATATCACTACTACTTCTCACCACACCTATCCCCCTATCTAGTATTAAGTAGAACTGCTAACTCTACATCCCATACTTAAAA
>NW_004624924.1:1450981-1466926 GCF_000247695.1 Heterocephalus glaber
TTTAAGTGATTAAGAATATTTTGATAATATACAATAAAAAATACACTTTTGAGATTTTAAAGCAATAGATTTCAGTAAAGACACTGGTGATCCTGAAACAGTTATAATATAAAATTATGGTACTCATTCAATTTATCAAGGGGCAAAATACCACAAATCCAAGAAGAAAATTTCCGCCTGAGAGCCTCCAAAATAGTCCTGGCCTGTGGTCCCCTCACCAACAGCTGTGAGGTTGCCTCTACACCAGTGATTCACAAACTCAACTGGGCCACAGACCTCAATGAGAAGTTAATGAATGCTACAGAACATTGCTCCTTCTAAGCACACATTTCCTAAAATATCCCATACATTTTAGAGAATTCATGAGCCCCAAGATCCAAACCATCAAATTCAAATTAAGTTCTCTCATCTTAGAACAATCAGGAAATAAAATACAAACTCATACATAATCTTCACAGAACTGCCATGATTTTACTCAAGGACCAGAGACAGAGCTTTCAATAAAACAAAACGACAAAAAAAAAGCAACTGTATGCTTTGTATGCTTACTTTGTATGACCTTCAAACTGTCTGAGGGGAGCCCTCCCACTTATATCAAAGAGCTGAACTCCACCATCTTCACTGCCAGCCACAAGCAATTTACCATCCTGTCGAAAAGTAGCACAGTATGCTGTGTCTTTAAACCTGGAAAAGGTTTTGATAGGTTCTTGGGAGTATCTGCCATAAATGTGAATCTGTAAGATAAAAAACAGTATTTCATCAAATTGCTTGAGATCAGCAGTAAATTATATATATATTAAAATTTTTAAAATTATCATTGTACTTACTCTTGAAGAAGCTGTGACTGCATAGTTATATGGAGGCTGAGGGGAAAAGTCTACTTTTGACACTGCACCAAATTCTTTAATCTGAACAGGGGTCTTAATGAAAAATATAGAGTATTAACAGAGTTACAACTGGGAAGGCCTATTTAAGCATTACATAATTTCTTACAGGTCATTTCTTTTTGTTCGTAGTAACATTTATTAGTTTACATTCTACAGACATAAAAAAGAAGCAAAAAAGGTCCTTCTCCCATCACCTACCCTATTCCTGTTGCCATTAAGGGTAATAAACATGTGGCCAGCAAAGCCACACCTTATACCCTATCTTCAGCAGTGAATTTACTGCACTATTCCCACCAGTTATACCTATAAAAGTATACATTTAACTATGTCTTAAAATGAAAACAAAGATGATCATACCGTGCAGGCAGTTCTACCCTTTTTTTTTTTTTCACTAAATAACCCATTTTAGCTAACTTTTTATATTAGCAATAGATTTAACATCCTTTAGAAAGACAACATACTTTACAATCCTGGCCCAATAGTAACGAATGGACTCAAAAGTTTTTTGAGAATTCTTTTACTACATATAATACTTTAATAAAAATCTTTATTCAACATTTTAGCAAACTTTTGGAAGTATATTCATTATGTTCCAAGATGTGAGACTACCAAGCCAAAAAGTATATGCATTTAAAAAAATCATAACAGATGTCAAAGTGCCCTACAAAACATATGCACCAATCTCCCTCCCCCAACTATGACAATAAAAATTTTTCATTTGTGCCAGATGAACAGTACCTGACTTGTCTTAACTTGCATTTTTAATCTGAGTGAAACTTAGACTGTTTTAATGTATTTATTGGCCATTTATTATTTCTTTTTCCATAAACCTCTTAATCCCATACTTTTTTCAGTTTTCTAGTTAGCCTTTTTGTTTTTGTGGTAGTGGGGATTGAACTTGGGGACTTCACACCTTGTGAGTGACATCCCCAGCCTTTAAAAAAATTTTTTTTTTGTTTCCGGCGCCTGCCTTGCAAGTGCAAGGTCCTGAGTTTGATCCCCAGTTTAAAAAAAAAAAAAAAAAAAATTTTTTTTTAGTCAGGGTCTTACCAAGTCACTAAATTGCCCAAGCTGAGCTTGAATTTGTAATCCTTTTGTCTCAGCCTCCCAGAGTGCTGAGATTATAGGTACTTACCACCATGCCTGGATTAGTTTTTCAGTTAAAAAAAATTATCTGTAAGCCTTATTACAATTGAGAAAATTAAAAAAAAAAAACTAATTTCACAGAACTTTTTAAGAAAAACAAGAAAATACCTTCTTGCATATGAGATTAAAATTCTAAAATTTAAATCATTTGACATTGATTAGTCATGTGTTCTGTGCTAAGTACTTGTATGGCTAAAATGATTAAGCAGCATAGGCTTTTATATAAAGTCCAAGAAAACACAAGCTCACAGTTTTTAGTTAATATTTTTTTGTTTTGTTTTGTTTTATTTTCTTGAGACAGAATCTCGTCATGCAGTTCAGGCTGACTGCGATCCTTTGGCCTTAGCCTTCTGAGAGCTGGGATTACAGGCATGTGCTACCACACCCTGCTTTAGTTAATATTTCTGTTAAGCATATCCAAAGTACAACAAATGCTGGAAGAACTGGCATAAACAAATAAATACATGGGCTGGGGATTTAGCTCAGTGGTTCCGCGGCCTGCCCTGCAAGCACAAGGACCCGAGTTCAATCCCCAGTACCTAAATAAATAAATAAGTAAATACATAAATCCCCTCCTCCATCCTTGTCTCCCATACTTACCTTATAGTTATTCCAGTATAGGGTATCTTGGGTGATTTTTTCACCAAGTATAGGATATGTCTGAATAGCCGCAGGCTTATAACCAGCCATGATTTCATACAAGTGTCCAAGAGTGAATAATTTGCAACTGATATTAGAAATAAATCTGAAAAAGAAAATATTTTAAAGGATGTATTATTTATAAACTTGTACACATAGCTGATTTTTTTTTTTTAACTCTACTTTCTTTCAGAAGGCTATGTGGAAATTTGTAGACTAGTGACTAATAAATCTTTTAAGAGACCATCTAAACAAAACAGGAAGAGCTACTATAACGTGTGATCTACTCAGCTGTACGGACAGGCTGTATATAAAATGTTCTCACACCTACCCGGCTAGGTTGGACACCGGAATAAATCTGGCTCATACTTCCAGTAGTCAAGACCAGAGAAAAAAACACACTAGCTTATAGTGCTAATTTTTTGACAACAGGAAACATTAAGATAAAACTACAAACACACCAGATCTGCTGGTGCACATCTGCCATTCCAGTGCTTGGGACACAGAGGCTGCAAGATCACCGTGAATTAAAGGACAACCTGGTCTACACAGTGAGAACTCATCTCAAAAAAATAAAAAACAGGTACAAAAATATAGTATATATACTTGGCTTCCTGAAAGCCTAAAACTGCCAAGGAAAAGAAAATAACTCTAACGTACAGCTTAAAAAGCTAAAAGTTAAATTGGAAAGTAATGTTCCAACACAGCAGCTTAAGTTAATTTTATAAGGTTTAAATAGCAGCAAAGAAAAAAGAATAAAGCAATTCCAAATTAAAGGGACAGAATGAAATAAAATAAAACTAATTATAAAAACCAAAGACAAAAAATAAAACTTTTAACTTTAACATGTCATGAAGCCAAAACATCTATCCAGAATTATTCAACTGCAAAAGATTCAATTTTATCAGGTGAATGATTTTAGTGGTTACTGTTCATCTCTTCTGAAAAGCCTAAGAACATGACATTAGTGACATCAAAACAAATAGTGTGACATTTTTTCTTTTGGGGGGGATAGGGTATCTCACTATGAAGTCCAGGCTGGCCTTAAACTTGTGATCCTCCTGCTGCAGCTTCCCAACTGCTGAGATTACAGGTATGTGGATACTATGCGATGATAAGAAGCGCTCACATACCCAATCTTCTCCATTTTAGCTGGTGACGGGCTCCAACTAGGAATCTAGATTCAGCCTTGGTTTGTCCTTCTCACTCCTAACAGCAGGATAGTTCATAAGATCCACCAACTTTATTTCCCAAATCTTTGTTAACATCACCAAATTGAGTTCATCCCTAGCTCCACAGCCCTAATTCACTCATCTACTGACACTCTAACATCTCCTTGACTCTCTCATCCATCTTCCAAACAGTCACCAGTGGGCCTTTGCTCCAAACTTAATACTTCCAGAAAATCAAGTTCAAGCTCCATAATACGGGCCATCTAAGGTCCGCTCCAATCTGATTACCCTTTCAACTCCATCTCTTGTTATTACCAACAGTTTATTGTTAAAACACCATTCTCATTCTCGCCTCAATGTCTTGTCTCTTGTGATCTTCGCCAGGAATGCCCTCTATCTACTTCCTATTTAACATTTAAGGCTCAATTCAGCAATCAGACTGTGCTATAAGAATCCTCTGCCCTCAAGAGGCTGGATCCTGTCTTCTAAGATCCTATTTACTCTGAATATTTCTGTCAACGAACGTAATCACATGGCATTGTGATTATTTCTTTTGCCTGCTAAACCGAACAATTCATGGCTGGGAAGATTTTTTACAAAGTGCTCAAATAACGTTTGTGGAAGGAAAGAGAGAAGCGACACAGTACGAAAAACAGGGGGCAAGAAATAAAGTAAAAATAATGAGGAAAATGATCTGGTCGTGGCAAATGCATAAGAAATTGGTTTTAGGTGAATTAACAGGTACTACGGCAATCATAAATGCCACGAATAACGTACAGTATACTAAAAGCTCAGAAAAGGAACATTTTTAATTCTACCTGGAAAGAGCGTGCCATTTCTGAGCCCTGTAGTTTAATATTACACCAGCTTCATCGTTTGTGAGGGGCGCCAAGACGGGGGTTCAGAAAGGAGACAACGTAGGACCACTCGAAACTCCGAGAACCTTGGAAGCAGAGGCAGCGATGGAATTCTTCCCACTGCCTGAGAATGGTGCGTATTACTTCGGGCGCTGATGAAAGTGGACAGGAGAGTGAGTCATTGCAGAAGGAAACTTGAGTCGAAAATAAACTGTAGGACCCTGAGAGGTAGGTTAAGGAGTTTAGGCATCTCCTGCGGAGCCAGCGTATGGCACTAACCACAGGGAGGCCTGAAGAAATTCCGGCTATCTTCGATAGTATCTGCCTTACCTACCTCCGCTGTGGCCCGGGGGGTCCGCCGACGCCCACTGGTTCCAAGGACAACTTCTTGCACTTCGACGGCCCCCTACACCGTGCCTTTCTGAATCACTTGCGCAAAATCACGCGGAACCTCCGGGAGCCCAGAACACACGGCCAAGAGAACGGCGCGCGGAAATGACGTCACTGCGCATGCCGACGATTACGTAACGCGCAGGCTCACGAGACTCACGCAACCCGGAAGACTCAGGGGCGGTCAGGAGGGCGGGGCAAACGGGAGGAGGAGTAGCCACCGGAAAAGGCTGAGGCGTTGCTCTAGTGACCCAGAGCTGTCACCTGAAATGACTCTATCACTGTAGCATTCCCGCAGGTGGACTGCGGAGCATAAAGGCAGCTTAAAAAACCCCAGAAATCCTGGAAATCCTCTTGGGCGCAGCGATATGGAACCTTTTCTTGCTAGAAGGCAAAACAAGAAATCGGAAGTGACGTCGCGGCCAAAACAAGCGCAGGCTTGAGGTCTGTACCGAATCTGGGTCCCAAGGCCTCCCAGGGAAGGGCCGACCGCTCCATGCAAGCTCCCCCCCCCGGACCCCTGGGTCCGCTCTCCTGGGGAGCTCGTTCCCACCTGGGCGCTTGTAGCGACACCCGGGACACCTGTCGCTTGTGGGGCCTCATTCATTTCCACAGCACCTTCCTCTCCATGTAGGACAACTTCAGGGTTTCGAAGAATCGGGGCTTCTACTAGTATCTTCCACTAGCGCCTAGCCGGGTTGCTCTCTTACCGCGTTAGACTTTTCCATCCCTGAGCTCTGACAGATCGAGGTGAGCCTAGCTACCCTTGGCCTTACCTCTTTTTCTCACCGTCTCCTCTTCAGAGTCACCTCTTTTTCTTTTCATCTCCCAGACTTCAAGAATTTGGCTTCCGAGTCAACTTTGCTTCTCCTCTTCAGGGTTGCGCGGAGACAGGCGTTGTTTTCACCTTCCTTCCCCAAGCACCTGTGCTGTTCTCCTCTCAGAGGTTGATGATTCTGTCTGAAAACCCTGATTGATAACATAACCATTTAGAGTTAGAGTATTAGTGCTGCCCATTTCAACACCTTCATTTTGTAATTGAATCTCAGAAAATTTATTTATGGATCCAGGGTGGCACAGCTAATTAGTAGATGTTGGAAGTGTAAAGTCAGATCTAATCAGCAAATATTAGACAGAAAAGAATGTATAAAAATATTAGAGCCCAGATCAGAAAACACTTATGGAGCACCTGGTAGGACCAAGGGCATTTCTGTATGCAATGATTAGTAACAATGGTGTCTATCACAGAGTTTTTGATTTAGTGTTGAAAAGACAGTTTTAAGAGATTGCCAAATGCTAAAAATAGATCCAGATGGAGGGTGCTGAGAAAGCGCAGGGAAGTGGCACTTAGTGGGCCTTTGAGTAGGAGAATGGAGGAAATGGTTCTTCCCTCAGCAAACGCAGTTCACATTGTACATTGTCATTTAAGGACCCAGAGACTTCCTGCATTGCACTTCTATCTCCACTTAAGTCAGTAATTTTCTATTCTGGTTTCTTCCTTTTCTTTTGCTAAGATATATTACTTTTGTCACCTATTATTTTTGTTTGTATTATTTTTTCAGTTCTTTCTCCTAGGAAGTTTTGTACTAGTTGAGTGCCTGCTGCTTATTTTAATGGTCAGAGTGATGGAATTAGTAGAGGTGGATAAAATTCCTCATAATCCACGAAGCTTCCTTTTCCTCCTCTCCTAGGTGCACAAGATTACCTGCACTGCCTACTCAAAAGATTGTTAAAAGGATCGGTGTTTTAAAACTGTAAACAGTGGTTATCTATAACTGTATGGTTTGCTAACCCCTGCTCCACTGTGATCCTAATGCATTTTTCTCTTTTCATTCTAATTTTAAAACTCAAAATTTCTAAAAGGGAGTAAACTCTAATGTGAAAAATCAACTGGGTATTCATTTTCTTCCTGTCTCGAGGGATCATCTATCTGGGACAGTTGGATATCTTGAGAAGCCAATCTATAATTTACATAGTTTATTTTTCACAAAAATCTACATTAAGTTGCTAATGCTTAATCTGAACAAAAACTGATAAATACGTCATCAGTTCATCAAAACTAAAGCTTTGTAAAGCTTTTCACTAGCGAGGAATCACAAGTGTTACAAATAGCAATGCTATAAAGCTAGATGTAACACAAGTTATAACAAATTCAAACTAAGCACCACTTAGATAATCATAGCATGTTTTTAAAAGTGAACTTCAAGTAGGAGGTTAAAGTTTTAAAATTGAAAGTTTGTTTTCATTGGTAGCTAAATCTTTTGGAAGTGGTGACTAAAATTTGTTAGAATGTAATAATAGAGGTGATGATGTTTTGTTTTGTTTTGTTTTTCTGGTACCTGGGCTCAAACTCAGGACCTTGCGCTTGCAAGGCAGGCAAGGTGCCACTGAGCTAAATCCACGGCCTGATAATGTTTCTATGTTTCACTTATTCTTTACCAAGATCCTCCAAGGTTTATAGTGGTAACCCTGTTTTACAAATAAGACAGGCTCAGAAAGGTTCAGCAAGTTGTACAGGTCACACAGCTAATAGATGGTAAAACTTGTATTCATACCTAGGTTTCTCTACCTCTGGATATTGTAGGCTTTCTATTATGTAATAGATTCTTTAAGAGCACTGTTTGGATACTTGATTGAAAATTATTATTTTTTTTTTTACTTTTTTACTTAAGTTGATATACTTTTAATTATCTAATATTTTTCTTTCAGATTTTTAAATATCTAAATTCTAAGAATACACTGGATATCACTCTTATAATTCCAAGAGGAAATCATGAAGAAGTGTTTTAATTATTGAAAACTATAGTTGAAATCATGGCTACATCATCAAACCTGGATATTGGAGCCCAGCTGATAGTGGAAGAGTGTCCCAGCAATTATGGTCTCTCTGGCATGCCAGACATTAAAATAGAACATCCACTGGACCCAAATTCAGAGGAAGGATCAGCTCAGGGTGTTGCCATGGGAATGAAATTCATACTGCCCAACCGCTTTGATATGAATGTGTGTTCCCGATTTGTGAAATCCTTAAATGAAGAGGATAGTAAAAATATTCAAGATCAAGTTAATTCTGACCTGGAAGTGGCATCTGTCCTATTTAAAGGTTGAAAGTTATGGTATAAATATCTGCCTTTGCTTTTATTTGAGTGGGGATTTTTTGTTGTTGTTTTGATCTACGTTTTGGTTTTGTTTTCTTTCTGTTCTTTTGGTTTTTTCTTTTTCCATCATGGGATTTGGAGTTCAGGAAGAGTTTGGAAGACATCTTTTAATAGGATTTTCTAGAATCTCACAGAAACCAGAATTAAGTAATTTCATATTACATAATGTCTATTTTAAAGGAAATAGATTTTTAAAAAATTTCTTGCCTATTCTTTATTTATGAATTCTCTAATGAAGTTTTTATTGTACCTTTTAAAAATCATAGGAGAAAAATTCCTCACTCCTTTTTTTTTGGGTACCGGTAATCGAACTCAGGACCTTGCGCTTGTGAGGTAGGCGGCAGAACCACTGAGCTAAATCACTGGCCCCTCCTCACTCCTTTTTGAAATGAATTAGCTTGATATTCCCTGTTCGTGAATATTTCATTTGTAATAGTTTCAAATGCTTTAATTCAGTAGTCTGTCAACATACTTTAGATTTACTTTTATAATGATCTATTGAATAATAAAATAGAATGAAATTGCTCAAGATTAATAATTTTCTTTCTGGAACTTTCACTTTGGTAGTATAGACTTTTATGACCAAAAAAATGTAATATCACATAATTGTGCTTAATTAACACTATTATACTACATAATTTCTTTTCTAATGTCAACATTGACATAGGACTTTTATTGAAATGCTTTGTCATTAAAATATTGTTTTAATGTGTTTAAATTTATTTTTTCAGCTGAATGCAATATCCATACATCTCCTTCTCCTGGAATTCAAGTAAGACATGTCTACACACCCTCTACCACAAAGCATTTCTCACCCATTAAACAGTCAACTACTTTAACCAACAAACACAGAGGAAATGAGGTCTCTACCACACCTCTGTTAGCAAATTGTAAGTATGTTCTACTAATGTGTTAAAATGTTATTGCTAGTAGAGTAGTTTCAAGACTTTGGCTTTGAAATACTATTTTCATGAAATCCACAATCTCTTTTTGAAAACTGAAATGATGTCCTCATACTTTTAGTAACTTAAAACTTTTTCATATATCATTACATATTTAAATGCTAACGTCTTTCTCTGTTGAGAAAAAATACAGATTGAAATGTTAATTATTAAAAACTTTATATATCTTTACTTTAAAAACAGTAATTGGCTGGCATGATGGCACACACTTGTAATCTCAGCACTCAGGAAACTAAGGCAGGAGGATTGCTACAAGTTCAAGGCCAGCCTGGCTGGGCTACATAGTGAATTCAAGGCCAGCCTGAACTACAGAATGAGACCCTATCGCAAGAAAATAAAAACAGCAATTAGTTGTGAACTTTTTGCAAATTAAGATGTTGTCATTATATTGTGTTTTTAGTGCAAAGTTTCATGTTTTACTTATAAACAAGATCACTAATAAATGATTTTGTAGGAAAAGCTGAGTGATTTCTATTATAATGTTGCTTTTGAATATAATAGTTTGAATACAAAACCACCTCTTTTAAAACTTTGAATCCATAACTTTTAAGGATGTATGATCATTATAGAGAAAATGAAGTTTTTCTATTTAAGTTAAAAATATTCAAAGCAGAATAGATATATAAATGAGTGATAAACAGCAATTTGATGTTAATCACTGAATTTGAAAATATAATATAAATATACCTATATTCCAAAGCTCTGTGAAATCTTTATTTTTTTGTTGGACATACTAAATCCCTCCTGATTTCTGAATTGCAAGCTGTAGTAGCTAAGCCAAAAGGAGTCTTCCTCTAGGCCTCTCCCTCCACCTGTTGGCACATCGGGCTTACTGAAGTCCTCCTAGCTACTTTCCTTTGTGTATTAAGTTACATAATCATATCACTAAGGTCAGTGATCAAGCAATATTAAGGCTTTTTATAAGAACTCCCAAAGAACAATGCCTTTGTGGCATTACTCTAAAGACATTGTCTTAAAATATCCCAACCAGGGCCGGGGCTTTTAGCTCAGTGGTTCTGCTACCTGCCTCAAAAGCACAAGGACCCGAGTTTGATCCCCGGTACCAAAAAAAAAAAAAAAAAAAAAGAAAATATCCCAACCATAGAACTTCTCAACTGAAAAGAAATAAATAGTTACAGATCATTGGTTCAGATCCTTCATATTACAAACAAAAATATTTAATCAGTTATCCAAGATCACTTGGCTGATTTGCCACTATTAGGCCTGTCCTCAAGAATTTACTCTCAAGACCAATTTTCCATTTATGACCTCACTTTTCCTAACGTGAAGGAAAACCCCTGGGCTCTTGAAATAAAAATATTTAGGATTTCTAAAAAGCTAGGCACAATGGCACACCCTTGTAATCCCAGCTATATGGGAGGCTGAGGTGGGAGGGTTACTTGAGAGTTTGAGACCACCCTGGGCAACAAGGTGAGATGCTGTCTCAACAAAACAAAACAAAAGCCAAAAAAATACTTCAATGGACTCAGTCAGTAAGAAGACAAAAAGAATATCTTTGTGTCTTTTAGACCTGTCTTCTTCATAAGGTTGGATACAGAGATAACATTTTTGAAATTAAGTGCCTAAGCCATTTCTTCAGAATAAAATAATTTTGTTGAAAATAACAATTTGCAGATGTCAAATTACAGTACCTTCAGTGAACATGTAATAGTCATTCTCAGGTGCAGAACAGGTACCTGTAATGTTAGGTTATACTTTAACTTAGATTGTTTTAAATAAAAAATGAGTTCTTATTTTGGGAAAGAAATTTGCCCCACAAGCATGAACTGTGGGACAATGAGCACGGCAGATGCACACACAGCGTTTTCTGGTATTGTTTCAGCTTTGTCCATCCACCAGTTGGCAGCTCAGGGAGAGATGCTCTACCTGGCTACTCGCATTGAACAAGGTAACATTAAAGTAAATTCAGTGGGATTTAATAGATTTGTTTTATTTTAATATAAGAAAGTATAAAGATAAAAATAATTGCGTAGTATCACTGGGGAAATAACCCAATGGATAGTGAAAAAAATTAAGTAATGTAAAGTATAAAATTATAGCTTCCCTTACCACTCTAACCTTCTCCATAAAAGAATTACTTCTTATATTTTCAAAAAATTTTTCTAGAAAACGTTTCTATTTTGGGTTATGTGTGAGAACATGTATGTGCTTTTTGTTATTTGCATACACAGACAAATATCATACATATTATTATTAGCTTTTTCAATTAATGGTTTGGAAAGCTTTTCATAGATCTGTTTTGTTCCCTTTAATAATTCTATAATTTAAAAAATTTAAAACTGCATATATATATTTATTTATTTTCTAAACTTTTGCTGCTAAATGACAGTAATATTGGCATTCTTTTAAAATATATCCATTGGGTAAATCTGTACAAACAGATTTGCTGGGTCAAAGGGCATATGATTGTTGTTTGTTTGTTTGTTTTGTCCTGGGGATTGAGCCCAGGGCCTCACACTTAACTAGGCAACACTCTACCACTGAGGTACACACTCAGCCCTGAATTTTTATTTTTGTATATATAACCACATGGTTGGTCCTTGCACTGGAGTTAGTTTCTATTTCCTCATACCCTCACTGACACAGAATATTATCAGAGGTTAATTTTCACTAATCTGTGGGTGAAAAATGGAATCTCACAGTAATTTCTTTATATTTTAAAAATTGTCATCTCCTTGAGTTTCTTTTTGTGTATACTGCCTGCCATATATTTATGTACTTGAACTCTTATCTAAATAAAGGAAATTAGCTGAGTGTTGTTTATGTTGCATATAGTTTTTCCTAATTTTGTCATTTTTCTTTTGACTTATTTTATGATTTTTTTCCAATAAGGGCTTAACATTTTAAGTGGCAAGAGTTTCATATCCTGCTTAGTGTAAGGATTTCCCACTTGGAAACTTATTCATTCTTATTTTAGAATTTCTGTGGTTTCCTTTCTTTACATTTCAGTCTTTGACTCATATGGAATATGTGTTGATATAATGAGGAAAAGATCAAGCAAAAGATTGCTTTTATTTTTATTCTTTAAAAAGTTAGGTATTTGGGTCCAGGGATTTAGCTCAGTGGTTCTGGTGCCTGCCTCACAAGCGCAAGGTCCCAAGTTCAATCCCCGGTACCAAAAAAAAAAAAAAAAAAGGTATTTGTCCTAACAGTGTTTATTGAATTCAGGGGGCATGATCAATGAGTTTTGTTTTTGAAATCATGTTATTTTTATAAGAAAGGCTTACTTAATCATTATCTTTCTGTTTGTATGTAATTATTCAAAAATTTAATTCTCAGTCTGCTAAATAAACTCACAGAAAAATTTGTAGAGCTTATAACTAGTATAGGGAATGAAATGAGGTTGAAGGTGGAATTTCATGGTACTACATTGCAGATTATTCTGTCTTACTATTATGTTAGCAAACCACACGAATGAGAGAAGTTCATAGGCAGCAATGTTAGTTACAGAGTTGAAGGTAGCGTTAATAAGATTTTGAAGTTTATATAGTAACATACATTTATGTAATGCTAAGGGCTATAATATAATCTCATTTTTATTGTGATCCTCCCAACTAGACAGAGGTAAGCAAGACATTCTGTATATTTGAGAAGTAAATGAACTGCCCAAGGTCACAGTGCTAGAAAGCAACAGAGCCAGTATTCAAACTCTGGTCTCTTGATTCTGAGACCAATGTTCTGTTGATTGCCTTGTGCTTAGCATGTATCATGTCTGATAGCTTATTCTTCTTTCCTTCCTTTCATTCTTTCCTTTCTTTATTTACTTACTTGTGGTGTTGAGGATTGAAGCCAAGGCTTCAGGCATGCTAGGCATACCACTGAGCTCCCTTCACCTTCCAGCTCTGGTGGCTTATACTTTAAAGAATATACTGTGTGAACCCAGCCATGTACATTGAGGCACATTTTAATACATTTATGCTACAAATTGCAACAACACATAATAGGGCTTCATCAAACAAAAGTCAGCACAAAATGAGCTTCATTAAGTAATTTTAGAATGCCAGTAATTTCATAGTGATATTAATATGTGGTTATTAAATTAGATCACAAAAATTGCTTTTCTTTTAAATAGAAAATGTTATCAATCACATGGATGAAGAAGGATTTACTCCTCTGATGTGGGCTGCAGCACATGGGCAAATAGCTGTGGTAGAATTTCTACTTCAGAATGTAAGGAAAATACCTCAGAAAATGTATATGTATAGTTACTTAAATTCAGTTAATTCTTTAAAAGCTTCTATATCTCTGGCCAGCTAGATATAATGATGGAAGGTGCAACAAAATTATTTCAATGCTTTTCATATTCTCATGGAACTTATGTCTAGTTGGGAAGGCAATGCTAATCTTAGAAGAAACAGTGAGAAATAATTTAATGTTCAGCTCCCCCAAGCACAATAGGAATAGAAATACTGTCAGCCCTGTAGGAGGAGGCTTCTTAGAGGAGCTGTGACTCGACCTCAGAGTGAAAGACTAGTTAGGAAGGAGACAGCTAGAGGGAGGAAGAAAGGCATTCAGACAATCTTGGTAGTAACAGCATCCATAAATAAAAGTTTACATTATTTCCATATTAACCCCAGAGCATTATCTGACTTTAGTTTTGGATTGTAATTTGTATTGACAGAATTAACAACATTCTTATTCAAATTAATTGAAAGTCTTTTATTTCCACTTCTCACACTAGGGTGCTGATCCCCAACTTTTAGGGAAAGGTCGAGAAAGTGCACTGTCATTGGCCTGTAGTAAAGGCTACACGGATATTGTCAAAATGCTGCTTGATTGTGGAGTTGATGTAAATGAATATGACTGGGTGAGTCTATGATTCTGAATTTAAAATCACTATAAAAAACTCTAGAATTTATTTGCTTTAGGGGAAACTATAAATTTTATTAAGCACCTGGGGGGAAAAAAAAGTTTTTATTTAACTACCCAGAAAAACAAGTTAATGTCATAAACTCAATTATTCTATTTAAGTATTCTTCACAAAGTATTAAAAGCTTCTTAAACTACTTTTATATGCCCAATTCTTAGTAAAACATGTGCCCAGTTCTTAGTAAAATTTTCCACAGTAGCATTTAGTTGACTTTTGCTCCCACTGAAAACTAAAATCTTTTACTTTTGCAGAATGGAGGGACACCTTTGCTTTATGCTGTACATGGGAATCATGTGAAATGTGTAAAGATGCTTTTAGGTAAGCAGATGAAATGAAAACTATTTAGAAAATGCCATATGAGGGTTTTACTTTCTCAACTTGGCTTCCCCTGGTATTAGGAGAGCCACGAACTGTTGTTGAATACATTCATCCTGCGTCTGGAGCAGGCACTTGCTACCACCTAGTTGCAGTGAGAAGCAGCCCCATTACACGCCACATCTAGAGTGGGAGCTTTCATTCTTATTGCTTCCATTTGGGATCACGCTGGAATTCACTAGTGTTTTCCATGTCTACAGTGTCTTTCCGCATGAGTTTTGTCTTTGATTATGAGTTTCAGCCACTCTAGAGGACACCTCTTTGAGTGTCTTCCCTCCAATTCACCGAAGCAAAGTCTGTGTACCCCATGTATACTGACTGCTTTTTGAAAAATCCTGAAAATACCTTCCAAATTGGCTGAAAGTCTGTTTACATATGAGCCAGTAATAGACAAATATACCCACATTTCCATTTACTTATGTGGATTTTTCTATTTTGGTATAGAAAATGGAGCTGATCCAACGATTGAAACAGACTCTGGGTATAATTCTATGGATTTAGCAGTAGCCCTGGGCTATAGAAGTGGTAAGTATTTTAGGACGGACTCTCAGGTTTCATTTCATTAAAGCTGTATAAATAGTTTAAGCCAGTTCCCCAAAATATTTTCATCACTTGCAGTCAAAAAATATTGCATGTTACCCTAACTCCCAAATTACACTTAAAACTGTGGACAAAGTAAACAAATTCCTACAGAGTTAAGAAATGAGTTTGTTTACTATGCTTTTCATTGATCCAAAAAATTAGTTACTGGCAGATTGGTGCATACCTTATTACGAGATTAATATTTGTATAGCAGATTATTTGTAGAACAACCTTCTACCCTAGATTCTTCAGTTTAAACATTTTTAAAACCTAGACACAGAAAGTCCAATAATATGGACAATTACTAAGTCAGTGACCAGCTGAGTTCTAAGTTTTTAAAGTATTACATTGCATTATCATCCTCCAGCTATGAATTTTCCTATTTAGAAATAGCTTTAAGAAAACAGGCGGATGGCAGGATTTAGTTAAGTGGTTCTGTGGCCTGCCTCGCAAGTGCAAGGTCCTGAGTTCGATCCCCGGTACCAAAGAAAAAGAAAAAGAAAACAGTGGGGGTTAGTTGTATTTGATAGTTTTTTAAAGTTGGTAAACAGCATGCTGAGATCTTGCTTACATGGCTGTTCTAGTTCAACAGGTTATTGAGTCACATTTGTTGAAGCTGCTTCAAAATATCAAGGAGTGACACAGTCCTCAGAAAATGTAATCTGTCCTCTGTTCACTTTCTAGTCCTTATAAATGATAGTTTTGTTTACTTTTAAATTTTTACCTCCATTGCAATATTTTCTGATTTTTTTGTAAGTTTTAATAAATATTCTTCTAAGTAATTCACTGGTTTGTAATAAAAATGTTGATGCTTTTTATAAATGTGTTTTACTGTATATTTTAAATTATAAATTAATGTTTTGTTATATCAGACACTTTCATACAG
>NW_004624924.1:1474802-1495801 GCF_000247695.1 Heterocephalus glaber
GATGGTGACCGGGAAGCCCCTTCCTCTGGACCAGGAGCAGTGGGACGACGGCTCAGAAGCCCCTACCTCTGGGCCGGGAACAGTGGGACTCAGTACCTTGGTCTGGTGGTCTGGTGTCCTCTGCGCCTTGGTAATGTGGAATCAGGTGTCTGCCTGTCTGCAGTGGGGTGATTCGATGTCTTCCGCCTGACTCAGGACCTCGGTAGGGCGTGCACAGACCTGCCTGTCTGTAGCGGGCTGATTCGGGGTGTGTTCCGCGCGACTGGCGACCTCGGCAGGGTGTGGGCAGACCTGCCTGTCTGCAGCGGGGTGATTCGGAGTCTTCCGCGTGACTCAGGACCTCGGAAGGGCGTGCACAGACCTGCCTGTCTGCAGTGGGCTGATTCGGCGTGTGTTCCGCGCGACTGGGGACCTCGGCAGGGTGTCAATGCAATGTATATTGACAATAGTTTTAAAAAGTTTAAAAACCTTTCTCAAGAAAATATGAAATGAACACCGATCAAAGATTTTCTCAGTCATTACTTAGTGAAGAAACCAGTATGATGTCTAAACTAATTTCAAGAGCATTCAAAAAGTTCAATATTTTAGGTAAATGTTAGTTCAAGATTGCTGAGTGACATACAAATGTTTAAATGTCCAACAGGCCCATAAACCATAATCTTTCAAGTTTTCTTTTCCACTGGATAGAAATTATTTACATCTCTACAGAAATCAATGGTGATGAGACCACTAAATCTGAAGTCTTTAATTGATAATAAACAGTGAGTTGAATTAAATACTTTCCCCCAGATTAACGGCTCTCCCATTTTATGAGAGGTACCTCAGAGTCAGGAAGGCTTGTTAAAATTCAGACTGTTTGGCCCTGCCCAGTTTCTGGCTGGTCTCTCTGGAGTGGAATCTGAGAATTTTCCATTCTAGTAAGTTTTCAGGTAGTCCAGAGTCCTTGTTCTGATTCTCCTGTGGTTTTCTCAAGATGCCAGAGAAAGGATGTCCCTCCTTTGGGTCTTTATCCCAAGTTTAAGATAATTTTTCTAATAGTCGCCAGCCTTAGAATCATAAATAACATTCAAAGTTATTCTTGACCACAAAATATAGGCTGGTTAGGCTTGATCGGATTATTTATTTATATCCATGTAGCAATGTAACTATATCTAAGCCTCAAGTTTTCTCTGCAAATCTAGAGCCTTACGTTACTAAGGAACTGCTAAGACAAGAAAAAATTACTTTCTATTCAATAATTTTCACAATAAACCTCAGACTTGTTGTTGTTGTTGTTTTGAGACAGGGTCTCACTATGTAGTTCAGGGTGGCCTTGAACCCACTGTGTAGCTTAGGCTGGCCTCAGACTCGTGGTGATCCTTCTGCCTAAGCCTCCTGAGTGTTGGGATTACAGGAGTGCACCACCACACCTGGCAATTTCAGACTCTTAAAAGTCTGGGTTATTTGCTCCTCCATCCCAAGGCTTAGGTCTTATATCCAAGAAACTTTTTTAAAAATTAATTTTACTTACAGTATCAATAAATCAGTATAAATTCCTCCCTTCTTAAGGTCTTCAAAATTTGCTAATTTCCCTAGGTTTTTAGTAAGCACGGGACCTGAAGGCAGACATCAAGGCCAGTGTATGAAGAGGGGTTTGTAGACATATAAAAACAACCCTTTTTAATAAAAGGTCTTGTGCCTGGTTAATAGCATCATTCTCAAATTCATCCCTTTGAACATGACATTGCTCCAATTAGATCTTGGAAAAATAAGGATAAATTCTTATACCTATGCAAAGAACAGTTTTGTCATGAAAGACTCACTAAAAGGTACTTGTTTCTGAATATTGAGAATATCCATGAAAATCAGATGCCACTTAAAAATCTTTCATTTTGTTACTTCTGCATAGTCTATTAAATGAAAGATGAAAGAGTACTTCTTCATGTATCCATAAAAATAAGACATCAAAAATAATACAATATTCCACACAAATAACCATAATGTATTAATCAGCTTTCTCATTGGTGGGGCACCCAAAACCCACAACTTAAAAGAAGAGGTTTAATATAGCACACAATTTCAGGGGATTCAGAACATGGTTCTCCATGCAAGAACATCATGGCAGAAAGGCATGGCAAAACAAAACTGCTTAGTTTATGGCATCCAGAAGGCAGAGCAGGTAAGCAGTATCTGAGAAAGGTAGTAAACAGGAAAGGTAAGAGGAAAAGGAGGAACAAGGGACCAGATATAGTACTCAAGGCCACACCTCCATGACCCACCCAGAACATACCCTTGTCAGTGTGACACTTAAACACATCTCCTTAAACCATACTTAATCCCAAAATAAATACAAGTTCACAATTCCTTCTAAGATGATACAACTATCATGTGTTCAACCAAAATTGTAATAATCCCTGCTTCAAAGTCTCAACAGTTCTAGCATTTTTCAAAAGTAGGAGTCAAAGTTTCTTCTGAGACTCAGGGCAAACTCTTAGCTGTGAGTCTCTATAAAAAAATCAAGAACAAGTTACATAATCCCGAGGTACAATAGCACAGGGTAAACATTTCTTTCCCACAAAAGAGGAATAGGGGCATAGAAAAGAACTGGACCAAATCAAGCTCAAAACATGGCCTTTCTCTTGGGCTGGGTTGCTCATAGCCTGTACTTTAACCTCTACACCCTATCAGTATTCTGATTTTCTGAGCCCCATCAGGCTCTACTTACAGCATCTAAAGGCTTCTCTAGCCTGCATCTCCAAACCTTACCAAACTCCTCCTACAATCCAGTTCCGAAGGCTTCTAAACCACATAGTCAAGTACAATCACAGCCACAACTGCATTTCTTAACTACCAATTTTCTGTATTAGCCAGCTTTCCTGTTGTTAGGCTACAATACCCAACACCTGAAACTTAAAGGAGAGATTTAATTTAGCTCATGATTTCAGGGAATTGAATGCATGGTCGGCAGGCTCCAAGGCAGGAACATCATGGTTGAAGGATTTGGCAGAGCAGAGATGCATAGTTCACTGGGGTCAGGAAGAAGGGCAGGGTAGCAGCACCAGAGAGGAAGGGGCAAAGAACCAGATATAGGATCCAAAGTCACACCTCCATTACCCACCTACACATACCCAGAAGTGTGCTCCACCAATGCTTGGGGAAGTTAACACATAGTAACATTTTTCCTCATCAGTTCATTTGGTCCTCTTGGATAATTAAGTCTTATTTCCTGACTGAGATCAAGAACTAAGCTACCATAAAGTACATTTGAACTGAAAAGAATCTTTGGAATCTTGGAATCCAGAAATTCTGACTCAGTCTACCATACAGCCTAAAAAATACCAGCCAAGAAAGCATGTTTCCAAAAGACTATTATTTACAGACAGCAATAAGAGTATCTGGAACATATTTATATGTGGCTCAGACACTAGAGGCTCTGATCTTAGACAGACATACAGTAAAAGCAGAAATGATAGACTGAATGATTGACTACCTTCATACAACACAAAATCAAAAAAGAGGAGAAATAAAATTCTTCTTTGTGGCACCCTACATAACTATTTCATTAAAATTGATCAATATTTCCCTTGGAGATAAGGACATATTACAGCCATTAACGTATTAACAAATCTTCAAAGCCTTTCTAGAAAATGTACAATATCTGAAATGTTTATATTAGTAGCATTATACCCATACAGATTTAACCTCAGGAAACCTCAACATCTTTTCCTGTTTGACAAATTTTCCCATGGTATTCTTTCTGTAATACTGAGCTAATTAAGAAATATGGAAAACACCAAACAAACTTACTTGTTTCCAGCCTCCCTCTTTTTATACAGTGAAATGACAAATCTTTGTAACCTTCCAAGGTCTCTCTGGGAATTCTCAAAGATAGCTGTTAAGTACACAAACCATCCTGGAAAAAAACAGTATTTCTTTTCTAAATTTAGAATCTGATCCTTGGAGACAAAATCAGGTTATAAGAGAAGATTTGGACAATAGTCTATGGGTGCTTAGAAACAACAATTGGTTACCTATTTCATCAAAATGACAGTAAAATATTTTTAGATAAACATACAAGAAGGCAATACAACTATAAGAAAGTCAGGTCTTTCACAAATGAGAAAACTTGGCTTTTATTTAATGTTTACATAATCAAGGGGATAGTAAAATTGATACAAAACAACGAAATTATGCTGAGACTTGGCAATTTCTATCTGTACAGATTACACAAAAGGTAAAAAATAATTTGTTCACTGCCACTGCATGAGGGCACAGAGACCAATTCATCATTTTAACAGAGGGAAAAATAGAATTCTAGCTTTGTAGTACTGTAAAATTTGTCAATAAAGTTTTGTGAGCTAGTTTATTTTTCCTTAAGTCATCTTGTATCCAAGGGCCATCAAAACTGATAGAAATTTGCCAAAATTATAAGACATTCAACTGACTTCTCTTCAGGGAGATGTTATAAATCAAGGGATATAAAATTCCCTTCTTCTTTCCCTCTACAACTTGTTACACAGCCTCAATTTGTTACACAAGGTTATCTTTCCCTCTGCTCTTTTGTGTTCTGAAACAATGCCGCTTCCTTGTAGGTCAATGGTTGTAGGTCAACCATTGTCTTTTTTCTTAGGAAAGAAAACCACGCACACAGTTGAATTTCTCTACCACTACTGACATAGTTTTCATCATCTACATTAATTATAATTTTTAACTAAGCTAATAATTCATTTTTATGGAGAAATGAGAAGGTAAATAGTTGAGAAATGTCAGTGCAAAGAATTGTAGCAGGGTAGAAAAGCTCATGAATAAACACAGAACTTCCTACAGCCCCATACATCTCTTTTGAACTTTGTTAAAGTGGTAAAAATGAACACTTATTCATTAATGTGTCCCAAAGATAGAGCTAATGTTTAATATGCAAAAATAAGAACCAAAAGTATATAAACCCAAAAATATGATTAATAGTCATTGCTTAAATGGTCTATTTTACTGGGAAATTATCTAAATATCTAATAATTATTCATTTATGACTTACTGTGTTATTAATCTAAGCTTTAAATTATTTAAGGATCTTGGAAATTAAGTTAAATCTGACAAACTATAAGTTATTACTGATGATACTAGAAACTTGTTCAAAATCATGATTCAATTTAGTTGAATACAAATTGAAGATTTTGTAATCTTTAACATAGCAATATTTATCTTATTTGATCACAAACTGATATAACAAGTTTAAGAAATAAAATTAGTGTTTTTCTGAGATTAAAAGCCCTAAATTTTAATTTAAAAAATTAAATGTATCAGGGGCTGGAGATTTAGCTCAGTGGTTCTGGCGCCTGCCTCGCAAGCATAAGGTCCCAAGTTCAATCTCTGGTACCAAAAAAAAAAAAAATTAAATGTATGCTTGTATCATGCCCTGTAGTGATAAGCTCAGGGAAAAGGTGTATAGCCATTGTTCAAACTATTAAATCAGCTAATTTGTTCAAAGACTCACCTTCACTATGTAAACTTGGATTCACAAAATGTTTCTGAGATAGTGATTTCTAGAAAAACAACCATCTTTCTTAAAAGACTAGCACAATTTGAATTACAAGAGGTTCATTCTGTATGGTTTAAATTTGGAAAACATTTATTTATTAATCATTTGAATGATCATCTCTATAAGCTAACCATACCAATGCTCTTTCAACGTAAACAATATTATAATCTAATTCATTAATACCTTCTAGAGATAGGAAATATTTCATACTTATACAGAGGGCTAAAGACCTTTCTTAATTACAGATATAAGACACCTAGTGAGCTTGTAGCTTCAGATCTACAAATTTAGCCGCAGGTCAAAAAATTCAGAGTTATGTTCCTGTCCACTGAATATATAAGTTCTTAATTGATTTGAGATTGTGTATAAACAAATGAGCCAAACAAAGCAAACTCTATTAAAAACCACACAGGATTCTCTGTCATTTCTCACTCAACAGAGAACAAGTCTCCCACTATTCATCCAATAGAGATCACTGAATAGTCAGATCATAAAAGCAAATCCCCAGACACTGCTGCCACTAATAGAGAATAATTTATTCAACGTGTGCAAACTAGAGGTCAAGGAAAGATTTGCAGGCAAATGGGGGTTATCCCCTCAAACATTTCAATGCATGACCTTTGGAACTGATCAATTTAATTTTCAAAAGGTTACAAGACATGGCATTCTTGTACAAATAAATACATGATAAGATTTTACTCAGTATGTTCATTAATGAGAATAACAGTAAGAGATGAAAACTGGCTCCAAGAACATCTGGAAAGTTGGGGAATTTTTGACAATGTGAAGACACAATTGCCAGGTCATACACAAACCTGGCTAATGTCCAAGGGGACATAAACCTTCTGTGGATCATTTCCACAGAAGAGAAATTGTTCCTTTATCAGGCAAAATCTCCAAACTAACATGTAACTTCACTAAGTCTGGGACCTTTAATAAATACTGAATCAAATTTCATTTCTCCAGCTAATCCTCTGGGGGTTTTGTCCCATGTGACATTGAAAGGACATGTCACCATGACCTGTTAATGCTTCAGGGAAAGCCAGGCTGCACTAAAGTAATCACGTTCAGAATTAATCTCTTCTTTCATCAACTGAGAGGTAAACTAACACAGGTATCCTGAAGTGTTGGCGAGAACACTTTTCTCCCAGTGGCCTACTGATGAGATGGCACAGCACATGCCAGAGTCACTGGCGACAGAAGCCACACACTGGAGATCTGACTAAATAGTTAATTTTTTTTTAATATTCTTGATCTTTATGAAAATATTGTTAACACTTGGATAAATGTATATGCTTTTAGGGGAAATGTAATGTATGGTTTTAACCACTTAGCTATAAAGATTTTAATAGTTTTTTAGCTTTGACTATGTCTTTAAAACATCATTTAGCCTCCTGAGTTTTGGAAAACAGTAAGATTTCATCATCATACCTTTTTATCTTTATCCAGCCCAAAAATTAAAGCTTTAAGCTCTTTCATTAAAAAATACTGGCCAGGGGGGCTGAGGATGTAGCTCAGTGGTGCTGCATCTGCCTGGCAAGTGCAAGGCCCTGAGTTTGATTCCAGGTACTGAAAAAAAATACTGGCCAAACATGCATGTATTATGTTCATATAATTTTGCAAATTATATCATTGAATATTTATATTTCCAGGAGGTGGCAGTACTATATTCATATCTCTTGAAAGATTTGCTGTGTAAGAAATAAAATGTTTATAAATATGATAGTTTTAATGTGGACAACAACAAAACAAAAAACAGGACAAACTTTGGCTATAATAAATTAAACGTTATAAGTTAGACATTCTTTCCCTGTAATACTTGAACTTTTTTCTGTGGCAGATTCTCATATTTACATATTCAATGAGAGCCTCAAAAGTTTACCATCTATTTATCTACTCCTCTGTAGTGGACAGTACTGATAAAATCCAAAGTGATGCAGTAACTTTTCATTTCTTTTTTGATTAGAAATTTTTACTATATTTGGTTTTATAATAAAAATGCCAATAAAAACATGAGAAAGGACTATAAATGACTGACACTTTTTAGGTGTGGATATAGACAGGAAGTACAACCATTTAAAGAGGTACAATCCAAAGTGAATTATGTAAATATCCTTCGATTAAAGTGAACTTCAAAGGGTTATTCCATCTTGTTTGGATTTTCCTCTTCCAATGGTAAAAGCCCTTTCCACCAGTGTGAGAGCTATGTGACACTAACTGTGCATACAGGAACCTACATTGTTACCACATCCCTGATGGGAAGCAGTATACTTTACTATTGGTGATTTTATGCCCTGTGGAATTGAAATTAGGATCAGAAGTATAATCATTACACTGGGACCAGACCATTGCAACCATATTGTCTGATAAATTCCCCTCTCAGTGACAAGAGTACAGTTGACCCTCTGTATCCAAATCCACATATTCAACCAATCACTGACTGAAAAATATTTAGAAACAAAAATCATCATCAGTACTGAACATATACAGACTCTTTCCCTTGTCATGATTCCTTAAATAATATAGTATAGCAACTATTTACATAGCTTTCGCACTATATTAGGTATTATAAATAATCTAGAGATGACCTAAAGTATATGGGAGGATATGTGTACGTTACACACAAACATTATGTCATTTCTATCTAAGGACCTCAAGCATCTGAGGATTTGGGCATTTGTGGGGGTCCTGGATCCAATCACCTACTGGAGACTGTGTAGACCACAGCATGCTTCCTTTGCCTCACATTTTAAAACCCACAAATCCAGAGAAATTGTTCCTCATTTGGCAGAATCCAAATGTTATCAAAATGACAAATTTGCTCATGTTATTTTATAAGGCTAGAAAGCATCTTAAATGATTAGATATTTCTACCATCTTCCCTCTTCCCATTCATTGAAGATGTGTTACATGTGGGAAGCCTTGTAAATACCTTCTGTGTGCTCAGTTGATCTACTCGGCATCTCTTCTGCAAAAGGTTAAACGTTGAAAACAGGAAATGTCCCCCTGAAAGTCATTTAATTCTTCAATATACATTTATGACACACTCTTGCTAGATACTGGCTGGCCCTGGGGAAACAGAAGAGACCACCACAGATTTGACTCCCTGCTCCAAGGATTTGCCACTCTTCTCAATGTCATTCCTATGCTTTGCTGAATGAAAATGTTGCCTTGTCTGCTTTGATGAGATGCTATACGCTTCCCAGCGATAGCACTATGTCTTCGGTCCGCTTTCACATGGCTTCCCCTTGAGAAATCTAGTGTTGCAACCAACATTTTATTTTAGAGAAAGAACCTACCACAAATGCCAAGCTTTGTGTGATGCTGGACTCCTGGCCTCTCCTTCCTCTCTGCAGCTGAGGGATCTAGTTAGGGGAAGAGGGCAACATAACTAACCACAAAGCAACATGAAACAGGTTGTAACAAAAGTCCATGTTAAAGATGAGGAAAATTAAGAAAAGAAATTATCTTTGTGATCAAGATAGTATGCAAACATCAACCAAAAGAATGTTGGTGTGACTACATTAATATCAGCATATGGAAATGTAAGGACTTGGAATAGTCAGACTTGAAGAAGAACAAAAAGGAGCTTAATTACCAAATTAACCAATGGAACACAGTGTAGAATCCAATATATTTTCTTCCTCATGGGAGTTTATCTGTAGGGTAAATTCCTAGAAGTGAAATTTGCCTGGTCACAGGATATGTTTACCAACAATTTTGATAGATGTTGCCAATTACCTCCAGTTTATTATCTTCTGCCTCCACACAGAGTACATGTTTGCCTATTGTTTACTAACACTGCATGGTTTCTTTTTTATCTTCCTCATTCCAATTATTAAAAGAGGTAGGTCATTTCAATTTATAATTAATCATAAATAAGATTGAATACATTTCATATACTTGTAAGCCATTTCCTTTCCTTCTTTGTGTTCTTTGTCATTTATCTATTGAGTTATTCTTTTTCTTACTAATTCTAAAATTTATTTATATGCTAATGAAATATATACAGTAAGGAATATTCTTTGTACTAAAGAATTTTTTAATGTACTAGGAATACTTAGTTGCAAGTGTTTTTCCCAGTCTATTGATTAGAAATCATTTTGTTACAAGAGATGGAACTCATTTAAATAATAAAGGACACTTATTGGCTCACACAATTAAAAAGTCCATAGTACCCACAACTTTAGATGAAGCCTGATCCAGCAGCTAAGAATTCCATTTCTTTTTTCTTCTGCTTTCCACAGGGTTGCTTCATACACAAGCTCCAGCAATTCCTAGGTCTCATATCCTCACCCTGTGCCGGAGACAGAGAGAGACAGAGAGAGACAGAGAGAGACAGAGAGAGACAGCGAGAGAGAGAGAGGCAGAGAGACAGAGAGAGATTGAGAGAGAGATTGATTCAGCACTTGGCCACTAGATCCCCCCTTTCCCTCCTCTCTCCTCTCCTCTTCCATCGCTGATGGAATAAGTTTTCTCAAGGTGGGAGGATATGTTAATTAGTTTCAGTTGGTTAGAACCCACCACCCTACCCATGTACCAATGTACATAGATGAGAATGAGGAACAGAAAATTTCCCAAAAGATTAGTGTATATGAACAACTGCAGGAGAAGGGAGTTATGGATATCTATATTAGCCAGCTCTGTGTTACTGCAATGAAATGGCTGAAGCACTGAACCTATAAAGAGAAAAGATTTATTTAGCTCACACTTTTGAAGGTTCTAATTCCAAGATTGGGTAAGGGCAGCAAATGCAGCACATCCTGGAAGGAGTGTGTATAGTGGAATATGGGCCTATCTCAAACAGGAGCAGAGAGAGAAAGAGTCAAAGGTCCCACAGTTTCCTTTGAGGGTGAACTCTGCAATGTCCTACAGACCTTCCACTAGGTCCAACCTCAAAGGTCCATTGCATCTCCCATGACTGCCACCTGGGGACCATGCCTTTACATATGGACTTTGGGGGATACTCAGTATACAAGCCATGGCAATATCATTATCTGAAAAAGAATAGTTTAGCCTCAGGGTCCCTTATTTTAACAGTTTTCCTTAATTCCTGACCTTTGGACTCAGTTCTAGCAACTGGAATTCTATGGCTTGAAAAAGTAGACAATAGAACAGAAGAGCTACTGATGCTAGCAATAAAACTGAATGCAGTAATTTAAAATTTTTAGAAAAATTTTGGAGGTACATTTTTAGAAATGCAGTCTTTCCTATTTAGTACTCAAAAAGTTTCCTTGTGAGGATGTCTGCAAAAAAATCCTTTTCTCAGATACCTGACTTTCTAAATTTGATGTAGTTCCTGAAAATGCAGTTTGTAATTCTAAAAACCTCAAATGCATAATTGTATTCAAAACAAGGTTTGTAACTCTAGAAGATATAAACTGCCATTCTTCTTTGTACAAAACAATGGTCTTAAAACTGTCTCCTTCTTTCTTCTCCTTTTGTGCATCAAGGTAAGGACATAGTTGACTAGTTGATTCATCTCAAAGCAGTGTGTTCCAGGAAGTTTATTCCAACAATCAATTTGTCTTTTGGTGCCGGGTGTGGTGGCACAGGCCTGTAACCCCAGCACTTAGGAGGCTGAAGGAGGCTCAACATGAGGTCCAGGCCAGCCTGACATACACAGTGAGTTCAAGGCACCGTCATAGGCAAGACCCTGCCTCAAAAAAAAGTCTTTTGGTATTATATTAATTTTTTCAGTCAGCCATTTTTGATGAATTATTATATTTTTATAAAATATACTATTAAAATTATTTAAAATACTATTAAAACATTTTATGGCATATTACTTTTACTAGTATTGTTTAGTTACATTTATAAATTTATCACTTCCTTGGTGCTCTCAAAACAATGCCTTAATTTGTTAAAAGTGTGGGGTGTTCCTTCAGAAGAGCCCTATGTTCTGAGCAGGAATATGGTGGACATTGGCAGATCTTTTGAATTTTCCATCTCCCTTTATGGAAATTAAAGAATCCTGGCACTCTTCGCTGGCCTCCCCCTTCCTTAGCTGCCCTCTTCCTGTGTCCCTTGCAGCTAGGGTGTGAGCATGTGACTTAGGGTTAACCAGTCAGGTGCACCAGCTCCAGACATTTGAAATGGGAGCTACTGAGCCAAAAGCAGAAAGAAGAGCAGAATCTGCAGTGGTAACTACAGCAAATTTAGTTTCTGGGAGCAGTAGATGGCATACAAAATGTGGCAGCCATGTCCTCATTGGCAAAGATTTTGGCTATAGGCCTGGGGCAACCTATCTCCCTGTTCTTGGCCCCCCGCCCCCTCAAGACCTCCTGGGATTCCTGGGAACCGGAAGCTTTCTAGTTACTTCCTTTTCTGTTTAAGCAGAATTGGTTTCTGATGATTAGTTGACAGCGAGAAAATAAGGAAGCCTTTCCTCTCCCTAACTCACTAGGGGTACTCCATGCAAACAGCTCCTCTAGTCTTGACTGTGTTTGTACTCCCTTTCCCCCACTCTACCTCTCCCCTCCCCTTCTCCTTTCTTCATAGGCTCCCTTCCTTTCCCCTTCTTCCCTCTTCCTCCCCCCTTCTTCCCTCTTCCTCCCCTCCTTTATGAGGGGCCAGCAACAGAGGCATTCCCCACACACTCACCATGCCTCACTGGCTCAACATCTTCCACACACCTTTGCTGAGAAGAGCCCCACCCCATACAACACTGCTCCTGTATGTAGACCCCTGAGGCCACCCAGTCCCCTTCATCCATCATGCACAGACATTTCTGACCGTCAGGCTAGGATACAACTCATGCCTAGCTTAGAACTTTCTAAATACTGAGAAATGAGTTACTTTGAAAATGCATTGTCCTCTTTCTAGAAAGATCCTTGTGGATCATTTCCATAATGTAGCAGGATTACATTATTCCAGCTCAGATGACCCTGCTTCCTAAAGGCTTGGACCCCACCAATTTCCCTAATTTTCCCCTCCCTCCCTATTTTCCCCCTTCCCCACTTGTCACACCCTCCCTTCCAGTCCACAAACATTTACTGAGTACTTACTAAGAAGCAGACAAGACGATAGTGTCACAGCTCAACCCTCCCTGCAGTAGTCTCACTCCAGTAAGCTTATTTACTCCACTATGTTCTGTATCCCAAAATGAGTCACTGTCAGCAATAGTCAAGTCTGTTCCTGTGCTCTTGTAGGTGACAGGAGCCTCTTATCTTTCCACTGCAAAGGAAGCGCCTTCAGATCTGAATCATGCAAATGGTGACATTTCTATTTTTTCAAAAACAAATGAAAAAGCACTTTCAAACAGGAATCATGCAGTTATGTCCCAGGAGCCAGCTAAGGACAACTTCTCTCTGTTTCTTCTTTTTTTTTTTGTACCAGGGATCGAACTTGGGTCCTTGGGCTTGCGCAGCAGGCGGTGAAACCACTGAGCTAAATCCCCAGCACTTCTCTCTCTTTCTGAAAGTATCAGCAGGAGCTTCCCAGACTCTAGATCCTGGAGGAGAGTTGTGGGCAAACTCCACGTGACCAACCTGGACCCAAATCAGACTTAGTCCCTCAGCCCCCCCACCCCCAGGAACCAAAAACCATGCATAAGAATCCCACAGTCACTTCCTCTGCCAGCCAATTCCAATAATCAACTTTCCCTAAATGTCTATATGCATATTCTGACATATGCAAATCAAACACAACAGGTTCATTAGAGATAGATTTTAAGAAAGTTATCAACATACCTAGACACATACCATCTCCAGTTAAAATAAATATATAAACTATTTTAATTTTTGCCCCATAAATTATAAGTAGGCTAACACATTCACAAAATAATAAAGTTTAATAATCTTTACTCCTACTGAAGATCACTTTTTCTTACCTTTAATTGAGTGAGCTTTTCACAGGCCACTGGACTGGAGAGTCAGATTTTCTACATCTCCTTCTCCAAGAGTCATACCAATTTCTATAATCCTTCTGGCAGAGATTCATCAAGAGCTGGGAAGGATCATTCCAAATCAGGTCCATTAACAGGAAAAAGAGGCCTGGGGATACAGTCAAGTGTCAGAATACTTGCCTAGAATGTGCAAGATCCTGTGTGCAATTCTCAGCACCACAAAAATGAAAATAAAAGGGCCGGGGATTTAGCTCAGTGGTTTCGCCACCTGCTGCGCAAGCGCAAGAACCCAAGTTCAATCCCCGGTACTAAAAAAAGAATATAAAAAAGAACAGGAGACAAGCATTCCGAAGTGACAACCCCATGCAGCAGTCTGAACACACCTCTGACTTCACCTGCTTTGTGCACACCTGAGTTCAGTGTTCCCTCGTAATCATCCTCAGCCCCTTAAAGGTTTTGGAGGTTTCTGGGGATTCTGAGGTTTGGGTATCTACAGACCTAAGAGGAATACTATTCCAGCTCAGGAGGTTCCTACACAGCTGTCAGGTAAACATGCACCTGGGAGAAAGTTGAGGCTGCTCCTGGGTACTGGGGGTGAACTTCCTAGCAGTCTGCTCTCCAAAGAGTCCTTCATCTCACAGCGAGCAGGACTTTAAAGTACTCATCAGTGGCCTGGTTGAAGTCCCTTAGGATAACAATTTGTGACCATTTTTAACCTAAAAACAGGCCAAATTCTTTACACTATATACATTTAGATCCAACCTTTGACTATGCCCCAAATTATTTTAAAAATAAAAAAAAATTAACTGAAAGATGGGTTTCAACCATCACAGGTATTTGCCAAAGTAATCTTAAGTATTATTTCAGTGATTCTCACAGTAGGTTTGAATGACACTCTTCACAGCAACACACTGCCATCCATGGCCTCATCGACTGCGCCCAGGAGCCCCTTAGAGAGGTTTGGATAATCTGACAAGCAGGGAGACCATGGCTCAAGGAGCCATGCAAGGAGTCATGCATCACGCAAGTAAAGGACCCAGGCCTTCCACGCTGTGCTCGTTCATGCTCAAAACAGAAACAAATAGATTCTGTCTCAGCATTTTCTAAGCTCAAATACAGTGGTACACAAACCAGTGAGCCTATCTTTTAAAATTTGCTTTTAATTGTTTTGTTTGAATGAGAAGCTATTCACTGTAAATAATTTGTTATCTACATTTTCCAGAAGAAAAGAATAACAGAATTAACTTTATGTGCCAACATAGGAGCGTGCTCTCTTAGGAGGTGAAAAGCAACTGACATGCACTGTTCTGGCACAGCTGTCACCTGGCTTGTTATGACAGTGCTATTCCACCACTACTGTGTACAAACTAGGGTTTACTAACACAAATTATATTTTAAAGGGTGAGGATCATTATTTAAAGGCCTACCATAAAGTTCATATTAAAGAAATCCTTAGTCTCTAAACTTTCTTTTATGCAAATATGCCCCATTTCAACAATTCTCAAGTGTGCTTTTTTCCTCTTTTCAGTTTGACATCTCTGAAGTCAGGATACAGCTTGGAACACGGGATACACTTGATACTTTCATACAGTAACTGTCCACCAGGTGACAGTAATGATGTAGTAATGTGAAACTTCCATTGACACAGGTTAGGATCAAGAAACTGTCAACCTCAAACCAACTTAGAATTTATTAAATACAGTCATCCCTTCATATCTGCAAGTTCCATGCCTGCAGATTTAAGCAACTTTGGATCAGAGATATTTGGATTTAAAAAAAGCTGTGTCTGTACTGAACATGTATGGACTTCTTGTCATTATTTATTGAAAATATAGGATAACCACTACATACATAGCATTCACATTGTATTAGGTTCTATAAGTAATTTAGAGATGATTTAAAGTGTGCAGGAAGATGTGCATAGATTTTATGCAAATATTATGCCATTTTATGCAGGACTTGAACATCCACAGATTTTTATATCCACGAGGGTCCTAGAAACAATCCCCATAATAATGAGGAGCCATTGCACACAACAACTTGCTTGAAGCAAGGCTCAGCTCAACAAGAGCTGACTTTGAATGGCTTATATATTAGAGACCCAGCTGTTATTAAATCTAGCATTAAAGCCTCACCAAATGTTATTTAATGGTGAACTTCATCTAGGATTACATATTTTTCCAAGCTTTGCTGAAATCAAAGGAATTGAGGGAAAGATAGATCCCACCAAGAAATCATCAACTGATGCAGAGAACCTAGGTTTCATTCTTACCAGTTGTTATGCCAATGATAACCTAAGCACTTTAGCGGTTAGTTTGTGGGGGAAATCTCTACCAGGGTGGGGAGTTGGGATTAGTATTACAAATTAGCACCATTAGTTTTGTATTAAATTCCTATTGATGCTTCTACCAATAACCTCAAATGTAGTGTCTTAAAACACACAAATTTATTTTCTTACAATTCTGTGGGTTAGACTTCCAACAGGATTCTTGCTGGACTAAGACCAAGGTGTTGGCAGGGCTGGGATGCTTTCTGGGGCATCTAGGCTAGAAGCTACTTCCTTGCCTTTGCCAGTGCTGGAGCTGCCATAGTTCTTGGTTGGGGTCCCCTCCTCCCTCTTCAAAGCCAGTGACATTGCCTGGCTCTGGTTCTGCTGTTATCCCTGCTCACTCTGCTTCTCCCTTCTGCCTCTTTCTGACTTTCAAGAGCCCTGGTGATGATGTAAGGCCCATCCAGATAACCCAAAATACTCTTCTTGCTTTAATATCAATTGATTAGCAACTTTAATTCCTCTTTTCCATGGAACCTAACATATTCATAGGTTCTGGGAATTAGAACACTGACCTTTTTGGGAACCCATTATTCTGCCTACTAAAGCCCATGTTTTTAGAAAGTGGCCATTTCTCCTTTCTTTTAGCTCTTTGTGTCCTCCCTTGGACAGAATTTGAGATAGTCATCCAATTTTTGAACTATTGGATTCTTTAAAAGTTCAATTTAGGCTAAATCAGATAATCATGGAGCTAAGTGGCTGGGTTATACCCCTTCAGCATCATTCTCCCACCAAAACTATGTTTGCTGACTTTTATATTATCCAAATGCCATTGGCCTATATCTAAGAGCAGTCCAAGGAAATGACCAGTATATTGACGATAAAGTTGCTGGGAGAACATTGTTCACATACATAAAGTTCTCTCATGAAGGATGAGAAATTTCCTTCTGGTCTCATTACAGGAATAACAGCTAATTTACTTTTATGTTTTGGGTCTTATGAATCACATAACTTGTCAAGTTCTTCTTTTTGTGGTTAACATGAGTCTCAGGTCAAACTTGTGGCCCATTTTAGCACATGTATAGGAATTCTTTGCACATATTTTGTGCATACTAACCTCACTCTTAGCTCTTCTTAGTTTTCTATCCTGATTTTTTCTTTGATGGGATTTCATTGTTTATTTCACATTTAATTTCATTTTGTTATGTTGTAAGCATCTTTTCATTCTTTCTAAAATCCTTTGTGGAATGGTGCAGTTATAAGCAAAGAAACATATCTGACATGGAAATCACATCCTAAGTGAAGATTTGGGTAACTCTTCAATTTACCAAATTGCTCAGAAGACATATAATCTGTAGGGCACAGGGAAAAGGGACGTTACTAGAACCTCTGCAGTGAAGTCCTAGACTCCTGTGAGCCACAGCAGTACAGGGCGAATTAAAGGAAAGGTAGAAAAATGAGACTAAGAAGCTGAGCTTTGGGTCTGATCAGTGCTGCTCTGGGCGGCAAAGATGAAAGCCCCCAGCTTACTGCAGTACATCCGGAGAAACAAATGTAACAAATGACTTGCAGAGAGTTCAGTACATCCTGCCTAAATAAGATGTAACAATCCAAGAACACCGAGAACTGAGTAGATGTTTGTTCCTCCCAGGATGTTTTCAGCTCCCAGGATGTTTCTTGTCCTGGAGAATCACAGCATCACCGGATCATTGAGGTCTCAGTTGTGACCGGAGGCCAAAATGGAATTATGTCTTGGAATTCCATAACTGGGCTGTAGGCAGGAGAATTAGGCTAACCAAATGAGTTTTCCCTAAAATTATGTAGCATTGCTCCCTATAATAATCTCCTTCTATTGTACTTATTCTTGGGGAGAACATTGTAGTTCTGATATTTTCTCCACAGAATTGAACTATTGGAAATACCCAAGACCTGTTCTGATGCTTACATCAGACTGCTCAGTTGGAGGAAGTAGTGGAGGAAAAATAATCCACTAAGTCTTCCTGAAAATGTTTCGAATGTTTACTTTTCAAGAGTCAAATTCTAGAAGAAAAGAAATTTCACTGAGAAACAAATGTGAGTTTAGCAAGGCCAGGGGCTCAAGCTGCTGCTGCTACCGCCGCCCAAATTGAGCTCCGATGAGAGGGAAGGACAAAGAAGCAAGAGAGTGGAAGTTAATCTGTTTTACAGTCAATGTGACGTGCACCTCCTTTTCAAAGTCAGATTATGCAAACCTTAAAACAGCAGCCTTCTTCCTTTCTTTAACTCACTATCCTGCTTCATATAGGCAACATCAATTCTGCTTTTTTCTGGTTTATTCTTCTATATTTTTAAGTAACATGCTTAAATAGCTACCAGTTTATTTATCAATGTAAGCATAATCCATGGAGTTCTTATGGTAGATAAGGTTTTAACTCCCTTAGCTCACAACAACCTTCTCTTTCTGTCAACTTCCTTAATCATTTTGTTACGAAACATCCACGGATTACATTAGCTGGGTGCGGTGGCATGCACCTGTAGTCCCAGTGTGAGACCTAACTAAAGTTTGACTCCATCTTAAATATAAGACAGTGAAGTGGCCTTGACATAAATTCCACTTCACTGAAGTCAACTATTCCCCTAGTCTCCTTTGTGCCCATAAAATAATGATAAAATGTCCTTGCTGTGGGACAACAGATAAAAAAAAAAACACAGCTCCTAACTCAATCCTCTGTCTGCCCAGAAAACAGATGCTCCCAGGCCCATTATCTATAGAACATTCTGTCAATGTGCTGATTGTTCCTTTTTCCCATAAACTCCACATGTAGCCAACCCTCAAACCCCCATACTTGCTAAATATCAACCAATCATGTAACTGCTAAATAGAACATCCCCAAACCTGGCGGTAGCCACAATAAAAACCCTGCTGATTTGGAATTCGGGGCTCTCAATCCTGATCCGCTGCGTCGGTGATGGTTGAGTGCCCCTGCTCAAGCTTGAATAAACAACCCTTGTGTGTTTACATCGGAATTGGCTCCTTGGTGGTCTTTGGGGACTTTGTGATCTGGGCACAACACCAGCTACTACAGAGGCTGAGGCAGGAGCATTATTTGAACTCATAAATTCAAGACCAGCCTGGACAAAACAGCAATACCTCCCCATCTAAAAAAAATTCACTGCTTATATAATTATAACTATGCAAATATTATTTCTGACCAGCTTAGGGAGTGACTTGTTCAAATTTTTTTGCATATCCTAAATTGGTACAGTGTCTTATTTTTTAATTATTTAGTTAAATACTATTCTTAAGTGTTCTTGGTCCTTTTCACAGTTTCTGTAGTGAAATCAAAGTCACGATCTGTCAGTTTCATTTTTCTCTATGGATCTCCCTTCTCAGAGACAGGGTTTTGACCATTCCAACACAGTGGGCTTACACTGGGGGCCTGACACTTAGCTATCTTTCTGAGAATCCACTTCACCTTCTCTCTGCTAGTTTCTGTGAAATGGCTTCCTTCTTCCTTGATTCTCTCCTTCCTGTTCATGGAAAAGTTCCTCCAGCATGAGAAGAGGATGCACCGAAAAGGGTGCACATTTTTCCTTGAGAAGTGGTCTGCTGCAAACATCTTTATTCTCTTATGCTGAATTCATAGCCTGCTTAGGTGTGCGTTCTAGTTGGAAGTCATTTTCCTTCACTATTTTGAAGACATTTCTCCATTTCTTTGATTTTGGTTTTGTTTGGTTTGGTTTTGCTGTACTGGGGATTGATCACAAGGCTTTCACAATGAGTTGCATCCCAGCTCCGACTTTCACCCCTTAAAAAAAAAATTTTAGACAGGGTCTTGCTATGTCATTAAATTGCCTGAGCTGGACTCAAACTTTTAATCTTCCTGCTTCAGAGTCCAGAGTGCTAGACATACAGGTCAGGCATGAGTCACCATGCCTATCTCTCCATTGTCACGTAGTGCAGCAGTCCCCAACCTTTTTAGCTCTAGGGACAGTTTTGTGGAAAACAATTTTTCCACAGACTTGTGGATAGTGACTTTAAAATGATTCAAAGGAGAGCTTAAACTGTCACAGTTCACAGCAGGGTTTGAGCTCCTATGAGAACCTGATGCCCAGCTGATCTGGAGGAGGTGGAGCTCAGGCAGCTGTACATACAGAAGCTGGACATCCCTTGCTGCTCATCCCTTGTTGTACCCTTTGGCTCCTAACTGGCCACAGACCACTACTGGTTGGTGGCCCAGGGGCTGGGGACACTGTTGTACCATATGGTGTTGCTATTGAGAAGTCAGCCGCTGATTCCTGATCCTGTTCCCGTCATTTCACACCACATTCTAGAAAGTCTTGGTATCATCTCTGTCCTTTCTGTTCTGAGGTTTCCTGAGGACTTCCTTCTGTGGGTGTCTTCTCATTCATTGGTGTAGCTGTCAGTGGACTCTTTTCATCTAGAAACTTAAACTTTTAGGTAGGGGAAATTCTCTTATATACTTTCTTGGTATTTTCTTCCCCATAGCATTCTCTTTTCCATTTTCCTCATTTTTACCTATTAATTGGAATATTGAATTTTCCACTTCCTTGTGTTTTGCTTCCAAATTCTCTATCTCTGTCTATTTTCTGAGAAAATACTTTATTTTCCCGTAGTTTGACTTTTAATCACAGCTTTTATATTTTTATCTTCAATTAATTTATTCTCTTGTTCATTAAGTCTCTTTTGTAATAGTGTGTGTGTGTGGCCACACCCCTTCCTGTCTCTCAGAGGGCATTAATTCATAATTTATTTCACACTTTATCCTGCTATTTGAATTGAATTGTTATCCTCTGATTCCTTTCTTCTTTTAGCATATCTTTCATTTTGAATTGCCCTCAAATGTCTGGTAATCACTAGAAATAACTTCATATTTAAGAATGAGGCATTAGGGCCGGGGATTTAGCTCAGTGGTTCCACTGCCTGCCTCGCAAACGCAAGGACCCAAGTTCGATCCCAGGTACCAAAAAAAAAAAAAGAATGAGGCATTAGAAAAGCTGTCTGTGTAGGTGTGGCTTGGAAGCCTTCTGGTGGTGTATCAAAATGTGTAGATCTCATTGTCTACAAAGAAAGACTTCCTAATATCCCAGCTGTGAAGTAGAGGTCTGGTGCTGTCATGTGGGGAGCCAAGAGGGAGAAGCCAAGGTAACTTACTTCAGTAGGTGGACTTGGGCTTCAGCTTCTTGTTTTCTACCTTCTGCCTCACTCCACACTCCAGGGTGCCTGCTGCCTCTGGTCCCAGAGCCTTTCTGGCCAGAGTTCTCCAGAAAATATGCCTCCCTTTCCTGGGCGTGGAGAAGGTTCAGTTGCCCGGCTGCCCACAGTGAGGTAGCACTTGAGGCCTAACTTCCCTTCAGAGAGACTT
>NW_004624924.1:1501966-1527207 GCF_000247695.1 Heterocephalus glaber
AATAAGAACCAAGATGCATTATGTAAAGGTACAATTCCCAATGAGAAATGTAATTGTGTTGTTTACCTACAATGTACCAATAAAAGAATTTATTTAAAAAAAAAGAAATCACAGAATAAAGCAATATTCAGAAATTAAAAAAAAAAACATTCTGGAGTTGGAAAGCTTATCTATGATGAGCTGCAAAAGCAAGAAAAATAATCCTGAACCATTTCCCAGTTTAGAAGCGTTTGTTTATCCTTCTCTGCTACAGTGAGAGCCAAACTTCTGATGGTTTGGATTAGCTTTTAATACTTCTAGCCCTGTGGGTGTTCATCTTAATGTGTGGTCCACATGCATGTCACAAGCACTGTCTTGTCACCACACTGACTAGTGGCCTTGAGGTGACATTGGGCTGCACATTTGCACACACAGTCCTCCTCGGTCCAAGGGTTCCCAAGTTCTCAGTTGTCCACTGAGTCACCTGGCTTGCTTTGATTCGATAACAACCTGAGAGTCATGTAGTCCTTCTTAGTAAGCATCTCAGTCATATTTTTAAAAAAGAAATCTACAGTATTGAAGCTGAAACTGTGAAACAGTGGCAGGCCAGGTGGGGGGTACATTAATATGGATGAGAGACTTCCATAATTCTTGAGAATTGTTCATGGCAGAGTCATTTTATCTGGAAACCTACTTCAGAGTTGACATAAAGTTTGTGTTCACTTTTTCATTTGCTTCACAAGTCCATTCCATTTCCACGCTATTTGTGTGGGATTCACACATCCTGAAAAGAATTAGTTTTAGGATCAAATAGACTCCTGGTCTTTACCAGGTTTTTGCTGAGCCTCAGTTTCCTTACCTATGAAATGAAAATAACAGCACCATCTTTGCGGGGTTCTAAGGATTGGATGCAATGTATATAAAATGACTGTCATATGGTATGTACTTATAAATGACAGCTATAATTAATACCATTTTATTATTATTACATTACCTCTGTAAAGCAAGAGAGAGTGTCAGTCCAATCTTCCATGTTTAGCTAAGAATGGTTCTCTGCCAGCCATCAGCTGGACAGGAAGAGGCTCACATTCCCAGTGGCCTGTGGTTGACTTGTCTCACTCATGAGAGGTGTCATCCTCAACCTCCTACTTGATCTTCTTGATAAAACTGTAGTAGTCACTGCTGCCTGTGACCTTTGCCTGCTGAGCTGAGTTAGCAGAGTCACTTGCTCAGCTAGTGCATTCAGAATCCACCCACCTAATATCTAACCAAGTTCCTCTCTGCCATTTTCCACCCACTGACCCTACATACTGCGTGCTGGCTCTAAGTTCTTAGCTGCCTCTGCTAGAATCAGAGTTGGGTTGAGCCTTTCTTCTCTATTGACATGGCCTTGAAAGAAGTATCCTTGGTTCAATGAGGGTTCAGAATATTGTTCTTTTACACTCCTTCTTTCTATGTGTCTATTCTGACTTGATGGTGTCAATGCCATGGAGATCCAAAGTGAACTTGGCCTCTACTGCAGCCTGAGTGAGGTTCATATGTTGAGATCTTGGTCCCTATGAGGTGGTGCTGAGAGGTAGTGGGACCTGTACAGGGTGCCTAGTGCTGAGTCCTTTGAGGGTGCTGCTCTGAGAAGGGATTAGTATCCCCCTATAGGGATCCCTGAGCTCTCAGAAGAGCAAGTTTTTCAAAGAATGAGCTCCATCCCTGAACCATTCTCTGGCTTTCTGTTTCACTCCTGTTGTTGAAATACCATCTGCCATGAGGTCTTCACCAGAGCTGAGCCAGTGCTGGCTCCAGGGCCTTGAATCTTCACAGCTGTGAGCTGAATAGACCTCTTTATAAAGTTAGCTCACCTTGGGTATTTCATTGCAGTGATGATGAGAAATGGACTAACAGGGTCTTGTGTAGAGTTAGCATGGGCCACCAGGGAAGCCCAGTCAATTACCCTGAAGCAGCAACCGTGCCGATCTACTTGCCACATTGGACAAATACCCACCCTCTGACGTGGGGCAACAGAGCCGGCTCCACTGCAGGAAGCTCAAGTGGCTCCATTCCAGGCTCAGTCCTCCACATGCCTGTCCTAGCTTCCAAGAAACACACACTCCTGCTCTTTGCCACCTCCCTGCCCACAGTCTCTGTCTCCCCTCAGGGCTGCCTTTGCCTTTATGGCACACTGTATTCCTGACTTCTCTGCAGTTGACCACCTGATTAGATCTTGCTCGTCTTGTTTTTCCAGTCCCTCTTGGCCTTTCTGGGTGACTCACTAGCAAATCTATCTTTAAGTGTGAGTGGTTGATACTAACTCCAGGCTCCCTTTCATATTCACACTTGCAGTACAGCAGGAGCTTTTATGGATCCAGAATTTTTGGGCCTGCTCATCTACTCCTGTCAGGTGACAACAATAAGCCGGGACACATGGAATAGAGATTCCCAGGTATCTTCCCTGGATATTCCAAATTTAAATAAGGCTCCAGAAACATAAATTTTAAATAAACAGCCCAAGAGACTCTTGTCTTCAGGAAGCACTGGGAAACACCGAAGTGCTACTGTAATCCTGGTCACTTTACAGAAGAGGAAATGAAAGCCTGAAGAAGAGTAAGAGCTCACCTGAGGTCACCAGCTCCTCCATTGCAGATCTGATTCAATGTCAGGTTTTCTGATGCCCTTGATGCCAAAGCCTCTGCTTGGGAAGGTAGGCCCTGACACTGGGAATTTAGGGCTCCGTGTTGGACAGTGGGTGAGGAGCCAACTGTAACAGCAGTCACTCCTTGGTAGTGGTCACAGCCACACTTGCAGTCTGGTCTTCCCCTCACTTTGGAAACAGGATTTTGATAGGTGCATCACCTGGGAAATAATGACGCAGCCTCCCTGCACTTTTGCTGTGGACCTGTGCACTGGGCTCAGCATCAGAGAACTGGCTTTAGTCTCCAGGAAGCTTGAGCTACTGTTACTTTGTTTCTCTGAGTGCTAGCTCCTTCCTATGTGAAAGAAGGTAGCTAGACTAGACTAGGGTTCCAGTGCTTTTCCCAGAAGGACAATCCCCTGAGTTGCCCTGGAGCTGAGTGTGGACTCATAGTAACAGAAGAGTTGGGCCTGAGAGTGCTGAAGAGGAGAGAAGGAGCAACCCCACTCGAGCAGCTCTCAGAGGTGGGACACCCTGGCATGGGGAACGCAAGGCAGGGTTCTTTGGTGTCAGTTTCTTAAGTCTAGGTAATGAACTCACCCATTTGCATTCTTGGAAAATAATTGCAGGCCCCCATGTCACCAAGTTGCTATCATTTTTATTATTATAATGTTATTTCAATACATATAACCATGAAGCTATATCTGAACACCCTGTTTGAAGATGGCTATCAGTCTGTTCAGGCTGCCATAACAAAAGACCACAGACTGTTAACTCTTAGGTAGTAAAAGTGCTGGTAATCCCAGTACTGGAGGCTGGGAGGTCCAAGGTGCAGGCACCAGCAGATTCAGTTCATAGTGAGTGCTTGCTGTCTGCTCCAGGTTGTGCCTTCTTGCTGCTTCCCCATGGGTTGGGAAAGTGAACATATATGGTAGCTTTCTGAAGACTCTTTAAGAAGATATTGCATTAATCCTATTCATGAAGACAGAGCCTGCAGGACTTCATCCCCTCCCAAAGCCCCACCATCAAATCCCATCACCTTGGTAATTAGGTTTCCATGTGAAGTTTGGAGGGACAGAAACATTCAAACCAGAGCAATTACTATATTGCAGAACAAAATTAAATCAAATACCACAAAACTAAAAATATTCAAATTTTCCTGTTCATTTAATATGCTGCGTAAGTGAATATTATTATGCAGAAACTACATTGCCAATTTGGGGGTCCATGGTAGAACACTGTTAGGTTAGGTCTGGTCTTTATTTAGTCTGTTTTTATTTTGTGAGTTTCAGAATGCAACTCCTGAGAGTTCCAGTTTGCATAGAAAAGAGGAGTATGAATACATCCCATCCTTGTTTCCAGTTCAGGTGAAGCACTTAACCGACATTTTGTAAGTAAGGAAGACATATGTCACTTGGAAGGTCTGTGAGGTTCTTCCTTTCTGTGAAGATATTAGTTGTTGTTACAGATTACCCTAAGAGTGAAAAAAATTTTATTAATTTTTATTGGTATGTTTGCCATACATAATGATCACATTCATCACAGGGAATTTGTACCCATACATAATATATCTTAATTCTTTTTTTTCCCATTCCCTTCCCCTCCTGTCAACCCTTCTTTCCCTATACATTTACAAAAGCTTGGCTTTTTTTTTTTTTTGGAACCAGGGATCGAACTCAGAACCTTGGGTTTGCAAGGCAGGTGGCAGAACCACTGAGCTAAATCCCCAGCCCTAGCTTCTATTTTTTTCTTCTATTCTTTTTTAAAATCCCTATTCCCTTCCTTCCTTTCTCCAATTCCCTTCCCATTTGAACATGTTCTTCCTACGTCCCAGTATCCATCCTCCATTTTGCTCCTTATTTACACTTCGGGTTTCTCACGCAAGAGAAACAATGCAATATTTACACATGTGTTTCTGATTTATTCCATTTAAAATTATGGTCTCCAGAAGCATCCATTTACCTAAAAATGTCTCAAGTTTATCCTTCTTAATGCCAGAGTAGTACTTCACTGTACATAAAAATAACATTTTATTCATTTGTTGATGGAATTCTAGGCCATTTCCAAGATTTAACTATTATAAATTGTGCTGTTATAAGCATGGGTGTGCATATAGCACTGTCATATGATGCTTTTTAACTCTTTCAGGAAGATACCTAGAAGGGGAATAGCGGGGTCAAATAGAACCTCTAGTTTTAGTTTTTTGGGGAATCTCCATACTTATGTCCATAGTGGTTGTACTAATTTACACTCCTACCAACATGGAGAAGGGTCCCTTTTTCTCCAAAGCTTTACCAGCATTTGTTATTGGTTGATTTCTTGAAAATAGCCATTCTTTCCAGAGTGAGATGAAATCTGTTTCTTTTTTTTTTTTTTGGTACCAGGGATCCAACTCAGGACCTTGCAAGGCAGGCACAGAGCCAGTGAGCTAAATTCCCAGCCCTCAGTGTTGTTTTATTTTGCATCTCTCCAATGACCAGTGACGTTGGACATTTTTTCATATATTTATTTGCTGTTTGTACTTCTTCATCTGAGAAATGTCTTTTCATTTCATATGCCCATTTTTGGACTGGGTCTTTAAATTGGTGGTGGGGGGGGTGTCTGATTTTTTTGAGTTCTTTTTTTTTGTACGGGGATCGAACTTGGGTCCTTGTGCTTGCGCAGCAGGCGGCAAAACCACTGAGCTAAATCCCTGGCCCTTTTTGAGTTCTTTATATATTCTAGATACTAACCTTTGTCTGAGGAGTATCTAGAAAAATATTTTTCCCATTCTGTAGGTTGTCTCTTCACTCTGTTGGTGGTTTCTTTTGCTGTACAAAACCTTTTTAATAAGATGAGATCCCAGTTGTTGATTTTTTGTAATTATTTCCTGTGCAATTGGGGTTTTGTTCATAGTGTCTTTTCCTACACCTATGTCTTCAAGAGTTTTACCTATTCTATTTTCCAGTAGAGTGTTCCAGTTGAGTGTTTTGGTTTTAATATTTAGATCTTTGACCCATTTTAATTTTAGTTTAGTACATGGTGAAAAATATGGGTCTAGGTTTAATTTTTGGCTTGTGGAAAGCCATTTTTCCCAGTACCATTTATTAGAGGCTATCTTTCCTCCAGTGAAGGTGTTTGGTTCCTTTGTCAAAGATAAAGCAGCTAAGTGTGCTTGGAGTTGTTTCTGCATCTTCTGTTCTGTACCATTGACCCTCAGGTGTTATTTTTTGCTAGTACCATGCTGTTCACAGTAGCTTTGTAATATAACTTCAAATTGGGGATTGTGATGCCCCATGCCTTGCCTTTATTGACCAGAATTGATTTTGCTATTCTGGGTCTCTTCTGGTTTCATAAGAATTTTAGGATTATTTTCTCTTGTTTTGTGAAGTATGCTATTGGTATTTTGATTGAAACTGCATTAAATCTGTATAACAGTATTGGAAGTATGGCCATTTTTCACTATATTGGTTCTGCTTATCCAAGAGCAGGAGATATTTTTCCCTTGTCTGATATCCTCTTCAATCTCGTTTTTCAGATACTGTAGTTTTCCACGTAAAGGTCTTTCACTTCCTTCATTAGATTGATTCCTAAGTATTTCTTTTTTTTTTTTTTTTGGTACTGGGGATCGAATTTAGGACCTTGCGCTTGAGAGGCAGGCGCCGGAACCACTGAGCTAAATCCCCGGCCCTTCTTTTTTCTTGATGCTACTGTGAAAGGTATTGTTTCCCTCTCAGTGACTTTGTTATTCTTGTACAGGAATGGTACTGATTTTTGAGTGTTGACTGTATCCTGCTATACTATCAAATTTGGTTATTAAATCTGAGAGACTTTTGGTGGAGTTTTTGAGGTCTTCTATGTAAAGTATCATGACATCAGCAAATAATGATAATTTAACTTCTTCCTTTCCTATCCTTATTTCTTTTATTTCTTTCTCTTGTACAATTGTTACGGCTAATGTTTTCAGAACTATATTGGATAGAAGTGATGATCGTGGCATCCTTGTCTTGTTCCTGAATTTAGAATGAACATTTTCAGTTTTTGATGATTTAGTATGATGTCTGCTGTTGGTTTGCAGTAGATGGCTTTTTCCAGATTGAGATAAAGATCCTGCTTTCCAGTTTTTTGTAGGGTTTTTATCATGAATGGGTTGGACTTTTTCAAATGCTTTTTCTGTGTCTATTGAAATGATCATGTGGTTTTTGTCCTTGGTTTTGTTAATTTGGTGTACTACATTTATTGACTTGTGTATGTTGAACCATCCCTGCACCTCAGGGATGAATTCTACTTGGTCATGGTGTATAATCATCTTGATGATTTGCTACATTCTGTTTGCCAGTATCTTATGGAGGATTTTTGCATCTACATTCATTAGGGAGATTGGACTGTAGTTCTCTTTTTTGGTTGGATCCTTCTCTGGTTTTGGTTGCAGGGTAATGCTTTAAGCAGTGAATTTGGGAGCATTGCTTCCCTTTCCATTTCATTAAAGACTTTGAGGAGTTTGTGGCATTAGATCTTCTCTAAATTTCTTGAAGAATTTAGTAGTGAATCCCTCAGAATCTAGACTTTTCCCTGTTAGTAGTTTTTTTTTATTACTTCTTAAATTTAACTGACTGATATTGGATTGTTTAGAATTTTTATATCTTTTTGATTCAGCTTTGGTAATTCATATGTATCTAGGAATCTATCCATTTTCTTCTGAGTTTTCCATCTTAGAGCACAGATTTTCAAAATAGGTACTGATGATCTTTTGGATTTCTGTAGGATCTGTTGTGATTACACCCTTTTCATTCCTAATTGCATTGATTTGGGTCTTTTCCTTCCTTTTTTTTTTTTTGATAAGGCTAGCTAAGAGTTTGTCTATTTCATTTAATTTTTCAAAGAACCAACTCTTCAATTCATTGATTCTTTGTATTGTTTTCTTAGTCTCAATTGAATTAATTTCTTCCTGATCTTTATTATTTTCTTCCTCGTATGTGCTTTTGGTTTAACTTGTTCTTTTTCTAGAAGCTTGAGGTTCAACATTAGGTTGTTTATTTGAGCTCGCTCCATTTTTCTGATGTGGGAATTCACCACTATAAACTTCCCTCATAGGACTGATTTCATAGTGTCCCATAAGTTCTGGTATGTCATATTGGCATTATTGTACAATTATAGAAACTGTCTAATTTCTTTTTTAATTTCATCTGTGACCCATTGGTTGTTCAGAAGGGGGGTATTATTTAATTCCCATGTGTTTATGTAGTTTTTGTGGTTTCTTTTGCCATTTATTTCCAATTTTATTGCACTATGATCTGATAATATGCATGGGATAATTTCCATTTTTTTGCATTTACTTAAGTATGTTCTATGAGCTAGTATATGATCTATTTTGGAGAAAGTCCCATGTGCTGCTGAGAATATGTATTCTTTTGTTGTTGGGTGCAACACTTCTAAGTCCATTTCTTCAAAGATTTGTTTCAGCTCTGATATTTTTTGTTGGTGTTTTTTGTCTAGTTTATCTGTCTATTTGTGACAGTGAGCTGTTGAGGTCCCCTATTACAACTGTATTAGTGCTTATTTGATTTTTCATATCCATCAGTGTTTGTTTTATATAGTTGGATGCACTGGTATTTGGTACATATATAATTGTTATCTCTTCCCCTTGGATTGTTCCCTTAACAATTATGTAATGACCTTCTTTGTCTCTTCTGATCTATCTTGGCTTAAAACTCACTTTGTCTGCAAATAGAATAGCTACTCCTGCTTTTTTCTACTGCATGAAGTATTATTTTCCATCTTTGGCTTTCGGTCTATGAATTTCTTTTGGGGTTAAGTGTATTTCTTGTACGCATTATATTGTTGAATCTTGTTTCTTGATCCATTCTGGCAATCTGTTTCTTTTTATTGGTGAATTGAAGCCATTCATATTGATGGTTATAACTGATATGTATTGACTTATCCTTGTCCTTTTATTATTTTTCTGTTGTTGGTTCCCTTTCTTTCCCTTCTATTTAATTGTTTGCCTTGCCTGATGGATACATTCTGTTGGGATTCTTGGAATTGTTGTCATCATTGTCTCTTTCTAGAATATTGCTCAGAATTTTTTGGAGTACTGTTTTGGTAGTCATGAATTTCTTCAAGTGTTGATTATCATGGAAGTTATCTTATGTCTCCATCAATTTTGAAAGATAATTTTGCAGGGTATAACAATTTTGTGTTGGAGGTTGTTTTCTTTTAGGGCTTGAAATACTGCACTCCAAGCTCTCCTTGACTTAAGGGCTTATGTTGAAAAGTCTGCTGTTATTCTGATGGATTTTCCCTTATAGTTTATTTATTTTCTCTAACAGCTTTTAATGTTTTGTTCTTTTGTTGAATTTCTGGGATCTTGACTAGTATATGCCTTGCTGTAGTTTTTTTTCTGATCATGGCTATTTGGAGTTTTATATGCCTCATTTATCTGTGTGGAAAAATTCTTTTTCCATGCTTGGGAAGTTTTCTGCTATTACTTCTGTAAACAAGGTTTTTATGCACTTTGTTTATCTTCTGATTTTTCTTTGATTTCAGTTAATCTTATACAGTGGTACCTTGATTCACAAAGTTAATTCTTTCCACCATCCTGGTTGCATACTGAATTGAACACAAACTGAATCAAATTTCCCCATAAGGTCAACATTGAATCTAACCATTGAATTTGATGTGGTTCTCATCAAATTCAGTTTGAAACCAGAATCATGGGAAGAATTAAGTTCTTTAACCATGGTACCACTGTATTCTTCTTTGCATCATTTAGTAGTTGTCAGATTGATTTTTCACAGTCCTTTGCTATTCTTAAGAAGTCTTTCATTTGATAATCACCAACCTCAACCCTGTTTCCCAGATCTGATATTCTAACTTCACATTAGTTGATTCTGTTGCCTATAGTTTCAATAGAAGTTTTAATCTCCTAGATATCTGTTTGAATCTGTTTTATAGAATCGAGGTCTTTCCTATGTTGGGCATGCATGATTTCCATGTCTTTCCTAAACTCCTCTATTTTTTTAAACCTGTATTTGCTCTAGATTCACTAACCATTTCTTTCATTATGGCTCTTTAGTTACCTGTGAAATTATTTCTGTTTTATTTTGTCTAGGGACTTACTCATCTGCTTTGTTACTTACGCTGCTACCATTGTAGAAAATTCAGCTGGATGGCTTTTGATTTCTGTCACCTCAGTGCACTCTGGGCTTACTTTGGGCGAGTTGGGTGTTTTGGATTACATCTCGCTTCTGTGTTTTCTCATTTTCTGTTTTTTTAAAATTTGTTTTCATGCTGAGGTTTGTACATTGCTTATGGTAAGTAGTTTTATTACTAGAATTAAGAACTCTAAGTAATGACTGCTTTGCAGGGATATCTTCTAGGCATTGGTGGCTTTTGGTCTTTAAGTCTGTCCTAGGATCCTACCTCTTCTGCTTATTAGGAATGAAAGATTATAGCCTGTTTGGCCTAGCACCCAGTTCTTTGGTTCTGGGCTGTAGTATTGTTTATGTCCCGCAAGCAATCTAAGTATTGGCCTACAAGGAAGATCAACTGATCACAACAGCTATGTCACTTTGGCTAACTTAATACTATAAGTAATAACAATAGTATCAAACATAAACTAGAAAATGACAAACTGTAATAACTAATACTTTGTCACCTTTAACCCCAGGTACAAGATTTATAGTTACATAGCAAGATCAAAGACAAAGCAGAACATTATATACAGTGAATTTCCACTCAGTAGAGCAATTTTACCCCCTTTCACCATAAAGCAGTATTCAACTGTCATAAGATATAGTTAACTACATATAGATTCATAAGGGTAAATGGTATGAGTGTGGTAGTATGAAGAAAAAAGGGAAAAGAAATAGATTATGAAAAATAAAACAATGGTAGCTGTGACAGATGTGGTCAGATTGATGTAGAAGGTCCTGGTAAGGAGTACAGGGAGATTAGTGGTATTAGATAACAGTAACAGAGAGGGCCAACTAGGCAGCGGATAAATAACAGGGACTGGAGATTAAACTACAGGAAAAGAAAATAAGAAAAAATATTAAAGGAATAAGTTGAAAGGGAAAGTGAGAAAAGAAGTGGAAGAGAGAGAATAAAAGGAAGGCCTAGTCAAACAAATAAAACAAAGTAACGTTAGAAAAGGAGAGAGGGACAAGAAAATGGGTAGTAAAACTCAAACTTCCACCAAAAGAAAAAAAAATGAAAAATAAAAAACGTACCCATAGGGGAGGAAAAAGTTCCTGTGTATTTCCAGAGAAGCGTTTTCGTCCCAGGTCAGCAGTCTTTAATGTTTCAAGTCCCGTTCCTCTTTGCCCCCCTTTATAGTCTGTAGAGAGTCTGTACAGAGGCGACTCAGTTAAGGGGACCTCTCTCCATAATCCCCTGTTGGTGGCAGCCGTTCAAGCTGGGGAGTAGGACCAGGCAAGATGTGTGGCCTTGGTTCTGAGGCATCTGTTGTAAATTCCTTCTGGTTGAGGACTGATGCTGGTTACCAGATGTATATTGCAGTGTCTGTGGGACAGGCTCCCGCCATCATGCAGAGGCTCCTTTGGATTCTCAGAGCTGACTCTCAGTCCTGTGGATGCTCAGAGGAGCAACAAATCTGCTCAAGACTAACATGGGGACATTTCTGCAGGCCCAGTGAGAGTGCAGGGCACTGGGTGGTGTCTCACAGGTGTCCACAGGCCCTTAATCCTTGCTGCTAACCAGGCAGAGGACTGGCCTATTGTGCTAGTCTGGGACTGTGTCTTGGGCTCTGGCAAAAGGCAGGGTGGGGACTGCTGTGCCCTAAGTGGGGACAGTGTGCCTGGTGCTGAATGGGTACTGTCCAGTCATACAAGGCAGAGATTTACATGGGTTTGGAACACCCCGTGTAAACCAGGTTGCCCAGGGACTGTTCTAGATGTTAAAGATTCTGGTGGGTCTAGGATTGGAGCAGGGCGGTGAGAGCTTGGTATAGGCTCAAGTGAGTGCAGGGTGCAAAGTATAGACTTGAACCAGACCTGTATTAGCTTCGTGTGCGGGATGAATGTCCCAGTTTGCATGGGCTAAACTACAGGCTCTCAGTGGTGACTGAGGTGTTCCCAGGGTCCAATACTAAAGACTCCCAATGCAGGCAGAGATTGCTTGTTTTTCTGCTCAGTGTGACAATGAAGGGGTGGATGATGGAGGGAGCAGCTCCCTGGTCACTCGCCCCTGTTGTGTGCCGGCAAAAATGCTGCCAGGCTGCAGCCTCCTCTATGTTTGGAGAGGGGCTAATGAGGCCAAGGGCCAGGTACCCCAAGTCTATCCTGTGTGGCTTGACTCTGCCACACTGTTTGGAGACTGCCAGCTATTTGGGAACTTCTCAAAGCAGCAGTTCTCATGGCTGAGGCCCCATAGGCAGTCATGTAGGGCTGCTTTGCCTCTTTTAAACTTCTCTGCCTATGTTTTGTTTGATCTACAAGTCTCTTCTTTCAAATTGATTTTTTGCATTAGGGTGTATGTCCCTCCCTTTCTTCCAGTTACCTCTGTTTTTAGTTGCTCTTCTCTGAGTCTCTCAGATGTGACTCCTCCTCTCTTCAGCCATGTTGCCTCCCCATGAAAAAGAAAAAAAATTCTTAGAATTTGCAGATCCTTGAGAAACAGTCCAAGAACTTTAAGAAATGTTGAATTTTGCAGAAAAAGCTCAACTTAATTTCCTTTTTGGAGACTTGGATCTAGGCTCAGCTCGGTCACTAACTAGCTACCTACTCATTAAAGGCTGTGCAAGTGTTCACGCCACTGGGCATCAGTTTCCTTGTCCGAAATGGTCCTACGAATTCCATTTAACCTCACTAGCTCACTCTGAAAGTAAATGAGATAGCAACCACAAGGGCAAGGAGCTGCAGATTTGCCTCCAAATGCTTTACAGTGTGCTGGCCCATCCTCAAGTAGCAAGGACTGCCAGGAGTATCCCAGGTCCCCCAGTCCTTTCAGCACACAGCTCCCCAGCTAGAGGACAGGGTGATTATTGCCTGGGGTGCTGGAAGGCCCTCAAATGGAATCAGAGCCCATTTGTTTTTCTCTGCTGCCCTCTTGAGTACAGAACTTGGCCTTGCATTAGATAGGGTCTTGGCAGCAAGTAAACAGGGAGGCCCCAGGCACAAGTTGTTCTGGACACCTGAGCTCAGCATCCCAACACCTCTTGCTCTGCAGACTGTACATGTGCTTGTACTTGTGTGTGTGCACGTCTGACTCTGCCAGAAGACTGGTGGGAATGTGCAGTTCAGAGTCTCCCATTTCCCAGCCACAAGTTCCCACTGCCCCAGCTTGGCCCATCAAGCCTGCTGCAGCTCCTCACTATTTGGAAAGAACCCTGTCTGCACAACTCCTTTTCCCTTCCACGCAGAGCTTAATGGCTTAGTTAAGATGGATTTTGGGGTCAAGGGTGGTGGCGCTCACCTGTAATTCCTATGCTCTAGTTGGCTGACGCAGGAAGATTGCAAGTTTGAGCCCAGCCTGGGCAACTTAGTGACTTAGTGAGACCCTATCACAAAATAAAAATTAAAAAGTGCTGAAGATGTAGTTCAGTGTGAAGCCCCTGGGTTCAACCCCCAATACTGCACACGCATGAAAGAAAGATTTGTGGGCTAAGAAACTCCATAAATTTTCTCATATCTGCTGACCTAAAGGGAAAGGAATTCCAATTACACAATAGCCACTGTGGTAATAAAGACCTGCTTTGTTGTCCTAATTTTATTTTAACGTCATGGGCCTATTTTAATGCCCAATTCTATTTTAAGATCTACTTCTACTTTAACTTTTAGTATTTGCATTAGATTTTTGAACACCTTTGAAAGCTGTGGTGCTAAATTAGTAGCAGCTTCCTTTCTTCTTTGGCACTCACAGTTCAGCTTCCTTTAGACGGGAGAAGTCAGTTCTAAATGAACCAACCAAGGGACTACAACAGGGGCCAGTGGACGAAGGAGGAAAACATTAGAACTTTATTGTGCATAGTATATTCAATCTCATCCTTCTTAAATTTCCATTTTGGGCAAGTTTTTACAGTATACAAATTGGTGAACTAGTGCAGGTATATAAGTTATAAATAAATATTTGTATGTGGTGGGGAATTGCTGATATTATTTCACTTCATTTTTGTTGTTTTTACTGAAGGGATGACAATCTTAAAGTTTGGAGACCTGTGTCCTACAAGAGCAGCTGTATTTCAGAATCACTAAGGGACATTTTTAACACACTATATTATGCCTTATTCCATCCCAAACTCAGTGAACCCTGATCTTAAGGGTGAGCTGTGAGATACATGTATTTTTAAAAAGCACTTTCTGATGATTCTGATGCAAATCTTCCAGTTTTCTAGAACATAAGTTCACCAAGGGCAAAGACAGCCCCTCTCTCTCATCTGCCGCCATAGCTACAAAGCTTAGCACAATGCCTGACATGAAGTAGATGTGCCATAAATTTTAGCTGAAGAAATGAATGGTGAACAACAGAATCACTACCCAGAGACTACCGATGCCAACTCTGCCAGTCTTTGTTTTCCTGCTTAGTGCTTTTATACGATTGCTTTACAAATTCAAGAATCTAGTATGTATAAAATTGGGTAATTAGGGCCGGGGATTTAGCTCAGTGGTTCCGATGCCTGCCTTGCAAGCACAAGGCCCCACGTTTGATCCCCGGTGCCAAAAAAATAAAATAAAATTGGGTAACTTATTTGATGTCTTTTAATAAATAGGTGTTCACTGTGTATTTTAATACTATTGAGCATTTCTTATCAATTGTATTATGTAAAAAAACCTTTATACCTACAGCATTCTTCTGCATATATGCTTCTGTACTATGCTTCAGATAGAGTCTCAGAAGTGGGATTTCTACATCTAAGAGTAGGAACATTTTAAGGCAGAAGCTCATGGTGGGGAGGGGAAGAATGATTGGCATTGGCCCCAGAAAAGCAAGCTCTGGCTTTGGCAGCCAGGGCTCACAGGATTTTTGTGATCTCGCAGAGTGAGGATCTGCTTGGTACAGTGCCCAGCAGCTTTGGTCTGTCTACATTCTTGTCCCTTTTTCTAACACTACTACTTGTGACATTTAGATTCTCTGAGCCTTTGCCAATAATATGAATATTCAAAGTATGTGACAGGGCTGGTAATTCTGAAGTACTAGTAGGTGACAGAGATAAAAGTATTAAGTTTTCTGTTGTAAATAGCTTCAAATGGACAGAGGAAAAGAGTCCAGAAGTAGTTCCCACCAAAAGATAGCGCCTAATCTTTCTTCTATTAAAGTATGCTGTTTCCTCCCAAGGGGGTTGAATGCTAGCTCCTTATGTGGGGCCCCAGGAGATAGGACAACTCCAGACTAAGGCCCTGAGGAAGATTTGGAGACACAGATAGTTAAGAGTGCTTGCTGTTGGGTCAGCACAGAATCATCCCGGACAGTGTCACTGTCCGAAAAGGGAGTACTGTTGTAACTCCACAAGATGAGCTTAAGTGCTCAGAGCACTCCTCTTCACAGTGATCCAAGTAAACTTGTTGGGTAAGTTCTCCTGGAGCCAGGCCAAGGTAAAGGAACCAGTTCCTCCTCCTGTCTGCAATGGCTGTTAAGTCCAAACACCTCCAAGAAAATAATTGATAGTCCTTGGGCATGTCTCATAGGATCTGGAAATGTCTTACAAGATCTCCAAACTATGGTCTGCATTTTGTCTCGGGGTCAGGGCTGTAGTTCTCAAGCTCCCTCGAGTCAAGAATGACCTAAGGTGCTCATAAACATGCACACCCCCATCGAACCCCCCAGAGTCTGATTTTAAAGATCAGGGCTCCAGAATCTGCATTTCCTTCAGTAGTCTAATGTAGGTAGTCCATACACTAGGTACTGCATAGAGTCCAGAAGACTGACTTGTTACATAGAAACCTAAAGTCACTTCACCTCCAAGGGCACTGTTTCTTCTTCTTAGGGCTTCACTTTCATACTAGGCAAGCAGTACTCACACAGCCCCGGGATGGATGCTATGTGAATATCAAATTACAAAGTGTGAGCTAGAAAAATACCACTCTAACTCAAAGCACACATTTAGGATTCTGTAACTTCAGCTTCTGATCTTCACATTGGAAAAACCATGGACAGCACTGGGCTAGATAACAGTATTTCCACAAGAGGAGCCACTGCCCCATGATGATTTGTTCTCCTTGGTGTTTGTGTGTTTTGCTGTGACAGATGTTACCTGGCCTCCCACTAGGCAGTGTCTTCTGATCAGCTGCATGGCATTCCTTGTGCTTGGAATGATCACCACTGGAAGACCTGGAAAGCCTTCAAGTATGAATCACCCCTGGGGTCTGACTCTACCAATCACTCACTCTACCAAGAGTACATTTGTACTCCGTATTCTTCCCAGATGGGCGAGTGTACTGATAATGGGTGGTTTCCAGGTGGGAGGGCCCAACCATTGCTCTGGACATTCCCTACATCTCATCTTTATTGTACCCTTCCCAACAGTCCTGTAGGTGCAAGTTGTTATCATAATCATGAAAGAAACTCAAGGAGATTAGGTTAGGCAATGTGCCCAAGACCATATAGCTAGTAAGTAAACATACCAAGGTTCTAATCCAGGAAATCCTTACTCTGAAGCTTGCACGTGATATGTCTCCACCTTCAAGGAATCTCCATGGTAATTAGGGAGACTAATTATAGAACAGTATATAATTAGTAATCAAGGTTGAGATGATAAATATTTTCAGTAACGAGAAGAATCATCTAGGACTGATAGTGAAGGGACACAGTAGTAAAGGAGCTGTAGGGGAGTCCAGATTCAGACTGAGGTTTTAGAAGCAGTTTGCCAAGGTGGAGGCTGTGTACTCTGTGGCGGAACGTAAAGGAGATGGACCTTGCCCTGCATCAAACTTGAGATTTGGAGGAAGAGAGGTGAAAGAATAACAATGACAAGTTAAGAGTTGGGGATAGGGGCATAAAAAATTAAAAGATTATGGTCCAGCAGCAATGAATCGCATGCAATAACACACACACATTCACACAAAGCCTGTGTCATACTCTGGCCTATGCTGTCCCCTCCGCCATGATGTCCTTCATTCCCTGCTTATTTGGATGACCATAAAGGGTTTAAGACATTTCAGATGTCCCCAAACAGACTGAGATATGCCACCTCTGTGCTTCTCTGAGCCTTGTATACATTTCAACCTAGCTCTAATCATATTGTGTAGTAACGGTCTGTTCTGAGACATAGCTCGAAGCCTCCTTCCACCCAGCCCTGGTACACATAGGGCCTGAGGAATGCATGGTGGACAGAGGACTGAGGCTCGATACTTCCAGAAGTAGAGCTGTGGAAGGCTTTTGAGCAGGGAGATGATTAAAGTTCATGCAACCCTGGTGTGGTTTCAGTGAAAGAAATGGGATGGAAAGAAAGTGATAGATTTGAGACCTGGGAAACTGACTCGACAAATTGTCATGGAAAGAAAACTCAGACCAAACCTGGGTTCACAGCCCCTTCCAACCTCGGAAATTAGTGTATGAACAGAAGGATGGTACACAAGGGCAGGACATAACAGTGAAAGCTGGATTCTCATTTTGCTTTTCTCTTGTACAACCTAAGACAAACCTCTTTTAACCTCAATACTCCAAAATGCCATAAACGATTATGACTTTAGAGTCTGCAATATATTACCATTTATTTTAAAGGGCCTATCTTCAGTGTTCCTTGCCTTATTGTAGCACTGTTTAAGAGCCAAAGTTTGGAAATGATCTAATGTTAATAAGGTCAAAGCTTAAACAAACGAGGGCACATTCAGACAATGCAATAAGAGAACATTCTGCAGCTTTTAGAAAGTATAAAGTAGATCTTTACTTATGTGGAATGTTCTCCAAATGTTCAGAACAGTAAGTAAATAATATACTACTATTTAAGTGTGGTAGTGTGTAGAATGTAGAATATCTGTGTAAGCGCACGCGCGCACACACACACACACACACGCACACACACACAGAGTTGTAATTGCAGGGGGGCTCCCAAGAAGTAGATTGTGAGAAAACTTGTGTTCAGGAAGTTTACTGGGGAGTCGCTTGTACCAACATTTGTGGGCAGTGGAGGAAGCGAGGTGGGCAAAGGGAGGAGCTGGGCTACCATGCAGCCACCACAGTGATCTCAGACACCCAACAGGGAGTCCTGCCATGAGGCTGGTCCTTCAAAGTTGTCCTCTGTTAATGATGATGATGTAACTCATCATCAACCAATGAGGAATGCAGGTTGTCTGGGTAAGGAATATGGCCTTGGGTAGGTACCTCCCTTCCCCTGAAACCCCACTGGCTGTTCCTGCCCCATTGGCCTACACTTTAACAGAGCCACAAATGTCTCTGCTTCTCAGTTTGAGACATGTTAACATACACGAATTTGCTAAAGTTCAGAAAATATCCCAAATCAATATTTCAGACAACTGCTGACTTGATATTATAAATCATTATTTCTTTAAAAGAATTCCAAGGTGGTCATATTATCATTACCTGGTTTCTATTTTCAGTTACTGTCATGGCTTAGAGAATCTTTTCTTCCAAGATAACTACAGCAGGTGTACTGTTGTTCTTATCTTTATTTTCTATTGATATGACTTAATGCATAAAATACTGTAGTGTTTACCTTTTGAACACTCATTCAAGGAAAAATTTAAGAGTACATACTTTATGCCTAACACTGGTACATGCTACACACAGGCTCTTCTACTGAGCTGCATCCCTAGCCTAAGGCACAGATTCTTTAGTATAGCCTATAAGCATTAGTAGTCTATAAGCATTTTGAATATGTCACTTTGAGAATATGGCAGCCATGAAAGTACTTTGCTCTGATCTCCTCCAACAGAATCCTCTTCACCTATGTCTGTACACTGCAAGACCCAGCTACTGCTAGACCCACTGCCATCCACACATCTAAGCTCTGCCTCCACAAGCAGCTCCAGATAAGAGCAGCATTGTGGGGACATTAGTGCCAGTCCATCCCATATATGTGGGATTCAGCAGATGGGCAACTTTGCTTCAAGGACTCCACCGTGACCTTCCTAAAACTTTCTGAGCACTGGGCTGTAGTTTAAGTCTCTCCTACCCACACCTTCTTTTCGTTCATAGGCATTATACCTGCATCAGGGTCTGAGGTTCCCTGTTTGAACTTGATTTCTTTACTTTATCCTTCATAAGTAATTTTCCCCAAATTACATTCACATTTAATACTATCTTGGAAACAATTTTTCAGAGAGCTCAAGCTGACACCTATTCCTTCAGACTACCAGAGCATAACAGGGCCTTGTCCCTAAAACCACAGTGCCAACCGCCTGAATCAAGGGATTTAAACTGTGGTGTTACCTGCCTCTTAATGATTAGCTAAGTCCCAGCCACAAAACATTCCACATGCAAAATGTCCTCACCAAGCCCTCACAAACTCCAAACCAGGGACCTAAAATAGTTCCAGCCTGTTTAGCACTCCACACACGAATCAGGAATTTCATGGGGATATATTATAATGTCTGTGATACAAGTGTCACCAATCTATTTGTATTTTAAATTCCACCAATATTTTGTAGCCCTTGAAGTTTTTAAAAAGGCCTTTCACCATTTTTCAGTGCAGAATATCAAATCTAGGACCTTGTGCACACTTCACATTCACCTTTGAATGGGTAAATTGACTGCACTTAAAAACAATCCTAATTTCACCATGAGGTTGGTGTAGCAAGTTCTCTTTGTTCCCATTTCTAGCTAAGAAAATGATGGCGGGGGCCACTTAACCAGTCCATGACAACTCATATCAGAGCCCAGGCCACCAGACTCTCCCCCAGAGTACTTCTCAGGCAGGAGTGAGTTTACACTTCTTTGCCAAAATACCAATGGTTTTTACGAAAAGTGCAAGCAAGCTCTGCAGGCCTAGAGAGTTTGAGACTATGGGTGAGAAAAAGAAAGAAAAAGAGAGAAGAAATAATGGGGGCCAGAACAGTGGTAAGATGCAGGAGGTAGGAAAGGATGTATTATATTACCAAAGCTTGATGCTCATGGTCATAGATGAATGCATTTGTCTTATAGGCTTTCCTAGCTTACCTTATCGCCAATGCAGTCAGCTTCACAGCAACTGGGCTTCTCATGTCCCAAAGAACCTCACTACATACGTGACATCCTCCCTGCTTTGTAATCATGAGGCAGATTGCAGCTATGGAGAAGATGAATCTACTGTGGTAAGGTAGACAAATCACCAAAGCTAAAGGACAGTCACCAGAAGGTAACAATTCCACTTCAAAATTATTAAAATGTTACGTACACTTGTCTACCACTAGAAATAATGCCTTTGTATAATATAGGTCAAATGCCCAACAGTCTTCCACAAAAATCTGGTATTCAAATGTCCCGGCCAGAAGACTTGGACATATGTGGACAAGGTGTGCGGCAGAAGAAATGACTGTGATGGCTGCTCAGTTGAATCAGGTAAAAATGAAAAGACACATTTGATTGTTTTTAATGGGTTCTTGGAGTGGCTATCCTTACACACTTCAGTTACATAAAATAACTCATACTTAGCAGGAAGCTTTCTAAGAAATTCTTTTCTAATGAATATTGTACAGCCACATGAAGAAATTCTATCATTTCCAGGGCTAGGGTATAGCTGAGGGGTAGAGTACATGCTTAGTACACAAAGGCCCTGGATTCTACCTGCAGCAGCACCACCACAATGAACAAATGAGTGAATAAATGCAAGGAATTGTATCATCCCAGTAGCTTCTGCCTATTTACATAAATGAATTATCTAGCTAAGATGTAAATAAAGCCAGCTTTACAAGGCCTAACAAAGGAAAAAATCTCAATGCACGGGTCCTGTCTGTTATCAAATTCCATTTGAGATTCTTTGGCAATTTGGTTAAGATCAAAAAAGTCTGTTCATTTTGTTGGCTTGCAAAAATTGTTGCTAACCTTTGTTTTCGCCCTTTCTCTCCCACTTTCCTCCTTGTCGACTACCATGTTCCCCACTGTGGCTTTAAACTGAGCAGCACTACCTTACAGTCTAGCAAAGCTGGATTCTTCTAAAACCACAGCAGCAGATGCAATTCCAATCCAACATGGTCTTAATCAATGTTTCAAACACTTATCAGAAATGCACTAGATAATTACCTGTCCTTTGCTTATCATGGAGGGTAAAAATAGAAATGCATCTTAGGAATTGTGAATGGCATTGCTAAAAGTACAAAGAGCCTTCTCTTCTGGCTAGCTGCCAATTAGCAAATAAAGATTATTTCCCTGCTGGCTAAATATACAAACTTATATGGACCTTTCCTTGTTTATGTAATATATCAGTGTGTTTATTTTTAGGCTGACATGGAGAGATCGCACTCTCATTGGCTTTTCTTTTTTTTTCTTTTGAGATAGGGTCTTGCTATGTAGCCCAGGCTGGCCTCAAACACACAATTCTCCTGCCTCAGCCTCCTAAGTGCTGGGATTACAGGCCTGCGCCACCAGGCCTGGTTCTCCTTGGCTTTTCAAAGTATAACATATAGGATCTTTAATAAACATCTGCAGTTTTCTCATTACACAGCGTTCACTATTATTAAAACCCAAAGGGCTACTCCTTGTCCAATAGCATCTTTTCCAGTCCACCTTGACATCTGAAGTTATAGTTTTAAAAATAAATATAATTGTTTAAGTTTTGCAAGCCCCAAGTGTTCTGGCTAGAGACGTGATACGGTTTTCTTTGTTGTCTATGCCTGCATTACCAGAACTTGCCACAAAAATGGCATTCAAGGCTGTGCTGATTGGATGAAAACTTGTGTGGATAGGAGACTTTTCTAATCATAGCTTTGGAAAAGCTGGAAACTTAAAGACTACTCTCAAAATATTGACAAAAATATAAATATACACTATACTGGGTAGGAGGTAGAGAAGAGCTGGTAAAGAACATGAACCCAGTGTTACTGGGGAGAAAAAAGCAGAAATCAGACCTAACCTTTAGGTACCATTGGGCCATTTCTAAACCTGTTTCCGTACTTCAGAATGTCCAGTGCATGAGTTATTATTGTGATCACACAAATGTACTCTAGCTTACTTCAACAGATATAAGGATAGTAATTCTGTAAGCTTTCAGATTAAAATAGATGTCTCTCTCTGGTTCTGATCCAGCTGAAAACTAGTTTAGTCTAGAATTAGTCTTAGAAGTAGAGGCTAGCATCCAAAAAAATTTCAGTCAGATCACAATGACTTGCTCTTCTGGTCTACCAGGTTCTAAATTTCTTCCCGGTAGGTGATAAGTGATGAGCTTAGAACAGAGCTGTGTTTGAATCCCATCCTAACACTGAAGGGGATGTATGACCCAAGACAACTAATTTCATCTCTTCAACGTGGTTTCCTTATCTGTACAATGCGGCTCTTTTAGGGTGTTTGATAACCACCTTAAGAAGACATTAGACAAGAGGCAGTGCTATTCACATGTAATAGTAGCTACAGGTATTGTAGACAATTCAAAGAGAAAATGACAATGTATGGTATTGTATTGTCTGAAATTATGTTATCCCACTCTAGAGAATAGATGAGAGAATTATCCTTCCACAATCCTAAAGACATCAGACTTGACTATGTGACTTCCTCTGGCTGACGCAATTTGGTCATTAATGACGCAGATCACTTCCCAACTTAAGCTTGTGAGAAGCCAGCTAGTCGTTTGCCACCTTTTTGGTCATGAGATTGGCAGTGTTCCAACCACAGGGAAATCACAAACATCACATGACTAACTTTTCTTGGGACTGAAACTTTTGGTCATTTGTCAACTGTAGCCTAATCTTATCTATGCTGATACTGAAGAACTACAAAGAAACAACAAAAACAAAAATCCCACCAGTTTTTTTGGTACCAGGAATGAACTTGGGACCTTGCACTTGTGAGGTAGGCGGTAGAACCACTGAGCTAAATCACCAGCCCTGTCCCACCCTTTCTTAACCCATAGCCACCATCACATACCCTGTTATCTAAAAACATTTTTAGAGGTTGGGGAAAGGTTTGATTAAGGCCCTAACAAGATTAATCTTAGCCAGCACCTGTAGAATAAGGAAGCTGCCCTTGGACAGGTCTGGCTGGAAGCCATTGTGCTTAAGTCCCTTTTGTACAGGTCTAGCTTGAACAGCTGGAAAGATGAGTGGCAGCCTCTGTGAGCTTGTCAACATGCCACAGTAACTCGAGAAAAACTGAAAATCTATGCCATTCAAAAGCATGGCAGAGGGAGGAGCAGCAGTATTACTACAAATGAAAAGTTCCCAGCCCCAAGACCTCCTACTACTTGGTCAGTTACATGTCCAAGTGACTTCTGTTGAGCACCAGCTTTATCCCATCTTCTCTGCCAAGAAGCTCTAAGTGGCCAAAATAGGGCTTGTTTCATCAGTGTGGGACCTGGAATAAGTATGTAGTGGAGCCCAACCTGGCCAAAATACTCTGGAAATGTACACTTGATTTTTCTAATTGCTGAAACTTCTGGATTCCCATTACTATAGCAGGCACTTTAACAGAAGTGATACACAGCCTTCAACGAAAATGATACGGTACAACAAAAATGTGCAAATAGTTCACAAAGCACTTCATTTGTAGTACCATAACTACTAGTGACTCAGGTATACCTGAATGGTACCTTCAAATAGGGCTTGCATACTGCCATAACATTTTAAATGAATTCTTGTTAGAAGTACAATTTTCTTCAATTGGCTTTGATGCAGTTTGCACATAATCATTTCAATTTTGGTTTGTAAAAAATTCTTGTAACTGTATACTCAATTCTACTTTATGCTAACATTTTTAAAAGAAGCCTTTGTCATCTACAGTGCTGCCACTTAAGAACAGTGTGACTCAGGGGACATTCCTAATAGAAACTTTTTTTTCCAGTCACTTTTTAGAAAGAACAACCTACAAAGAAGGGATATTAACTACTTACAATTTTTTGAAATCTAGCACTCAGAGTACATCTACAAAATGGAGGTACTGATTTCCACCTCATAAACTGAGGATGAAAATGAGGTAAAACCGAGATTAATAGATACTTTTATATACTTACAATAAAGATAAACAATATCGAGAAGAAGCTGCTTGCTTACCCACAGAAATATTCTATAGTTTTAGAGTACATTGGTACACGAACCATCCAAGTCCTAACAACTTTTGGGGAAAAATTTTTAAACATGAGAACTTTATACCACCTTTGTTATACTACATTGTTTTTAAATCTTTAAATTCTATCAAAGGGTTTATCAGTCACATCACACTCCATGGTTAGTTTTCAATAAACAAGTTTGCCTACTGTGCACACATCACTGAGTAAGAAATAAAAAATAAAAGCATATACTAGGCAAAGAATTTTATTAATCTTTGTTTCAAACTTTATTCCCAGGCTTCTTCATTAATTGCCTGCAAAGAATGAATTATATGTAAGCAAAAACTGAAAAGAGCTGCAGTGTCCAAGAGGCTTGGGCTTAAAAACATTAGAGATCTAGATTTTATCAGATCCATAAACAAAAAAACAATTTTAAAAAGCAGTCATAATATAAAATAGCAGCTCCCAGTAACTCCTTCCAAGTTGTATCTTCTTCAGAAGCAGACTCAATTCAGTTTGCCTCATTCTTAGAAGCCTCATCAAAATTCTCCACAAGATCTAGGGGAAAGAAAGGGGTAGAAAGTTGGAAAAAAGTCAAATCCATAAATAATTATCTCATCTTAATAGCAGATACGGAAATGCTCTCCAACTTACACACTATTTCCAATGAGACCACTATCCATTTAGTACACTGGGAAGTTATTTTTGACATATAAGACAAAATAAAGTTATTTTAACAATGACATAAGCATATTTCCTTAAAATATGAAGCTGCAAAACACTGGTTACTCTACGGGAAGAGCAGAACCAAACAACACCATGACACAACTGTGAAGTGTTCTTAGGTTCCTATGAACACCTGTCTATGCAAAGTGGCAATACTTACGAATCTAGAGATTCTTCTGCACAATACATATTTGTTTTACCACAAAGTGATGTAATAAAAGATTTAAATAACTTCTCTATGGCATCCTGTAAATTCATGGATTTCAAGGAGGAAACAGAGGTCATGTGTGATCTCCAGATACTTTTATTTAGGTCATAAATATAGAATATTCAATATTTAAGGTTAGATACCTGTATCTCCTTGGGATCTCAAACATAAGCCAAGTCTAGAAATGTAACTAAGCTACTTCACAAACTGTTATTCTTCTCATTCCATGTCCCCCTTTCTGCAGGCTCAGCCTCTTTTAACCCATCAGCCCCGCTCGAGCAGTTATTTTTCTGTTAACATCTGTTGTTCTCTCTTGCTAAGAGTCTCTAGGTTAACCGCAAGTGAAGGTTCCTACCTGGAACTTCATCATCATCATCCTCTCCAGTAGCAAGTGGTGCTTTTCCATCCACAGCTGTGAAAAGGAAACAGAAATGTAACTTGCGTATTTCTCTAGATTTTCAATAAATAACTGAAAGAACAACAGATGAAATACCAAGCATCGTTACAACTTATATTCTTATATACAACTTATATTGATGCAACTGACATTTAATCTATAGTACCATTAACAACGTGATACTCTGATGTGTACAAATGACTAGAATGCTAGTAATAGCTAACAAAACAAATACCAC
>NW_004624924.1:1539896-1554038 GCF_000247695.1 Heterocephalus glaber
TGAGAGGGGAAATCACAGTCATCAGGTGATCAGATGTCCAGAGCTGGAGCTGGATGACCTTGCCTCTCTGCCTTTGTCAGGTAGTCCTGGAGCTGGGGCTGGGTCTGGCAGTGCTTGGGCCCAGTAGAGGCCAGGACACTTCCCTGCCCTGCCTGCAGACACTGAGCACCTGAGAATCTGGGATGTGTCCTGCAGAGGGTGCCACTGATCCACATATTATCCTGAAAAGCTAAACCAAATCAGTATTGTGCTATACCCAAAATGAAAATGAAAGATTATGAAAAACAAGATGTGGTAGGAGGTGTGTCAATTCCAGGAATGAAGGATAGTCTTATTGTATTAGCCACTCTTAAAATTATAAAGAATGGCCCCGATATTATTCTTTCCTGTGTGGAAAACATAGTTGCTACCAAAAAGAAACATGAAGGCATTAAAGTAAACTACTTTTTTTTTTTTTTTTGGTACTGGGGATCAAACTTGGGACACTGCATTTGCGAGGCAGGCACTGGAACCACTGAGCTAAATCCCCAGTCCAAAGTAAACTACTTTTAATTAGGAATGCCTGACTTTCATTAACTGAATTCCATTTAAGTAGCTGTTCTATATCTTTTTTTTTGCGCCGGGGATCGAACTCGGGACCTTGCGCTTTTGAGGCAGGAGCCGGAACCACTGAGCTAAACCCCCAGCCCTAAGTAGCTGTTCTATAAAACTGAACATGTCCTTTTTATGCAAATGACATTTGTATTTAATGTACCAAATAGTTAATCTAACTTTTATAATATAGTTTACACAAATCCTTAAAATAAAAAGATCATTTTTTTCTTTGAATACATTTTTACACATAAATTTGTTAAAACTGTGATATCTCATTTAGAAAACCAGTTAGGACAACTGTATCACTTTTTAGAATAATTGTAACAGTTATTTCCTGAAAAAACAGTGTAGGCTGCTATAATCAAATGAGTCAAGTTTAGTAAGCTGTGGGAGTGGTGGTATTAGACTATGTAGGTCCTCACATATCCTAATTAGTAGGTCATAATGATAAAGGTTGAAATAATTGTGCCAACAGTATTCAATGATATCAAGATATAAAATGTACAGAAATGTTTACCTTTTTGAAAGGAATTTATGTGTCTGCTCAGGAATATTTTTACCCCTTTTCTTCATGCTATACTGGGGGGCATTTGACACTTCCTAGTTGTGATGTTTTTTGAACTTTTACATAAATAAAATTTGCCCTATGAAACCTGACACCTGGTTCATTTTTTACATAGTTTAAGGAAACATGAGTTTTTTAAAATTTTACTTTGATTTCACATTTTTCTCTTTTGCAACTTTAAATATGCCATGTTGAAAATAAAGACTTCCTAATAGAAAAGAAAATATTTTTTACTTCATTTGCTTCTGCCTGTTAGCAGTCAGAAACTTCTAATTTTTCTAGTATTTATGTACCAGCCTTTTAAAAACTAACCGAAGAGAACCCCCACACATGCACACACTCATAGTTACTAACTTGCAAGCTTAGCTGAAGAATGTCATTTCCCATGTGCTTTCAGCGTCTGCAGCCAGGGCCAATAATTCGCTCCCACTCTTTACTGCTGAGCTTGAACAGCCTGAGAATCATTTATTCAGCACTCAAGATGGCCTTTATCAATAGAGAAGGCAAGAAAGGTGAAACTAGTTTGCCCTCCTTGGTTTATAAATTAATGACCTAATCAAAGTCCATGCATTGTTTTCATCTCTGAGTTCTACTTGAGTCGGTTTCAGCAAGAGCCAAAATACTTACTTTAAATTCTTTCTTTCCTTTTTCAATTGCATGTACATTTGGAGTTTTGTTCAAGTATTTAAAATTTTTATTAAGATTATATATATTTGGGAAGCTTTTATATCTTTACCAATCATTGTGTGAGTGTTCAGTTACAGGAACTAGATCTGCTACTTGAAATATATAATGATTCAATACTTTATAAGGAATTGATACTTTTTAAAAGGTGCTGAAAGGGCTAGAGAAGTGTCCTTAGGACAAGGATCTCATAAGTGAGTCCCAGGAGACTATTGCAGAACTGGACTGTCTTAGGAGCTGCTACCACTGCTACCCATTAGGAGGACAGAGAATCAGGCCCTCACAGCTGGAATGAATGATGTTAGTAGTACACAACAGTAGGTACAATTCAGAAATCAACAGGATACAGTAGCAACACTCAGTATCCACAGAGCTAATGACTGGGGGGCTGCAGTAAATAATGCCATCTTTGTGAGCATGCTTGCCAGCAAAAACAAAACAAAAGCTGAAACAAATAAATAAAGCAACATGTTATTTTAACTTCAAATTCACCTTCCATTTCTTCCTTAAATGTACCTTTTGGTAGAAATAATTCACTTCTAGAAACCTAACTGCAAATAGATCTGGGAAATTAAGTATTTAACTTTCTAGATTTATAGCCCATGGAGGTAAAGCATGAAAGAAACTGGAATGAATTTTTAGTCACACATTAGCTTACCCAGCCAAACTGTCACCTCCACGAATATTGTGCATCTGCTTTTCAAGTCATTTATATATTTTAGCAGAGTTTATAAAACTTTCTTATGGATTTTTGTCACATGAATTTCCAGATATGATATAGTTTTATTCTTATTTCTCTCCTACTTTGACATTGCAAATATCTTTTTTTGGTTTGATACATCTGTTTGTTGTTGTACTCTTGTTGAAAGGAGACAGATTTTTGACCTGAATACGATCTAGTAATCAATTTACAGTATGCACAAAAGACTGAAAAAAATGTTAAATTATTCCACAGAATGCAATCAATAAAATTCAGGTAATAGGAAATGCTAGGATAATTGATTGAGTTTCTCTTTTGTTTTTTGCTTTTGTGACAGGGTCTTGCTATGTAGTTCAGGTTGGCCTTGAACTCACTATGTAGCCCAGGCTGGCCTCAACCTCAAGTCACTCCTTCAAGTGCTGGGATTACAGATGCATGCTACTACACCCAGACTTGGTTTCTTCAATAAACAAATTCCAAGTGGAAAAAAAGGACTATGAAGTTCTTTGCATTAAAAATACAACCTAAGACATATCAAAACAACCCAAAAGAAGGGCTGGGGATTTAACTCAGTGGTTCCGGCACCTGCCTCACAAGTGCAAGGTTCTGCGTTCAGTCTCCAGTACAAAGAAAAAAGAAACAGCCAAACCTGTAGTGTGTAGTGAGGATACATGCTTAGGTGATAAAACTGAAAAGAAATCATAAAAATAATAGTCATTATTTTTGAGGGAAGAGGGTACAATTGGAAGAAAGTTTTCTAGAGTGGGAAAGCAAGTGTTTGCTGTGTGTGTGCACATGCGCATGTGCACAGGTATGTGGGCCACACTGGTAGTTGAACCCAGGCCCTTCATACTAAGCTACATTCCTGGTGCTTTTTATTTTTTAATTTGACACAGGGTCCGACTAAGTCACTAATTTGCCCAGGTTGGGCAATTCTGCAATCTTCTTGCCTCAGCCTGTGAGAGTACTGTGTTACCAGGTAGCTCCTTCTAGAAATTGGCTTGCCAAACAAAGATTACTGGCTTTGAGTTGCTCCAGTATCCTTCTGGAGTTGGATTCCAGGTTCTTCTCACTTCAGACAAAGAATTGAACAAAATGAGCAAAAAACTGCCATGGGCTGAGCCTAAAGATGGACTTTCACCTAATCCCTACTCCCTTTCTCCTCCATAGATCAGAGAGTCAAACAGACACTAAGATTGTAGATCCTGGATGGCACAGCCCCAGGAGATAGTTACATTATGTATACTTGTTCCTTTTCTGTGCATGCCCCGATCATGAGATAGTCACATCCAGCCTAGGCCTCGTGGGCCATGTGGCATTACTTGCCCCACATTCCTACACTATAAATTCACAGCACACTAGATTATAAAGCTTAATCTTGGTATTTATCTTTCTTTTTATTCTTCATCTCCCACGACTTTCTCTGGCTTTGGACCCTACTGGTTCTGCAGAGCACGCTTGGGTCAAGTAAAAGAGGAAAAGCAAAATAAAAGCACACTCTGAAGGACACAGGGTGGGCTTTTGTGAAGAAAGCCATAATAGGAAGCTCTCCTTGGTGTTTGTGATGTTTTGTGCTGTCCCAATCTAAAGAAACCCACAAGAAATTCTGTATACAAGTTCTAAGAGATAGGCCTGAGAGGTGATGGAATCTCACGTCTCAGGCTGATGTCAGGTCCAGGCCATCCTATTGAAAACTTGCTTGCATTCTCATGAGAAGTCCACATCCAGAGGTTTGGAAAATGTTCTGTGCGTGTGTTCTAGGATCCTGTAGTTAACAGGTCATGTCAGCTGCCCCAGCCAGCTTTGTCACAACCTGATTGCCTGTCTCATTTCCCCTGAAAGGCACAAATCCTCATAATTCTTTATGGAGTGTTGAGGGAGTGGAAGTCTGTCTTTCATAGCTCCTTCCAGCTGGAAGGGGCTGTAGACCTTACCTACAGGGGATTATGTGCTCTCCGACTACCTTGGGGTGCTGTGGTTCACTGGCTGGGTTGAAGAAGAAAAACTTATCAGAAAACAATGAGAAAAGAGTTAATGACCATTGAGCTGCCTGTTTGACTAAAGAATGAAACTTCACTTTTAGCCCAAATATTAGGAGCATGTCAGATTTGTATGCTTCCTTTAGTGGCAGTGGAGTCTTGCTTTTTCAAGAAATATTGCAAGTCTTCCAGTTTAGAAGAGTAGCTTTCTTCTTTTGAGTGATCTTATTCAAACTTAATGGAAAAAAAATATTTGCTAATTATGTGTCTTTGTTTCTTTTCTTGTTGCTGGGACCAAATACTCAACATCCACAAGATAAAGGAGGAGAGGTTTATTTCACTTCACAGTTTGTAGAGGTTTCAGTTCACTGGAGTCAGCTGGCCCCAGTACAGGGCAGCATGGCACAGGGACGTGGCAGAGAAGAAACAGTTCACAGCAAGGCAGGCAGGATGCAGCAATCAGTGAAGCAAGTCTCCCTTTCACCTTTATCCCATCCAGGCTACACATCTTTTGGGTGGTGCCACCTACACCCAGGGTGGGCTTTTCCTTTATCCATATACATGAGTATGCTAACCCAATCAGTGGACTGATTTAGTACCACACACCCTTCATCCCAGTATCACACACCCTAGATCAGCTAGCTCTGAAAAGCCTCATATATGAGTGCATGAGGCTTTGGGGGGACATGTAGATCCAAAGCATAGCATTCCTCTCCTAGTCCCTAAAAGACTCACGCAGATCTCTTCATGCAATAGGCATTTAGTCTATTTCTGAGAGTTTCTAAAGTCCTACCAGTTTCAGCATTGGTGAAAAATCCAAGTTCAAAGTCTCCTCTGACCTTTCAGGCAAACTCTTATTTATTAGCACCTGCACAAAGGACAAGAAAGTTATACACTTCCAAAATACAATGGCACAAGATAAACATTCACATTCCAAAAAGTACAAATAGGGGGACAGTAAAGAACGGAACCAAGGCAAGTCTAAAATTCAGTAGTGCAAATATTAAGTCCCCTAGTTCAATGTCCAGCATCCAGGACAAGATGTGAACTCCAAAGGCCTTGGGTTGCTCTACCCCAGTGGCACTGCCTGTGGTTGTAGCCCTCATGACCTCTCTTTGGCTGGCTTTGCTCACTTCTTGTAGCTTTCCTCAGATGATCCACCATCTTGGCTTCTCCAACTTTCTGGGGTCTCCACTGCACATTTGGCTTCACACTCACAACTTCATATACTGCCCCCACAGGGGGACACTGCCTGCTTACCCGGGCCTTATTTTAAAATCTAGGTGGAAGTGTTCCTGATCCAATAACTCTTGCATTCTGCACAAAACTAAAACCAGCACCATGTGGATGCTGCCAAGGTCTGCTGCCAACTGGAGCAGTGGCCAGGCTTCCTTCTATCTTGGCTGTAGGTGTCAAGTAAGTGACTGGATGCTGAGTGCTATGAACCTAGTCCCAAGGAACAAATTCTCTAGGCCATCACCATTCTAGAATATAGTACCCTGGGGCTCTCTTCTTAAAGCAAAGTCTTTCAACTTTTCAACCCTGAGGTTGCAAGGGTGGCGTCTTCATGGTTGTTCTGATGTCCCCATGCCATCTTTTCTATTGTCCTATCCAAAATACTTGGCTTTTTATTGCTAATCTTTTCAGCACCCAAGTTCTCCTCAGTCACATATTTGTAGGCTGCAACTTTATTGGAGCTTTCTTTGCGGCCAAACTCAAAACTTTAAAAATCATTCTGATAGGTTCTTTGCTCTTGATTCTCAACATAGATCTGGTTAAAAACCCCTAGAAGTATCCATGCCATCACTTCAATATTAGACTGCCTTGAAATTTTTTCTGTCATGTTAATAGTCCAATCCCCTGCAATCTCAGTTTCAAGCAGTCTCTGGACATTAGTGAAACACAGACAAATTTCCTGCCAAAGCATAACACACATGATATGGAGTTCAACTGTCAATGAAGTCCTTGTTCCCAACTGGAACCTCTTGAGCCTTGAATTCCAGAGGCATTCTGGTCAGCATTGTGGGCTTCTGACCTCTGTTCAAAATCTCCCATCAAGTTCAGCCTATAGCATACCTAGGATGCCTCTTCAGCTTCAGGCTTTTGAATCACATGGCCAGAGCCCACTCCTGGAACTAAAATATATCTTACTTTGTCCTTGCTCACAAAATACTTGACACCCTCCAGTTAAATGAGGAAATGTTTATTTTAGCTCATAGTTTGCACAGGTTTTAGTCTATAGTTGGTTGACCCAGCCAGCTCCAAAAAGCTCCATCGATGAGTGGGTGAGGCCTTTGGGGGCACATCTAAATACAATCCATAATGCTATGCTTCTACAGAGGACTGATATCTAGAATACCAAGAAAATTAAAAGCTAACCCCATGAAACAATGAACACAGTAAAAAAAAACTAGGCAAATTGAGTAGATACTGTTCTCAAAAAGCAGTTCGAATTCCTCAGAGGTATATGAAATGTTTAATATATCTAACCTTCAGAAAATGCAAGTAAAAACTTAATTGAGATTTGATGACCTCACTCCAGTCGGAATAGCTGTCATAAAGATTAAAAGGACAATGAATGCTGGTGAGAATGTGGGGGAAAACAAACCCTTTTATATTGTTGGTGTGCACATTTCTGTGTGGACAGACTGTCACTCCTCTTGGCTATGTACCTAAGAGTGGACTTTCTGTGTCATGTGGTAACTCCAAGTTTAACATTCTGAAGAACTGCCAAGTTGTTTTCCACAGTGGCTGAACCATTATATAATTTCACCAGCATATCTAAGGGCTATAATTTGTTCACACTCTTGCCAAGATTTGTGATTGTCTATCACATTTATTATAGCCATCCTGGATAATAATAGTGTGAGCAGCATCTCCTTAGGGTTTCTAAATTTGCATTTCTTTAATGACTAAGTTGAGCATCTTTTCATGTGCTTATGAATCATATATGCATGTCTTCTTTATTAAACTGTTTATATCTTTTGCTCATTTTTGACTCATTTGTTTGTTAATGCTTCACTCTTCTGTCACCCTTGGCAAATGCAAAAATTTAGTAATACAATCTGCTGGTGCAGTACCAGTATGGTAATGCATACCTTCCTATTAGTGGTGGCAATATCAATTGATACAACTACTATCTATAACAATTTAACAATTCATTGACGTTATATATGCATATATTCTTTCGTTTTGTGGAGGAATTCCACTTCTAGTAATATTGCCTGCAGTTACACTTACACATATATAAAGGTATGAAATAAAGGGTAATTTACAGTCATATTGTTTGTAAAAATTCTGACAGGATCAATAAATTATACCCACACATGCAAGCAAAACAAAGGATGTAGATATTTAATACTTATGCAGAAACACCTCCAAGTTATATTAATTTTAAAAATTCTAAAACAAAACATATTATTTGGAGGCTGGGAATGTAGCTTAGTAGTAGAGTATTTGCACAGTGTGTGCAAGCTCTCAGATTCTATCCTGAGCACTGCAAAAATAAAGCTCCATAGGGGTTAAAAAAAGAAAGAGCAAAAATAGACATGTATATTACTTTGTTTTTATATGTGTATTATATGCATGTCAAGTGGAGCACCAGAAAACAAGTGCAAAAATTAGCAGGGAGATTGCTCCACACTTTTTCATAGTTTAGTTATATTATACATTAAAATGTTTAGTAAAAAGGATATCCAAAGCTTAATGATTTTCTTTTGAACAGAATGTTTAAAAGTAACTATAGATATTAAAAGGAATAAGAAACATACCTTTGTGGCTTCCATTATAATTTTATTAATTTTCTCTTTATCTAATCCTCCCATTCCTGCTTTATTATCATTAAGTCCCATCCTAAGCAGAAGATCATCTTTGTAATTGTCATTCTTCTCCTTTGTGGTATCCATGGTGTGGACTTAAAGTGGTTTCTTCTTTGTTATCTGAACAGGGACATAAAATGAACACAGATTTTAAAACTATCCACTTCAAAGTTAAAATGATAGGGAAGTCAGCAAAACATTATTTCAAAATGATAGCTAGGAATTCTTAGCTCTTGAACCAAAACTTTGAACAAATGGACTTAGGAAAAATCAACAGTGTTCTAACCAACAACAACAGAATACACATTCTTCTCAGAAGCACAGAGGATTTCCTCCAAAATTGAGCCCATACTAGCTCATAGAACATGCTTAGGTAAATGCAAAGGAATGGAAATTATCCCATGCATATTATCAGATCATAGTGCAATGAAATTGGAAATCAATGGCAAAACCACAAAAACATAAACACCTGGAAATTAAATAACACCCTCCTGAACAATCAATGGGTCACAGATGAAATTAAAGAAGAAATTAGATAGTTTCTACAATTAAATGATAATACCAATATGACATACTGGAACCTATGGGATGCAATGAAAGCAGTCTTATGAGGGAAATTTATAATGGAGAATTCTCACATCAGAAAAATAGAGCAAACTCAAATAAATAACCTAATGTTGAACCTCAAGCTTCTAGAAAAAGAAGAGCAAGCTAAACCTAAAGCATGTAGGAGGGAGGAAATTATAAAGATCAGAGCAGAAATTAATGCAGTTGAGACTAAGAAAACAACACAAAGAATCAGAGTTGGTTCTCTGAAAGATTAAATAAAATAGACAAACCCTTAGCCAACCTTATTTTTTTAAAAAAAGGAGGGCTTGGAATTTAGCTCAGTGGTTCCAGCGCCTGCCTCGCAAGTGCTAGGTCCCGAGTTTGATCCCTGGTACCAAAAAATAAAAATAAAAAAAAGGAAAGGAAAGACTCAAATCCATGCAATTAGGAATGAAAAGGGTGAAAAGACAACGGACCCAGCAGAAATTCAGGGGATCATCAATACCTACTTCCAGAACCTATACGCCAATAAGATGGACAGCGCAGAAGAAATGAAGAGATTCCTAGACACATATGAATTACCAAAGGTGAATCAAGAAGATATAAAAATTCTAAATAACCCAATATTAGTCAATGAAATTGAAGAAGTAAGTTAAAAAATACCAACAAAGAAAAGCTCAGGTCCTGACAGATTCACTGCTCAATTGAACAGTGAACTTTAGAAAAGATCTAATACCATTACTCCTCAAATTCTTTAATGAAATTGAAAGGGAAGCAATATTTCCAAAGTTGTTCTTAGAAGCAAGCATTACCCTGATACCAAAACTCGAGAAGGATTCAACCAAAAAAGAGAATGACATGCCAAACTCCTTAATGAACATCGATGCAAAAATCCTCAGGATGATACTGGCAAACAGAATGAAGGAAATCATCAAAAAGATAGTACACCATGACGAGCAGGATTCATTCCAGAGATGCAGGGATGGGTCAACATATGCAAATCAATAAATGTAATATACCATATTAACAGAACCAAGGACAAAAACCACATGATCATTTCAATAGATGCAGAAAAAACATTTGACAAAGTCCAACACCCATTCATGATGAAAACACTAGAGAAAATTGTGGAGTAGGTCTTTCTATTAACCTGACAAAAGCCATTTATGACAAACCAACAGCCAACATCATACTAAATGGTCAAAAATTGAAAAGTTTCAGTATAAAACAAGACAAGGATGCCCACTATCACCACTCTTGTTCAATACAGTTCTCTAAACACTGGCCAGAGCAGAGAAAGAAATAAAAGGAATAAGGATAGGAAGGGAAATTAAATTATTATTTACTGATGACATGACGCTCTACATAGAAGACCCTAAAAATTCCACTAGAAGATTCCTATAATAACCAGATTCAGCAATGTAGTAAGATAGAAAGTCAGCCCTCAAATAGCATTCTTGTATGCAAATAACAAACTCACTGAGAGAGAAATTATGCCTTTCACAACTGCATCAAGAAAAATGAAATACTTAGGAATCAATCTAACAAAGGGAGTGAAAGACCTATACATCGAAAACTACAGTACTCTGAAAATGGATCAAAGAAGGTAACAGAAAATGAAAAGATATCCCCTGTTCTTGTATAGGCAGAGTCAATATAGTGAAAATGGCCATACTTCCAAAACTGTTATACAGATTCAATGCAATCCCAGTCTAACTACCAACAGTATACTTCACAAAAGTAGAGAAAACTATTCTAAAGTTCAAATGGAACCAGGAGAGACCCAGAATTGCTTTTGCAACAAAGTCAAGGCAGGGAGCATCACAACCTCCAACCTGAAGTTATACTACAAAGCTACCATGATAAAAACAGCATGGTACTGGAAAAAAAAATATAAACAAACAAAAAAACCCCAAAACAGACCCGAGGATCAATGGAATAAAATAGAAGATGCAGAAACAACTCTAAAGGTTCTCAGCTGCCCTATCTTTGACAAAGGGGGCAAACATCTTCACTGAGAGAAAGATAGTTTGTTTAATAAATGGCACTGTGAAAACTGGCTTTCCACATGCCAAGAATTGAACCTAGACCCATATCCTTTACGATGCACTACACTAACATAGAAATGGATCCAAGATCTAAATATAAAAACAGAAATACTTAATATGCTGGAAGATAGAATAGGTAAAATTCTAGAAGACATAGGTGTAATAATGTATTCACTTGTAGGAAATTATTACACTGTACCACATTATATCACCTCTACGGTTAAGAAAATCCATTTCAAGGTCAGACATGGTGATACCTGCCTTAGTCCCAGCTACCCTTGAGGCTGATAGAGAAGGATCACATAGGCACAGAAGTTAGAGACCAGTGTGGGCAATATAGTGAGATTCCCATCCAAAACAAAAGAAAATGCGCTTAAAATAATAATTCTTTAATATCTCTATAGAATTCAATTACTTGGTATTTTCTAATAATCCATGCAAATGTAATTCAGTCATACTTTCACCAGCATTATGAAAGAGCGAGTCAGGAGGCTAAATGCAGACTTCTCTATTTAAGCTGCTTGCCTTTTAAATGATTAAGTGTAATGAAAGGAAAAGAAACACCTAGTGAATGACTAAAATTTTATAATTACCTTACATATTAATATATTCATATATAATTAGTGAGTCAAACTTGAGAAGAATTGGCTTCAGTTCTTAACTGAGTCAGAATTGGACAATCAGAAATACTGGCACCAAGGCAAATTGTGAGATAGGTATACTTTTCAGTTACTTTCCTACCTGCTGATGCCTAATTATCTTACAATGTCCAGGCTCATGCGCATACATTGAATTTCATTTATATACCAATGATTTCTAGGTTTAAGGTGCCAGTTCAAATACCTATCTGACCTCTCAAATTTAACATATTCCCAAAACTGATCTTCTTAGCTGCCTCCATACCCTTAACCAGCTTCATTTTCTGTCTTCCTCATTTCAGTTAAGGGAAACTCTAATCCCTTTTAGTTTTTATGCAAATAATATTGGAATCATTCTTTTTAAAATATATTTTTACTAGTGCCTAATAATTTCACAAAATATTGGTTTTCAATGTGGTATTTTCATACATGCATATATTTTGATAATATTGATCCCCTGATTAACCTCCTTTATACCCCTCCTGTTATTATTTTCCTTTCATCTAATAAATCTCCCTTCTAGTTTTATGTCATCTTTTCTAGATTTTATTTATTAGGGAAACATGGAATATTTGTCTTTCTGAGTCTGGCTTATTTTCTTAACATGATGATCTTGGATTCCACTCATTTTCCTGCATATGATATAATTTCATTCTTCTTTAATGCTGTGTATGTGTATACACACACACACACACACACACACATATATACACACCATATTTTCCTCATTCATCTGTTGATGGGCAGCTAGGCTGGCTCCATATATTGGCCATTAAGAACTGTGATACAAATAAAAATTGTACAACAATAACCAAAAATGTGCAACCAAGAATAAACAAATGGGATCCTATCCAATTATAAAGCTTCTGGACTGTAAGAGAACCAACCACTTGAGTGAAAAGACAACCTACAGAAAGGAAAACAAAAATTTGCCAGCTATTCCATGGACAGAGGACTAACAACTAGAATACATAAAGAACCCCCAAAAATTTGATGGCCCAAATTAAAGACCCAATCAAAAAATGAGCAACAGAAATAGTCACTTCTCAGAATTCCATTAAGTATTCAACTTTGCAGGCCATTACAGAAATACAAATTAATACTGAGATTCCATCTTACTCCAGAAAGAATGGCTATCAAGAAATCACTTAATAACAACTGCTATTTGTAAAAGGAACCCTTTTGCACTGTTGGTAGAAAAGTAAACTAGTGCAACTACTATGGTAATCAGTGTGGAGAGTCCTCAAAAACTAAAACTAGAATTTCCCAGCTATTCCCCTTCTAGTCATCTTCCTGAAAGAGTTAAAGACATCATATTACAGTGATCCATGTATACTCATGTTTATAGCAACACAATTCATAACAGCTAAATCTTGGAAGCAGCCTGTATGTCCATAAATGGATGGATAAAGAAAATGTATTTACGCTCAATGGAGTACAACTCTATTATAAAGAAGGATAAACTTGAGACATTTGTAGGAAAATGGATGCACCTTGAAAGCATAATTTTAAGTGAAGCAAATCAGATACAGAAGGAAATATCACATGGTTTCTCTTATATGAGAAACCCAAATTATAAAGACCGAAATAAAAGATAATAGGAAGTACATAAGTCTGTCTCAAATGAGAGGAAGATCAAGAAATGGAGGTTGTGGTGGGAGGAAAAGGGGATGAGAAAAGACTTGAGGTGTGTTATGTACATGTACCAACTCCCCACAAGGAATATAATCTTTATATAATGCAAACATACACTAATAAAAATAAACTGGAAAAAAAGAATTGTGTGTAATAAACATAGGTACATAGGTATTCCCATAGTACACTGACTTTAACTCCTTCAGGTGTATACCAAGGAGTGGTATAGCTGGGTCATATAGGAGTTCTATTTTTAGTTGGGGTTTTTTTTGGCACCAGGGATCAAACTCGGGACCTTGTGCTTGTGAGGCAGGCGCCGGAACCACTGAGCTAAATCCCTGGCCCTATTTTTAGTTTTTTGAGGATGCTCCACATTAATTTCCCTAGTAGCTGTCATAATTTATATTTCTACCAGCCACATAGGAAAGTTCCCTTTTTCCGCATCTTTGCCAGCAGTTGTTTTCCATTTGTGATGATAGCCATTCTGACTAGGGTGAGATGGAATTTCAATATAGTTTTAATTTGCATTTCCCTAATGGTTAAAGATGTTGAACATTTTTTCATATATTTATTGGCCACTTGTACATCTTTTGAGGAGTGTCTTTTTCTTTGTCCATTCATCAAGTTTTGGGTTTACATTTTTCAGTTCTTTGTACACTCTATGTATTAATCCTCTTGTCAGAAAAACAGCTGGCAAAGATTTTCTTTTATTCTGTAGGCTCTCTTTATTTATTGGTTGTTTCCCTTGCTGTGCAGAATCTTTTTAGTTTGATGTGGTCCTGTTTGTTGATTCTTGGCATTGTTTCTCATACTAATGGAGTTCAGGAAGCCTTTGTCTATACTTATGGCTACCTTTTGTTTTCTTCTAGTAGTTCCAATTTCAGGTCTTACACCTGGGTCTTTGATCCATTTTGAATTGATTTTTATACAGG
>NW_004624925.1:0-21241 GCF_000247695.1 Heterocephalus glaber
AAAGAAATTTTTCTTTTCCTGGTCACTAATTGCAATCTTATCTTCTATATCTGAAATTCTGTCCTCACATTGGCTCATTCTGCTGTGTCAACTTTCAGTGGAGTTTTTAATCTCCTGGAAATCTGTTTAATAGATTCCATTTGTTTCCTATGTTGGGATTCCATCATGTTCATCAGCTCCTCTATTTTTTTTTAATCTGGGTCCTCTCTAGATTTATTAATCTCATCTTGCACTATGGGCACAATCTCTGCTGTTTTCTGAGAAATTATTTCTGATTTCATTTTTTCCAGATCCTCTTTCATTGCGAGTTCAGGGAGTCCAGGTGATTGAGTATCAGATTGTTCCATCTCATTACCCTTTGGGGGTGGTTTAGGTGATCTGGAAGTCTGGTTTTGAGACTTGTTTATGTTTCTTCTCATTTCATCGGGCACAGTGGGGGGATGTGTGCTGCTGGCGCCCATGAGGCTCTCCTCCTTGGCACTGGGGGTGGTGGTACATTGGCCGGGAAGGTTCACCTCCTCTCCCCTGGGGGCCCAAATTAGCAATCTTGAGGTGTTCTCCAGGGATGTCTGGTCTATGCTGGAGAGAGTATCCAAGGCAGTCACATCACAAGAATGGAAGGGAAGTCTGTATCGTGTTGAGACACCCCTGGCCTCCAGAGGGAAAGAAACTAAAGTCATTTCCAGCACCTTGTCCAAGAAGGTCTTCTCTCCTGACCTGCCAGTATAGGCTGTGCTAATGAGAAGACTAGGTGGACCATGTGGCTGGCCACGACCAGCAGGTGGTGTTAGTGACCTGGTTTGCCTTGTAGATGGCTAGGGATCCTTGAAGGTGCTGGAAGGGGGGCTCTAGGGCAATTTACAGAGAGATTCCTGAGGTCTCCTCTCTCTATTCCATCAACTTAGGCCCTGTTGACTTGAGAAATAAAGAGGAAGACCAGCTCCACTGGCCAGCAGAGAGTAAGGGAATGGTTTCCTCATGGACCAAGGTGGCCCATATGTGCTGGGAGGAAACTCCTGTGGTGCCAGGACTGCCTGGACAGGTCTTGGACTCCATTCCCCTGGACTTTCCAGGCCCTAGAAATAAGGATTCCGTGTTGTAGAAATGGTCAGCAACAGTGATGGGTGGTACAGAAGAAGGCCAATAGTTCCAGTTCTTGAAGTCCCCCCACAATGCTTGAGGATCCCAAATAATCCATGGCCCTTAGATGGAGCCTTGTGCAGATCCGCATCTATTAATCTAGGTCCGTGGACTCTCTAGGCCCAATAAACAGGATAAGGGGGCAGATAGACAACTCTAGATCACCAAAAGTTCTTAACAGCTGCCAAACTTTATCTCCTCCCAGTGGTTCCTTTTGCACATTGCAGGTGTTTTGTTTTGTTTACTATTTTGGGCTCAAACTTTTGATCTTCCTGTCTCTGAGACTCTTCTAACCCCTTTTGGACCAGTGGTTATCAATTTTCAAAGGTGGCCAGAAGGAGTTAGTTAAGAATTTGTGTTGACCCTGAACCTAAAGGGCCCAAAGAAACAATCTTAGTCGCAGTGAAAGAAGAGTCCATGGACACTCATTTTGATCACATTCCCTGTTGTTTCTTCAAGCCTAGGACAAAGCAGCAGGTCAAGGTTAGAGTAAGTGTTTGGGAAGCTCAGAGCCTCTACATACCTCTGCCTGTCCCCATTTGTGTTGGCAAGTCCTCGTGAGCCTGTTCTCAATCTTTCAATGGGAGAGAAATGGAGCCTCTCACTCACTGCACAGTGTCAAGCACAAAATTTTCTTGAGGAACAGGCTTCTCTGGATAAGTAGACTTTGTACCTTGGAGGAATCAAACACCAGGATAAGTATTTGATTCTGACGCTCAGGAGATCCCAGGAAAGTGTTGGTTCTGACAGATAGAAGGATAGTAATCATGAAAACCAGACCTACTAAGATGGTGCGACTCACCTGGAAGCCAACTCACCTGTAAATATATATTTCCGGCTGTTTGGGTTTATATTTGGCCATTGTTGGCAGTGACAAAGAGCACAAGTAATCTAAGTTACTGGAATTTGAAGTCCTTCCCCCCCACAGTCTCCCCTCCCAGAAGCTAAGCCTCACCCAATACCAAGGCATTGGACAGAGCCCTGAAGCCAGAAGCATGAGGCATATGAGGCTTCCCAGGTGTTGATGACCTTAGGCACACGAGCTAACATCCACAGGAGAACAGTGGATTCTGGGAATAAGAATGGTTCTATCCCCATTGCATGTGAAATGGGTCAGTTGTTATATGTGTATGAGATTCCTGCTCTCATGTGGAATCCTAGTAGAGCCCTGGAGATCTGTCTTCTTTGGAAAGAGCATGAGGCCGACAAAGGATTCTCCTGGAGGAAGGCCTTCACAGTGCCATGGGCTGGAAGATGTCAAGGGCTCTTGTCAGCTCTTGAAATCAGGAGATAAACTCAGTTTCTAGAATTGGCTTTACCTGTACTGACAATGATCTCCAAGGGTAAAACCACCAACGTGAAGGAACAACATAGATGTGCAGAAACCATTCTTAACATATGGAGAATTGGGTCTAAGGCTGGATGAGTCTGGTGTGGGCAAGAGGCTGCTGGGCATGGGCATCTGTGGGATGAGGCACTGCAGCTCTGAGGCCAGGTGTCTTGTCCCAAACTTCATACTCATACAGCTTTCTTCCCTGGAGTCACTTCCAAAGGCAGTCTCTAAGCCGGGTTTGCTGGAGCACACCAAAGTTGGTAAAGAGGAGAGAGTTTGAATCTTGCACCAGAGGAAAGCAGATACAAGGCAGGGACTATAGAGAAAGTGAACTATGGGAAGGTAAACTGAAGGAGAAACTCACTGGACCAAAATCCAGTACAAGGGAGACTCAGAAGGGAAGTCCCTTGCTCTTGGATTGGGGCACCACTTACACCCCAGGTCCACCATAACTGACATGTGAGGAGAAGATTGGGCTCTCTGAGAGATGAAGCTGGTGTTTCTGCCATTCCCTGGCTGATAGAATGGGCTTGCAGGCACTCTACCCTCCCAACAGAAAGAAGAGCACAGCAAGTGAGGTAGTCACACACCAGGGCTTGAAAGAAACCGGAAGCAGGGGAGCAGTGTATAAGGGGACACTGGCAGCCCTTTGGAAATTTGAAAAGAAGAGTGCTACTCAGATTAGGGTCCGAAATCTGAGCACTGAGAGACTTCAGCCTGGGAACTGCACAAGTGAGCAGCATCTAGGACAGGCAGGACTGGTTAGGAACCTAAATCTGAGAGCTGAGGAAACTGCAGCCTAAGGGCTGAATGAGTGAGTACCATCTGGGAGCAGCAGGACCCTGGGGAAAGAAGAGGCCAGACCCAGTCAGAAATAGTTACTCAGCCATTCCTTCCCCACACTTGAAGAGTGTTGGGCTTATGGGGCATTGGGCTGGTGTCTATACCAACAGGCTCCCACAGGTGAGCCCCTGGTATCCCCTAGGAAGGGCTGCTGAAAGCAGAGTTCCTTGGCGATTCACTAAGTTTACAAGTCAAGAATGACACTCTGGGAAAAGTGACTAAAAAGACTGAGTGGAAGGACAGAGACCAACACTCAAAACAGAAAGCATCCGGAGACAGGCTAAGCAGAAAGAAAAAAAGAATCAACTGCAGACTTGTCCTGCAGGGAAAGGGATGGAGTGCAACAGAGCCCTGGCAAAAGGTGACAGAGAACCAGGTGCTGGGCCACTTACACTGCACTCTATCCACCCCACATTCACTGGGATAGTTGGATCTTGGGACAGAGACAGAGACCTAGTTAGCCACATCCAACCCACTGCTTGAAGCTGGAAGGCAGGCACAGAGACCCATCCACTTCAAGAAGCCTCCGTGCTCACAAGCGGACAATTAAGCCATCCATGGGGTGGAGAGGCAGCTTGCAGACCTTCAACTGAACTAGGCTGCAGTATAAATGGGACTGTGAGGACGCTTTTTGTCCTTTTTTTTTTCTCCTTCATCATTTTTGGGCCGCTTTTCTTCCCTGTTTTCTCCTCCCTCTCCTTTTTTCTTCTCTCTTCCTCTCTTTATTATCCCTTATCTCCCCTCATTTCATCTGGCATACATATAGGGGGTGCCTGTATATGTTAAAAAGAGAATAGGAAATTAACCAGTGCTTTAACTTAATAGTACCTTTCGTGGGCCTGCCAGAGTAACTCTTCCCAAAATTGTGCATCCAGGAGCCAAACACAAACTACCAACATATTCAAAGGTTCTGACAATCTCAGCTTTCCTCAATCTCTAATTACACTTCTCTCCCTCATATCCTTCCTCCTGCTCCCACAAACCTTCTCTCAAACACCCTCAACACTAGTCCTTTTTTCCAGCTATAAAAGTAATTTCAACACAGTCTGATCTCCTGTCTGATTTGAACCCATCAGTATATCTTTTCTTTCCCTCTCTTCCTACTGACTTACCCCTTTCCTTTTCCTCTTCCTTTTTCCTCACCCCTCTCCCTCCACATCCCAGCCTCTCTTATCAGCAGAATAGTACAGTCTGTAGGGGTATTGATGAAAGGGTGAAATTGTTAAAACAACTTTTAAGGTCCGTAACTGATGCATGGTGGGATCTTTGGACATTATCATAACTGGTAGGAATTTTCTGGCAATGCAGTGACCAGGTCTGAGCATTAAACTGGGTAGATAAAAGAGGTAAATAAACCAAGCAGCAAACAAGGCCAATATCACATCAGTGGAAAGCAAACACTAAAGGGATCTCCATACTACAAACAGAGCCTTTCTACTATAATTGATACTCAACCCTAAACACACTCACATACACACAGGAACAGGAGACACAAGAAAACAAGACAAGAAAATGCTGCCAAAAATTTCTAACTCTCCTATCTGATGAATGTAGTTGTCTTGAAGTTCTCTCAAGGGAACACCCCAGGGAGAGGGTGGGACTCAGGGAGGATCTTCTGACACCAAGACCCAGCCTCCTGCACTTGGACCGGAAGCAGTAATGGGCACTGGCTGGGCAGGGGTGGCAAAGGAGGCTCTCATCACCCCATGTCTTTGGGTAGAGGAGAAGGGGGCTATGGAAACTGTTATCAGTGGGAAGTGACAATGTGTGTTTTGGTCAAAAGGTTTGCCTTGCATCCATAGTTTTTATCAAAATGTGGTGATTGTACACATTAATGGAATACAGCCTGGGGTTTCAACACATGCACACAGCATGTTCTGATAAAATCAGGTGATCCACGTTTGCACCTCCTATCCTTTATGTTTGGAGCCTTTGTGCTTCTCTCTTTCAATTGTTCATAAAGTACATCATGCGTCCCTGTAAACTATAATCATACCACTCTGCTGAGGTACACTAGAACTTCTGCTTAGTTTGTAACCTCTTATCCAACCGCCATCACCACCCCTTTTAACTAAACAAAAGTCTTTCCTTAGAACTCCTTTCTGAGATATTTTTCTGCCTTTTCAACTGAGGGCAGGTAAATTCCTACTATATCTGCTGATTATTGGGTTACTAAATTCTCTTTAAGTAAACAAATGTCTTCCCTTGGAACTTCTAGTTGAAATATTCTCAGACACCAACATAACCAGGAAGTCCAAAATACATTGTAGCAGAGGCAGAGAGAGGAGCAAGACCACCCTTGCAGGCTTTGTGTAACCAAACGAAGAGTTTATTCACTGGAGAGCTCTCTGGCTATTTCCAACAATGGAGCCAGAGGCAAGCAGTGGAAGAGTAAAGCTTTTTAAAGTAGAGGTAGTTGTTGTTGGGGGAGGGAGGGTTACCAGGCTTTGATCCGAGTTTCCCCTCCTTAAAGGGCGGGATGGTATGGCCATGGACTGCAGTGCAGACTTTCTTGGACTTCCTGGAACTCTGCCAAGGCGGGAACTCTGGAAGGCTCTTCTTGCCTCCGAGAATTTGTCGCAAGGGCTTTTCCCGCCATGGCTAAGTTTCCCGCTGGGCGTGACGATCCTAATTCGCAGTTTCTTCAAAATTTATATGTGGCTCTACAACCAACGTGTGAATAGAACAAAAACAGATTATCTGTTAGGATAAGGGCTTAGCTAGGATCACAAGGAGCTCAAAGTACTGAAGAGCATGTGGCAGCTTCACAATGAACTCCAGAACCCTTTCCCTGGTTTTCTACTGGTTTCAGTGTGCATGCTCAGCACCAGCAGAATCACACGGTCGCTCTCTGACCTGGAAACTGAAGGCTATTTTCTCAGGGAAGTCCTGATGAAAGTCAGTAGAGCTGCTTCTACTTGTAAAAATGGTAAAGAGCAAGCACTAGTGCACCCCTGGAGGGTTCGCAGAGATTAGGGCAGACATCAAGGACTGGAAAGATTCAGGGGGAGTGATTCCCATCCAGCTGCCCATTCACTCACCTGCCTGGCCTGAGTAAAGAACAATGAGATCTAGGAGAATGAGAGTGGACCATCCTTGTTTCAGGAGATGGTGTTTCCAGTTGAGGCTGCTGTACCATATGTAATTTCATGGATTTGAGCAAATTCACACATGGTACATGCTGTAGTCACTGATCTGAAGAGTGTGTGTGTGCGTGTGTGATCTGAAGGGTGTGTGTGTGTGCGTGTGTGTTTTCTTGGTACTTGTTAAAGACCACAAAAAGAGCCAGGAATTTGGCTCAGTGGTGCCTCGGCCTGCCTCGCAAGTGCAAGGTCCTGAGTTCAATCCCTTGTACCAAAAACAAAAACAAAACAAACAAACAAAAACAAAAGACCACAAGAAGCACTTTGCTTTCTGCTGACATTCCTGACAACACACTGTCACCATCCTACCTTGGAGTATGTCTATTCCCCAACCCTTTTTAAAGTTTTGTCCACATAGAGCTTGGTTATTATTCCCTTGCACAAGACACCAAGCTGGTCTTTTACACTGATACTATTAAGGTCCTTAAACCTGGAAAGGAGAAGGTGATCACTTCTGTAAATGACTCGGGAAGGTGTTTATGTTTCAGAGTGTGGAAAATAAATCTCACAAACATTCTAGGGCTTTTCACCTTGGTGAAATTCTAGGAGCCCATGTTCAGGGACATGTTCAGATATTGCTTCAAAGGTGAAAGACAAGTTCTTACATCTGGCTCCTATTCTTACCAAAGAAAAGATGTGAAGTCAAGGAAGCACTTTTGGATATTGGAGGCAACTTGTGCCTCTCCTGAGTGTGTCCCTCTGGTCTATTTAACATTATGTTAGTCAGCTTCCATTGCTGTAAAAATTCCTGAGATAAGCTAAAAATAGGAAAGGTATATTTTGGTTCATAGCTTTAGAGGATTCACCCTGTGAATAATGACTCTCTTGCTTTGGGTCTGTGGCAGCAAATCATGGTGGTGAACACATGGTGGAACACACCTGCTCACTTCAGGTCAGCAAGGAGGGAGGGAGAGAGAGACAGAGAGAGACAGAGACACAGAAGCAGAGACAGAGGGACATAGAGAGAGACAGAGAATCTAAGGCCCCTGAAACAGATTCTGATCTCCTGCTCAGTGCTATACTGCAAGGTGAGAAGAAAACCTTTTTTTTTCCTTTTAACTACTAGATTTTGGAATGGCTTTTGTTTTTCTAAATTAAGTTTATTGGCACATTTTAGGCATACATAATGATCACATTTATCATAGGAAATTTGTACCTGTACATGGTATATCTTGGTTCTTATTTTTTTCCATTCCCTTTCCTTCCCTTTAACTCCTCCACCTCTTACTATTTACAAAAGCTTTGTTTCCATTTTTTCCTTTCCCTCTGCCCCTCCAATTCCCCTACTCATTTGAACATTTTCTTCCTTTTTTATGATACATATTATACATTTTGGTCCTCATTTACACTTTCAGTTTCTCACACCAGAAAAACAATGCACTATTTACACAAGTGTGTCCGATTTATTTCACCTAAGAGTATGGTCTCAAGGTGCATCCATTTACCTATAAATGTCTCAAGTTTATCCTTCTTTATGGCTGAGTAGTACTCCATTGTATTTTTTTAAAACCCACATCTTTTTATCCATTCATCCACTGATGGGTATTTAGGCTGTTTCCAAGATGTTGTTATTACAAATTCTACAGCTATAAACATGGGTGTGCATATGTTGCTGTGATGTGATGTTTTTAATCCTTTCAGGAAGATACCAAGGGGAATAGCTGGGTCAAATGGAACCACTAATATTAGTTTTTTCAGGAATGCAAGAAGAAAAACTTAAAAACCGAATTAAAGAGAGAAAGAAATGGGGAGCCAGGATGGCCAATGCTGAGCAAGCCCCAAAAGACCCTGGCTAGCCAAAGCTGCTGATATTTATTGGTGATATCATAGTTAAGTTAGGGTCATAGGGCTACGTGTAGTTTCTAGGAATACATTGCTGACACAGGCAAGGCTTGTAAGAGAAGAGACAAAGCATTCTTAATTTTGAGAACGGAATTTGGGAGCGAGTCACTCTGACCTCAGCTGCCATATTACCTAATCACATAGGCTTTGGTCTGAGTCACTTCTCAAAAAAAGCCAGTTGTGGGATTAACTCTTTACAGCCTGCACTGCTCACAGCCTGCTTTGGGCATAATCAGTGGAGGGGTCCCGCATTATGTGCCCGAGAAGACAGAACAGCATCCTCACAATCCCATTCAAGGGCACAAACCCAATGACCTAAAATCTCCCAGTAGATCCTACTTCCTTTTTTTATTTTGTTTTGTTTGTTTAGTTTTTTGATGCAGTGTCTTACTATGTAGTTCAGTCCTTGAATTTACCATGTAACCCAGCATGCTCTCAAATTTACAGCAATCCTCTTGCCTCATCCTCCCATGTGCCAGGATTACACCCATGTACCACCATGCCTGGCAAGACCCTACATTTTATAGGTTCCACCAGCTCCCGGTAGTTCCAAACTGAGGACCAGGCCCTTAACATGTTGACTTTGTAGGACATACCCATTGTATAATGTAGCACAAAATATTCTTAAATTTAAAAAGTTCATTTTGTGTGTGGCCTAGAACAAGAGAAGGCTTACTTGCAAAGAAATGACTAAAGTTTCTTTGTAAACTATATTTTATAGCCTGGTATGGTGGCATATGACTGTAATTCCAGCACTCAAGAGGTTGAGGCAGGATTTCTATTCTAGGTCTCTTCTGGTTCAAAATGAATTTTTGGATTGTTTTCTCTAGTTTTGTGAAATATACTGTTGGGATTTCAATTGGGATTGTATTGAATCTATATAGTGGTTTTGGAAGTATGGCCATTTTCACTATGTTGGTTCTTCCTGTCCAGGAACAGGGGATGTCTTTCCATTTTTTAATATCCTCTTTGATCTCTTTTTTTAGAGGACTGTAGTTTTCCATGTAGAGGTCTTTTGCTTCCTTTGTTAGATTGATTCCTAGATATTTCATTTTTTTGGATGCTATTGTGAAAGGAATTGTTTCCCTAATTTCTCTCTCAGTGACTCTGTTATTTGTGTACAAGAAGGCTATTGAGGGGCCAGGTTTTAGCTCAGTGGTTCCGCCACCTGCTTTGCAAGCACAGGGTCCTGAGTTTGATCCCCAGTACCAAAAATAAAGAAGAAGAAGGCTATTGATTTTTGAGTGTTGACCTGTATCCAGCTACTCTACCAAATTTGTCAATTAACTCTAGAAGTCTTTTGGTAGAGTTTTTTGGGTCTTCTATGTAGAGTATCATATCATCAGCAAATGATGACAGTTTAACTTCTTCCTTTCCTATCTTTATTCCTTTTATTTCTTTCTATTGTTTAACTGCTGTGGCTAATGTTTCCAGAACTATATTGAACAGGAGTGGTGGAGGAAGGATTTCTGTGAGTTCAAGGTCATCCTGGGCTACATAGTGAATTCAAGGCCAGCCTGAACTACATACCAAGACCATGTCTCAAAAAAACCCCCAAAATATATGTATATTTTATTACTGTCTATTAATGCTGCAAAATATTGGGTTTCAATATATATAATGTATTTTAACTATATCCACCCCATCACCCTCCCTCACTCATTTCTCCCATCCCCTTATTCCCTTCTTTTTGTCTAGTAATAGTCTCCCTCTGCTTTCTTATTATTTTCTTAGTTTCACATATTAGGAAGAAGGGGTGGTACTTGACCTCCTGAGTCTGGGTTATTTCACTTAACAAAAATAAAAATAGAGCTGGGCGTGGTACTGCAATCTTCTAATCCCAGCTTTTTTGGATTCCGAGTTAGGAGAATCACAAGTTCAAGTCCCACCTCAACAATTTAGCAAAACTTGTCTCAAAATGAAAAATATTTAAAGACACTAGGGGTGTAGCTCAGTGGTAGAATGCCTCTGGGTTTGATTTTCAATATTATAAAAACAAACAAACAAATGACTGTGTAATTTAGGGTGAGGTTTTGGGGGAAAGCCACAAAGTCACTAAAGGATTTATGATGGGGACAAAGACACACCAAGATTGAGAAGAGGATGAGGGTTTTGAGTCACGAGTTTTCAATCTCTGAGAGGTCAAAGGTCTGAAACCAGCTACATAGGGCCACATGGGGAGGTCAATCATGGAGCCCAGCAATGACTCTGCAATGACTCTGGAGACCAACACTCCCGCAAGCTATTCTGGTTGGTAATATCCTGTGTGTAACACACAGTACTGATGCTTGCAAAGCAACACTATCCTGACTGGAAGGTGACAATGCAGTGCAGGTCACCGAAGATGGGCAGGGTCTGTGAGATGTGTGTGCACGTGGACTGTCAGAGTGGAAGGGAAGAGTGTCTAAGAGCCAAGCTATGTGACAGAACAGTCTTAGTAAATCTCACCTGGTAGCACTGACATTAGGAAAGCCAAGCAGCTTAGTGTGGGGCTGAGATGCCACAAAGATGGTCTCTATTTCTTTCGCTGAGTCCTGCTGAGAATCAATGTCAATATTCTTCCAGAATAATTTCCTTTAGGGCCAAGAGCCTTAGCCCCCATTTCCCCTTGCCTTTGCCATTGGAGAAGTCAGAAAAACGTACACTTTCTGAACAAATTCTGCCTGGTGGGCAAAAGGCTCAGCCAGAGGCATGGAGGCTCAGTTTGAGACCTGCTCACCCCCTCACTGCATCACCCCTTTTGTGCAATTCTCTTCCCACTCCTTCCTCCTTGGAATCTAAAATTTTTGTTGCATCATCAACACAGGCCAGCAATCCAGGCATGGTTAAAACTGAGATTGTATCTGACAAGCAAACACTCATCCTGGTAGGAAACCTTCCTGAGAGTGGCTTGGAAACAGGAATGCAGCCAAAGGGCAGGACTTCCAGGACACTTTATAAACTGCAACCCCAAGAGAGTTGCACAGAAGATCTACCTTGGCACAGCCACCCAGAGGAAGACAACAATGGTGGAATTGCAGGTGAGTTAAAATGGCACTGGATGAAAGAAGGGGAAGCTCTTATGAGATGCACATATGAGCATTTCCATGGCACATGTTTTGCTGGCAGAGGTGCTTGTGTGGAACAGAGAGACCCTGGGGATGTGATGGGAGAGATCCTTATAGGGATGGCATGCTCCTGCAGGACCATGCTAATCCTGTATCAGCACTGGATTGTCAAGCTGATATAGCTGTGAGCTCCACTTAGATGATGCAGCATCCTTGGGAGGAGGTCAGCTAACCAGGATGTGTGACTATGAGAATGAGTGTAGAAGAAAGGCTATACAGTTGTTCTTCAGGACTGTGGCTGTGAGTGTGTACAGGGGTACTACTGGAGCAGTTACTAAGAAATAGTGCATAGCATAGTTAGCAGGAGTTGGGGAGTGTGTATTATTCAGTTGCAACTCAGCTGGACTCTGTGTGTGGGAGTGTGTGCATGTGTGTGTGTGTGTGTGTGTGTGTTTGCTAGGGATGGAACCCAGCACCTTGCACATGCTAAGTACAAGCTCTATCAGTGAGATACATCCCCAGGTCTCATTTTAACAGGTTCAGATGCCACAAAGTTATTGTGGGGTACTATTCCAGAAAGTGCCTTCCCCTTCCAATAGGTCAGCCCAGTACAGACCTTCTACATGTCAGTAATAAGGATTAAGATTTTATTAGGGCCGGGGATTTAGCTCAGTGGTTTCGTCGCCTGCTGCGCAAGAGCAAGGACCCAAGTTTGATCCCCGGTACCCCCCCACAAAAAAAAGATTTTATATTGCTCCAAGTCCTCTGGTGCTGATAACACTCTAAAGAGTAGGATTTTTTTTTTTTTTTTTTTTGGTACCAGGGATCAAACTTGTGTCCTTGTGCTTGCAAGACAGGCAGCGAAACCACTGAGCTAAATCCCCAGCCCAAGAGCAGGAATTTTTAAATGAATCCTTGCATTAGAGAAACTGATCACACTAAAGTAATGGATTTTCAATGTCACTACAAAATTTGAACACAGATAGCCTGGCTCTTCTGCCACTCTTCTGCCTCATCAAGGAGACTGGGGCCTGACTGTGGTGGGGTGGAAAGAAAGAAGAGCCAGAGTTTGACCTTTGGCCTCTAACCTATTGCCTCTAATCTGTTGGTCTCCCATCTCTCTTGGCGGATCACACCTACCTGGCCTGACATCTCTCATCCACTCTCAATCCCCACAATAGATCCCGTACTCACGGATTGTGTCCTTGCCTGTGGGTTCTACAGTGACGATCAGAGGCAAAGCTAACAACGCTTTCCGGTGAGTTCTGCATAGTGCATGAGTGGGGGTGCGTTAGAGATGAGGCTGTTACAGCTCAGGGGCTCCCGTCATGTCAGGGTGATGCTGATGTGTGTAATCAGCATGCTGGAGCCACATCCTAGGAGCAGGTCTGGAGATGCCCTCAGTACTAGGGGTATTTGCTGGGCTATGGTCAGATCTTGGTTCTGGGGTAGGAGACCACGCAGGTTGGGGTTGTGGCTCTATTTCAAGGGACACAGATTTCTCAGGGGATGCAAATCAATAGTCCTGGATCCAGAGCTGCTGCTCAGTGTTAGTGTTAGGGTAAAGACACAACACCTCACCACCAAGCCCTAAGGGACACAGATTTCAGTATCACCCAGGAAAGCCTTCCTTCCTTCCATCATTAGGACAATGTGGAAGGGATTTGTGCTGTGAGTGTGCATGTCTCAAGAAGGAAGGGACGTGTTCAACAAGCTATGTTCTTTGCTCTTCAGAAAGGAGCCACAAATGCAAGTGGATTTCCACACTGGCACTAGTGCGAAGTCTAACATCGCCTTCTCCTTCCAAGTGTACTTTGGCAAATTTGTGATAATGAACACTCTTCAGAATGAAGGCTGGGGAACTCATGAGAAATCCTTGAGTATGCCCTTTGAAGAAGACACACAATTTGAGCTGCACATCTTGGTACTGCAGAAGCACTACCAGGTGAGTCTCCCAGGCGGCCTTCATAGTCTCTCAGAGGGCTCAGCTCTCCCTGGCCTGGCCTCAAGAGTCCTTGTGGGTCCATCTTCTGTAACTTCTCCTGCCCCAAGTTTTCATCCCAGAGCAGGTCTGCTTGTCTGCATCCTGGGGTCTCCTCCAAATCTGACCAGGGTACGAACTTGGCTCACACTGCCATTTCCCTCCAGCATGGGTGAAGTCCTCTGTCTTCACCCACAACTGTCATTTCTGTGTCTGCTCTTATTGAACTTTTCAGGAGGCTACACAGTACAAAAATACATATGAATAAGATCGTATTAATCCTTCAAAAATCAAGTCTTCTTGTCACTCTTAAACCTCAATCCTTCTCCCCATAACAGCTGTTACTTGTTTCTTTACTCTCTGTCCTGAGATAATCTACAATTACAGCAGCATTGTGTGTCTCTGTTTGTGTGTGCATGCTTTCATTCATTGCTTTTTTTTTTGGTACCGGGGATCGAACTCAGGACCTTGCGCTTGCGCAGCAGGCGCCAGAACCACTGAGCTAAATCTCCGCCGCATTCATTGCTTTTTGAACAAACAATTGTATCTTTTTCTCTATACAATACACCTTGAGAAGTAGAATTTATTTTAAAAGTTTTTATTATTTTAGTTTATCAGTACATGTGTATAGGACATAATGCTTACATTGCCTGTGAGAAGTTGGTCCATGTACATAGCACATTTTAATTTCTTTTGTCATCTCCTTTCCCTTCCTCCATCCCCCTCCTCTATCCCATCTTCTTCCCTTTTTTTTTTCTTTTTGCGCAAGTTTGCAGTACATAATGTTTACATTCCTTGTCTGGAGTTCGTATTTGTTGTCAAAAATAAATCTTAGGAACAAATAGTTGAATAGTGGTTACCAGAGCCTAGGAATGATGCAAGGGAAGAGGAGGGTGGACAGAGGATGGGTAGTGGCCACAGGGTACAGTTGGATCAGCAGAATGACTATCGATGATTTCTAGCACAGTAAGATAATTACAGCTGGTGACAATGAATTTCCTGTCTCAAAATGGCTAGCAGTTTGAATATTCTCAACATTCAGAAATGATACATATCTAAAGTGATGAACATCAATACCCTGATCATTACAAATTCTATACACGTATTGAAATATCACATGGCACTCCCAAATATGTAACATTGTTACATATCAACTAAAACACAAATATAATTTTTAAAAGAATATGGCTTTTTGAAATGATTCCATCCATTGCCCTGTTCTTTAATGATCACAGTCTTCCAAAAGAGTTACAACTGGTTCAATTTGCCCCTTGATGGATAGACATTTAGGCTGTTTTTACTATTTTACTCTTCTAATGAACATGTCTCTATATAACTCATCATTATCATCATCCCAATTCCTTTACTTTTTGGAGTACTATTTTAAAGAATGGAATAGATGGGTCAAAACCTATGTGTGTTTTAAATTTGACAAATTAACACCTAAAAAATCTACACTGAATAGCCTCAGCAGTAAAGGAAATGCACAATTTTGTGCATGGTGGCACGTGACTGTAGTTGCACTACTTGGGAGGCTGAGGCAAGGATTGCCATATGTTGAAGGCCAGCTTGGGCTACACACTGAGTTCAAGACCAGCCTGAACTATATAGTGACAACCCTATCTAAAAATTTAAAATATGCACAATTTTGTGACCTCATTTCAGTAAACAAAATGATTGACATATTATAAAGATTAAGGTGGGAAGACTTTTCATGTGCTGCTTTTTTTTGTTTTGTACCAGGGATCAAATCTGAGACCTTTCGGTTGCAAGGCAGGCAGCAGAACTACTGAGCTAAATCCTGGCCCTCATGTGCTTCTTAACTGTTCACGATAATATCATAGTGTTTGAATCATCTGTGCTCATCTATCTCTTTGAGAACATTCAGGTTCCATTCTTCACCTCCACGAGTCCAAAACTGAGTACTCAAAAAAGAAACTGGAGCATCAGCAGCAATGGTAGTCAGGCTCTGTGGGACAGAATCTTGTGCATTCAGTCAGTGTGTATTGGGCTCTGACTGTGTGGCTGGTTCGAAGCAAAATACAAGGATTTGAGACTCCTGACATAGTCCCTGGCATTGGGATCTGCTAGGGTGGAAGAGAGACTGAGTAACATCAAGCAGTAGAACCTCACTGGAGGAAGAAAGGAAACAAAATAGAATGAGCAACTGTCTGAAAGGGTTAAAAAAAAAGGTAGCCTGGAAATAGAATCATAACCATTGGGTTCTGAGGTGTCATTAGGAGTTGTCTGAGTGCAAATAGAGGTGGTAGGGGAGAAGTAGGAAGGACTGCATGCTTGGCAGCATACTGCGTTTCTCACACACTTTCCCTTTGTAGGTTTCAGTAAATGGCAAACAGTGTTGCATCTTTGTCCATCGAATCCCAGTGAATTCTGTGCAGATGATACAGGTGTGGAGAGATGTCTCCCTGACCTCAGTGAATATCCAGGAGGGACCATACACACACTCCCCATTGTGAACGGTTTCTCTGTACATCACCGTGGTATACCCAATGCCCACGAACAATGATTCCACATTACCCTTTGGATGCAATTGGTCATTAAAACTTTACAAAACTTAGCAGGATCTGGCTCTTCTTTTATAGGGAAAGAAAAGAAATGGTCGTCACCAAGAGGCTTATGAGAATGAAAATTATGGGGGGGCGGGAGCGGGTAAGAGAATCCAAGTGGATAAATCTGGGCTGGTGTGTAGTTCAGTGGTACAGATATGACAGAGCATGCTGGAGTCCATGAGTTCAATCCCTGGCACCACAAAAATAAGCAGCAATGAAAAGAGAAGATAAATCTTTCTGCGACAGAAGAAATCAGATCATTGAAAAGTCCTTATTATATGCCAGCCCTCTGAACCAAGACTGTACCCAGTTTCGATTGCTAAACTGAAATGTTATGCACTCTCTATTGCCACACAGGGGTAGTTGGTGGCTTGTGGGAGAAGAATTTCCCTTGTAAGTTAATTAATTGCCTAAGGTGCTTAATTGTAGTAATACAAAGCTGACTAATACAATTATATATCACAAAATAAAATGGAAAAATGGAATCAAATTGGGCCTACAGAAAAGCCCAAAAACTCAAGAGTGACAATGAGCACCCATCTTAGCTCTTCCTGCAATGTGGGGAAAACTGGAGCATGCAGTGAAGAGTCTTCCTTGCTTCTCACCTATCCACCAGGTCCACCACAAATCCAGTTAATCATAGTTTTAATTTGCTACATTTTCTTCCAAAATGTCTTCATAAATTAAAAGACAAATATAAATTTGTTTCCCCAATTTTATACTGAAGGCACACACACACACACACACACACACACACACACACGCTCATCTCCTAGGGACCATTATTTAAATGTTAAAGGTTTTAATAATGTATTCCATTACAATTTATAGGTGCACCATAATATATTTAACCAGTTCTTTAGTGACAAATACTTGGGTTTTCCTTGTCTTTCCTTTCACAAAAAATATTACAATGAATGTCTTTGTACATTTGAAAGGTATGCAAGAAAGTCCACAGGATGAATTCCAATAATCAAAGAGTGCATGTACTTGTATTTTTAATAGATGTACTCAAATTTTTTATATACACATTACTAATTTGCACTTTTATCCACAGAATGTATGTGTGTCCATTGACTCACTGACTACCCAGTATACTGTAGTCTCAAATTTCTGGGATGTTGCCAATATAACAGGAAAAATTATTTCAGTTCAACCTCGGATGAACACCCTTTGATGAGTCTAATACCCATGGTGAAAGTTACCCAAAACTGCCCTCAATTTTCATACCAACTGCAAGTTCAGAACTGCCTAACATTCTCCATAGGTTCAATAACTAATAAGAAGCACTCTCAGAACTCACTGCACGCTGGTAGATTGTTATAATTTATCACAAGAAAAGGGTTCATGGGCCAGGGATTTAGCTCAGTGGTTTCGCCACCTGCTGCGCAAGTGCAAGGACCCGAGTTCGATCCCTGGTACCAAAAAAAAAAAAAAAAGAAAGAAAAGGGTTCCTATTGAGCTTGCCCATGGGAAGAAGTCTACAGGCCAGAGTTCAGGAGGGAGCCACACTGGAGCTTCCATTTGTCCTCACCCCGCATCAGGAAAGAGTTGCTTTTCAAGCATCAGTGTTGTATGATACACACAGAAGAATGTCAACCAGCACAGCTCATGGCATCCAGAGTCTTTATTGGGTTCCATGACTGACTGCCCCATGTGATTCTAGGTGGCTGATTCCAGTCGCCAGCTCTTCAGAGACTGAAAACTCATGACCAAAGCCCTCATCCTCACCTCATTCCTGGTGTGGCTTCATCCCCACCCTAAATCTTCTTGTGACTATCGAACTCACTCAGGACCCTCATTCTACATGACTACATTGTTTGTTTTGTTTTGTTTGTTTCTTTGTGTGGTACTGGGGATGAAACCAGGGGCACTCTCCCACTGAACTACATCCCCTATCTATTTTATATTTTGAGACAGAGCTTTTGTAAGTTGCCCAGGTGGAACTTGAACTTTCAATCATCCTAACCCAGGCTCCCAAAGTACTATAATTACAGGTGTTCACCACCAAACCCAGCTCTGGTTTTGCTTTTGTTAAGTGAAAGAAGCCAGACTCAGAAGTATCACATATTCTCCCTACCATGTGAAATCTAAAAATATTACCTGAAAATAGGAAGGAGATTATTACTAGATAGCAGGAAGGGAATGAGAAAGATGGGGAGAGGGTGCAAGGGGGGTTAGGGGGAATGGATTGATCAAAATATATTATCCAATATTTCTTGTATTTATAGGCTATCATAAAATACGTTTTAAATCAATAACATTGAAAAGTTTGGTCATCTGTTTTCAATTGAACACAATAGAAAATGTCCTTCAACATTAAAATTCATAAATGAGCAAACCACTAAAAAGATAAATTATTGTATGATAATTGAAAGAAAAGTTGAAAATTGTAGAAAAAAGTGAAAATTGCTATTGATGACAACCTACCTATAAAATCTAATAAAACAGACAGCCAAACTATAAGTATACAAATTTCCATAAATCTATGAATATAAAATAATTAGACTAATATGTTATCTCTCTACAGTTCTAAGAAATTTTGATTTAAAATTTATTTAAACAGGAAACAGATGATGAGATACATTAGTTTAAATACAAAACCATGCATTATCATTAGGAATAAATGTATAAAACATCACTAATAGTTATTAAAAACCAAAATGAAAGGAGAGTTATGATACATTCATTACAAATAACTAAAAAGTCATAAGGTTACTAGTTATCTCCACTTCATATAAAATTTCAAGTACATTTTAATGATGTATACACTGAAGTTTTCATGGAGCTTAAATTACTTCTATAATTGACTTTGGAGGTAACAGGGACAAGGACAGATCAATCTTGAGAACAAGATGGGAAACCACCTCCCAGGGCACACGATATATTCCAAAGCCATAGTGGTCCAGACAGTGAGGTATTGGTGAAGAAAACATGGACCAACGTGGAGCCACACATACAGACAACAGGTGTGTGACCATGACACTGCAAAGGATGAACAGTGTGTACAGAAGTCAGGAAATGCTGCTGCCATCATTGATACCTAAATGGAATAAAGTCAAAGTTTGAATTACACAATAAACAAATAAACTCCTGAAAGTTCACAAACATATAGATATAAAACAATGTTTTAAAAAAAGAAACAAATGGCAATTTCTTGATACGCTTGAGGGAAGATGGAGATTATACAAATTCTTCACAAATTCTTCCAAACAGGAAATAGAGGGGAGGGAAACATTGTTGAGTCTTGACAGGATATTCCACTGCTTCTACACTTGTTATTTGAGACTCTAACTTCTTTTGAGTATCTGGTGAGGAATTTCAGTAGTTCTTCTCTTCTTACTTTAACCAACCAGAAACTTCGAGTTCCTGCACACTGAGTCATTCTGTTTGTGATGACAGTAGTTTGGAATTTCACTGCTCACATCACCAAATTCTCCTCCGTAACTTTGTAAAGTATTGAGGTTTGTTGTTTTTTTTTCCTATTTGCTGATCAGTTCCTTAAAGACTAGAATCTCAGCTCTTTCGTGGATAGTTTTTATCCGATCCTCCAATAACCATTTATTGCCAACACTACTTTTCAAGTCTGATCTATGAATGTTAAGAGTAGGTTTTGCACTCAGACAGGTCTAGTGTCTGTCCCTGCCACTTGCTTGGTTCTGTCACTACCTTGAACAATGAGAACTGCCACAAAATGGACACATGTGTGACAAAACAGAGTTGATTCAAAGGGTCACTACAGCTGCCAGAGCAAGACCTCAAGCCTGGTTCGTTAGCCCACAGAGCCCCCTTCCCCATAACAGGGAGTCAGTCTTTATTTGTCTGTCTGTCTGTTTGTTTGTTTGAGGCAAGGTCTTCTTTTGCTCTCCAAGCTGGCCTTGAGTTTACTATGTAGCTCAGCATAGCCTTGAATTCACAGTGATCCTCCTGCCTCAGCCTCCCAAGTGCTGGGATTACAGGCATGCACCACCACACCTGGCTTGGAGTCAGCCTTTAGAAGAGACTTCAGGGACGGAAACTGCATGAGGACGAAGTTTTGGACGAGACACCTGTCCACAGAGCTTCAGTGCCTCTTCCCAAAGATGCCCATGCCCAGCAGCCTCTTGGCCACACCAGACTCATCCAGCCTTAGAGCCAGTTCTCCAGATGTTAAGAATGGCTTCTGCACATCTATATTGTTCCTGCATGTGTTTGGTTTTTCCATTGGAGACGACCTGTCAGTACAGGTAAAGCCAATCCTACACTCTGATTTTATCTTCTGGATTTCAAGAGCTGACAAGAGCCCTTGACATCTTCAAGCCCATATTAAGCACTGACAAGACCTTTCTCCAGGAGAACCCTTTGCAGGCCTCATGCTCTCCCCAAAGAAGAGAGTTCCCAGGGCTCCTCTAGGATTCCACATGAGAGCAGGAATCCTCCCCCAAGAGCAACTGAGCCTTCTCTTCTGCCATGGGGATGGAACCATTCTTATTCCCAGCATCCACCATTCTCATGTGGATATTAGCTCGTGTGCCTAAGATCATCAGCACCTAGGCAGCCTCACATGTGTCATGCTGCTGGCTTGTAGGCACTGCCTAATGACCTTCTTACTGGTTGAGGCTTAGCTCCAGGGTGGGGGTGGGGCTTCAAATTCCATCAATTTAAATTATTTGTGCTCTTTGTCACTGCCAATAATGGCCAAATAAAAGACCAAACATCCTAACTATATATTTACAGGTGAGTTGGCTTCCAGGTGAGTTGTACCATTTTAGTAGATCTGGTTTTCGTGACTATTGTCCTGCTATCTGTCAGAACCAACACCTTCCTAGGATCTCCTAAGCATCAGTATCAAACACCTTATCTTGGTGTTTGGTTCATCACGAAATACAAAGTCTACTTCCCCAAAAGAGCCTGTACCCCATGACAATTCCATACTTGACACAATGTAGTGAGAGGCTGCATTTCCCTCCCATTGAAAGTTTGAGAAAAGGTTGGCAAGGACTTGCCAATACAAAATGGGGACAGGCAGAAGTATTTACAGTCCCTCAGCTTCCCAACCACTTATTCCAACCTTAATCTCTCCTTTTTCCAAGGCTTACAGAATCAGCATGCAAAGCAATCAAAATGGGTGCCCATGGACTCTTCTTTCATTGTTGCTGAGATTGTTTCTCTGTGCTCTTTAGGGTAGGGCCAACCTAAATTCTTAACCACCTCCTCCTGGCCAGCTGTGGAAATTTATAAGCACTGATCCAAAATAAGTTAGAACCTCAGAGAAAGGAGGATCAAAAGTTTGAGCCAGGACTAGTAAAGGAGAGGAGAGGAGAGGAGGGGAGGGGAGAGGAGGGGAGAGGAGGGGAGGGGAG
>NW_004624925.1:21341-116393 GCF_000247695.1 Heterocephalus glaber
GAGGGAAGACGCAAGACCTGCAGTGTGCAAAAGGAACCATTGGGAGGTGACAAAGGGCAGCTGTTAGGAACTTTTGGTGATCTCCAGTTGTCTGCTGAAGTTGTTCTGTTCACTGGGCCTAGAGAGTCTAAGGACCTAGGTAATAGATGGGAAGCTGGAGAAGGCTCCATCTAAGGGCTACGGGTTATTTAGGATTCTCAAAGATTCTGGAGGGACTTCAAGAACTATAACTATTTGCCTTTTTCTGTACCACCCATCACTGTTTCTAACCACTTCCACAATGTGACATCCCTGTTTCTAAGGCCTGGAAGGTTCAGGAGAAAGGAGTCCAAGACCTACCTGTCCAGGACAGTTCTGGTACCACAGGAGTTTCCTCTCAGCAGATATGGGCCTGTTTGGTCCAAGGGGGAACCATTCCCTCACTCCTGGCTGGCCTTCCTCTTCATTTCTCAAGTCAAGAGAGGCTAAGTTGATGGAATACAGAGAGGAGAGCTCAAGAACTTCTGTGTAAATTGCCCAAGAACCTTCCTGGAACCTTCCTTCCAGCACCTTCAAGGTTCTCTAGCTATCTACAAGTGAAACCAGGCCACTAGCACCACAAGCTGCTTGTGGCCAGCCACATGGGTCCACTTGGTCCCTCATTCGCACAGCCTATACTGGTCAAGATGGAGATCTTCTGGGACTAAGCTCCTTTCCCTCTGAGGGCAAGGGCATCTCAACACTATACTGTCTTCCCCTCTATTCTTGTGATGTGACTGTCTTGGATACTCTTCCCAGCATAGACCAGAAATACCTGGAGGAAGCCTCAAGATTGCTAACTTCATTGGCTCCTAATTCATCCATGGACAGAGACCAAATAATACTTTTTTTTTTGGTACTGGGGATCAAACTCGGAACCTTGTGTTTGTGAGGCAGGCGGTGGACCCACTGAGCTAAATCCCTGGCCCCCAATTAATACTCTTAACCATCCTCATACCCCTTCGGGCCTGTCCATTCTGACCCCTCATTTATTATGAATCCTCTTTCTGCAACCTGCACATTCTAGTGAATGGAGTGAGCGCAGGACCCTCCAAAAATCATCTCCTCAGGCTGTTAATGGCATTTTTCCTCAACCCTCTAAGGCTAGGGGAAACCCAGTACTTCAAGGATGCTGCATTCCAGTTGCATGTGCACCTGTCCAAGGCTGATGCCAGCCCTGGTTCTTGGGGGGAAAACATGAAGGATTCCTACAGGTATTTTTTAAATAGGGCAAGTAATTCTCAATCTTCTCCCCTACCTCTGTGTGTCCCAGCAGCCCTGTGGTCATGTTCTCTTTTTGGTTTCCTTTGCCTGTGTATCACCTTCTATCCTTTAAAAAAAATTATAATTCACGTAAGTTTGCTATGTCTCTTGGTGTATACTATAGCACCTAGTTGGGCTCATTTATTTTTGATCCAATATGAAAGATATTTATGTGCTTGGCCCATTTGCACTTACTGAAAGTGTGGCATTATGGTTTAGGTCTGGCGTGTTCCTCCAGGGCCTCAGGGATTGAGGAGATGACTGGTCACGGGAGCGCTGTTCTCAGCAGTCCACTGATGAGTTCATAGCTGACTTGCTGTGAGGAGCTGGGGCCTTGTTAGAGGTGATCACTGGAGCTGTGACCCGGAAGAGTGCATCTCCCTCTCCAGCTCCTACCTTCACTCCCTGCTTCCCAAACACCATGATGTGAGCAGCTTTCCTCCACCAGGTCCTTCAAGCATACTGTTTTTCCCTTGGAACCACCCAAGGATTGTGTGGACTGAGACTGCTGAAGCTGAGCCACAACAAACCTCTCCTGCTTTAATACCTGTGCATATCAGGTATTGTGTGTCAGTGAGGAGAAAGTGACTAAGCTGCGGTGGCACTGGGTGCGGTGGTGGATGTCTGGAATCCCAGCACTCTGGGAGACTGATGCAGGAGGATCCAAAGTTCCAGCCAGCTTGGGCAACTCAGTCAAATCCTATCTCAAAAATAAATAAATAAACAAACAAACAAACAAATAAGGCAGGGGAAATGACTGGCAAGGTGGAGGTAGCAAAGACGGAAGACTGAATCATGCACCAGAGGAAAGCAGGTACACTGAGGCAAGGGCTATAGAGAGAGTCAAGTATGGGAAGGTAAACAGAAGGAGAAACTCACTGGACTGAAATCCAGTATGAGCGGGGCTCAGAAAGGGAAGTAGCGTGGCTCTTGGATTGAGGCACCACTTACACCCCAGGTGCAGCATAACTGCCATCTGGGGAGAAGGCTGGGCTCTCTGAGGGAGGAAGCGGGATTTCAGCTGGGGCCTGGGTGGTAGAATGGGCTCCAGACACTCTACCCTCCCAGCTATAAGAGGAGCACAGCACGTGAGATATTCACAATTAGGGCTTCAGAGAAGCTGTTAGCAGGGGAGTGGTGTATAAAGGGACACTGGCAGTCCCTTAGGAATTGGAGAACAAGTGCACTACTCAGGTTAGGGACCAAAATCTGAGCATTGAGAGACTTCAGCCTGGGAACTGCACAAGTGAGCAGCATCTGGGACAGGCAGGTTAGGAACCTAAACCTGAGTGCTGGGAAATCTGCAGCTCAGGGGTTACATGAGTGAGTAGCTTCTGGGCACAGCAGCACTCTGGGGACTGAACAGGCCAGACCCAGCCAGACATAGTTACTCAACCATCCCTTCCCCACACTCCAAGTGTGTTGTGCTTATGAGACCCCCTGGATGGTGTCTATGCCTGCTGATGGGTGCCCACAGGGGAGCCCCTAATATTGCCTGACAAAGACTGTGCAGTACTGATAATTTTACAAGTAAGAGAATGACACTGTGGGATGGTGACTGTAAAAAGACTGTGGGTGGAAGAACAGAGATCCACACTCAGGTCAGAAAGCATCTGACATGGTAGGAGGAAATATAGTGGAAGAAAAAAAGATTCAACTGCAGACTTGTCCTGCAGGGAAAAGAGTGGAGAACAACAGAGCCCTGGCAGAAGGTGACAGAGAACCAGATACTGGGCCACTGCACTCTGCCCACCCCAAGTTCACTGAAATAGTTGGATCTTGAGACAGAAACAGAGGCATAGTTGGCCACACCCAAGCCACTGCTTGAAGCTGGAAGGCAGGCACAGAGACCCATCCACTTCAAGAAGCCTCCGTGCTCACAAGCAGACAATTAAGCCATCCATGGGGTGGAGAGGCAGCTTGCAGACCTTCAACTGAACTCAGCTGCAGTATAAATGGGACTGTGAGGACGCTTTGACTTTGTGGGTTTTTTCTTACCTTATCATCATTTTCTTCCCTTTTTTCTCCATCTTTTTTCTTCTACATTCTTTTTACTCTCCCCTTATCTTCCCTCATTTCATCTAGCACATAGATATAGGAGCTGCCTGTATTGTGCAAAAGAGAATAAGAAATTAACCAGTGCTTTAACTTAATAGTACCTTTCGTGGGCCTGCCAGAGTAACTCTTCCCAAAATTGTGCATCCAGGAGCCAAACACAAACTACCAACATATTCAAAGGTTCTGACAATCTCAGCTTTCCTCAATCTCTAATTACACTTCTCTCCCTCATATCCTTCCTCCTGCTCCCACAAACCTTCTCTCAAACACCCTCAACACTAGTCCTTTTTTCCAGCTATAAAAGTAATTTCAACACAGTCTGATCTCCTGTCTGATTTGAACCCATCAGTATATCTTTTCTTTCCCTCTCTTCCTACTGACTTACCCCTTTCCTTTTCCTCTTCCTTTTTCCTCACCCCTCTCCCTCCACATCCCAGCCTCTCTTATCAGCAGAATAGTACAGTCTATAGAGGTAATGATGAAAGGGTGAAATTGTTAAAACAACTTTTAAGGTCCATGATTGATGCATGGTGGGATCTGTGGACATTATCATAACTGGTAGGAATTCTCTTGCATTACAGTGACCAGGTCTGATCCTGTTAACCTGGACAGGTCCAAGAGGTAGATAAGCCAAGAAGCAAACAAAGCCAATATCACATCAGTGGAAAGCAAACACTAAAGGGATCTCCATACTACAAATAGAGCCTTTCTACTATAGTTGACACTCAACCCTAAACACACACGCGCGCGCGCACACACACACACACACACACAGAAGAAACACAAGAAAACAAGGCAAGAAAATGCTTCCAAAAAATTCCCAACTCTCCCAAAGCAGATCTGAGAGGCATTGATGGGGAGGAACTCAATAACCAAATGGCTTACTTATATTAAATGATAAAAGAAGAAACAAAGAAACTTGGTGAGCTCAACGTTGATGAAACTAAACAAATAATGAACTTAACAAAAAAACTGATCAGTGAGTTTAAAGAAGATACAAATAAAAAAACTAGCAGAGCTTATCAAAATGATTCAACACATGAATGCCAAATTTAGCAAAGACTTAATGTCCATGAAAAGGTACCAAACAGGAATCCTGGAGATAAACAAACTTCTATTGAAAGTATGGGCAGCAAAGTGACCAATGTGAGGAGAGTATGTTGGAAGGAGAAGATAGTGCATATGACCATATACTCAAAGATACCTTAAAAACAGCAAGAAAACATGGGAAACAATGGATCCAACAGCTACTAAATAACAAAAAGAATACTGTCCTAAGAGTACTGTAACTGAAGTTAGAGAAAAGTGAAAAGACAATACAAAGAGCACAAAAAACTTAGAAAACTTCCTAAATATGGGGAAAGAAGACCTCATACAATTAAGTGAGGGATACAGAAACTCAAATAGCCACGGCAAGAAAAAAATGTTTTATTTATACTCTTTTGAGAAATACACAATGTTCTGTGCATTAATTATTTTCCATATGAGAGAGATTGAGATGAAGTTTTTAAAAGATTTTGCTTTTCATTTTGTATCTTTCATTATTTAAAATCTTTTGCTATTTTGTCTTACTTTATTGGGGAGTAAAAGTTTTAAAACTTCTGGCTAGATCCGTTTTTGGACAGAACCATCTAACCCTCTTGGAACAAAGCTTCTGCCTTCTGGGAAAGTCATCAAAGTGACTCTTGAGTCACACAAATGTAAAGCAAGTTTATCCCTCAGTCCTTCAAAATCATGAAAGGAAAATATGCATAAAGGACAGAAACCTTCTGGGAGGAAAAGGATGGGCACCCAGACATGTTCACTGTGAGATGCAAAGGCTTTCGAATATTTCTGGTAAACTGGAGTGGCAAGATTACAGTCAGCTGTCATGGGAACGTTGAAGGATTTCCATAGGAAACCCATAAGGGTTAGAGGTGTGTGGTACAGTGGACTGAACGCAGTGCCTTTGGACTGAGCTACATTCCCAGCACTTTTTGTTGTTGTTTTTTTTGTTGTTTTGGTTTTTTTGGTTTTTTTGAGACAGGGTCTCATAAATCACTAAATTCCCCAGGTGGGGCTTGAATTTTTGATCCTCCTTCCTCAGCTTCCCTGAGTGCTGGGATTACAGGCATGTGCCACTACCACACCCAGGTATTTATTTTGGGTTCTGGAATCAGGTTATAAAATAGAGTAAGTGTTTTCAACTTTAAAGAGATTGTGAGGAGGAAAGCAAGTATACATAAATACCTTTTATTATATTAACATTATTTTTTGTTCTCTTTACCTGTTATGATTAATTCCCAGTTACTATCTGGAGTAACTTCCTTTGGCCAAGTCAGCTTTGTTCCAGTGTACTGTACTTCTTTTGTATTATTATTGGCAATTATATTACATTTGTATATAGATCCAGCCTATAGAGAGATATAGGCTCAACAATACTTATATAGCTCCAATAGTCCTAGGATAGTATTATACTATACTATCATGTAGTATAAAAATAGTATTGTATTACCAGATATATGTATATATATTATTTTATATCCTTCAATATTTAAAATCTTTTGCTATTTTAATTGTTTTACTTTATTTGGGGAGCACTTTTTCTAAGACAGGGTCTCACCAAATCACTAAGTTGCCCAGGCTGAGCTTGAATTTTTGATCCTCCTGCCTCAGCCTCCCAGAGTTGCGAGGATTATAAGCATGCACCACTACCACAACCAGATATAGATATATTAGTTGAGAAAAAAAGAGAGAAACTTGCATTTTACTGTCGTTTAGAAGTACCTAATTAACTTCAGCAATGATCTCATTCCCCTGGAGTCATTTGCTTTTGTCCAGAATTTCCCTTTGTATTTCTTGTAAGCTAGGCCTGGCAGCAACTTCTCTTGGTTTTTGTTTAGGTGGAAAAGTCTTTATGCTGCCTTTATTTTTGAAAGATAGCTTTGCTGGACATACAATTCTTGATTTTTTCCTTTGTATTTTGAATACGTTACTCCATTGCCGTAAAGCCTCCATTGTTTTCGTTGGGAAGTTAGTTGTTTGTCTTTTTTAAGAGGTGAGGTACTGGGCTGGGGATTTAGCTCAGTAGTTCCGCTGCCTGCCTCGAAAGTGCAAGGTCCTGAGTTTGATTCCTAGTACCAAAAAAAAAAAGAGAGACTGGAGAGAGAGGGGAGAGAGGGGAGAGAGGGGGGAGAGAGGAGAGAGAGAGAGAAGAGGTATTTTCTCTTTCTGCTTTCAAATTTTCCTCCTTTCCTTTTACTTTCAGGATTTAACTATGATGTATCTGTTTGTGATCACTTTCTCTTCATCCTATTTGGAGTTCATTAAGCTTCTTGAATAGGTATATTATAATTTTTCAATAAATTTGGGAATTTTTCAGCCATAATTTCTTAGAACAATCCTTCTGTATATTTCTCTCTCCTCTCCTGGTAACCCTGTTATGTGTACTTGTTTTACATAATGGCATCCCACATTTCTCTGGGGCTCTCTTCACTTTTCATCATTCTTTATTTCTCTCTGTTCTTTGGATTACATAATCTCTCTCTCCAAGTTTGCTAATTCTTTCTTCTGTCAGTTCAAATCTACTGTTAAGCTCCTCTAGTGAAGTTTTCATTCATTCAGTTGTACTTTTCTGCTCCAGATTTCCATTTCACTCTATTTTATGATGCCTCTTTGTTGAGATTTTTTATTTGATCATACTTTCCTCTTAACTTTTTAAAAAAATATGTTCCCTTTATTTTCACACATAAATATAAAGTGGCTACTTTGAAGACTGTCTTTTAAATGTGACACATGGTCACTCTCACAGGCAGTTTCTGTTGCCTGCTTTCTTGCCAGTATAGGGTTTTGTTCTGTTTGTAAGTAGGGATTGAATCCAGAGCCTTCACACTGAGCTATATTTCCAATCCTCTTTTTTTAATTTTTTATTTTGAGACAGGGTCTTCCTAAGTCAATAAATTGCCCAGGCTGGACTTGAACTTCCCATCCTCCTACCACAGCTTCCTAGTGCTGGGTTTACAGGTGTGTGCCACCGTACCTGGTGGAGTCGTACTTTCTAATTTCTTTCAGAACCCATACTACTCTTTTCCAACCAGTAATATCTAACATAGCATTCTGCAATTATAAAGAAGTTCTTTCACTACACTATCCAATGTATTATCCACTGTCCACATGTGGCTGTCGACCACTTGAAAGTAGCAGTGTAACTGAGCTGAACTTTAAATTTTATTTAATTTTGATTAATTTAAATAGCTGTATATGACTAATGGTTACCTTCGCAGACAATGCATTTCTAGGTCACATTCTGAGTACCCAGTTCCCTATGACTCCATACCCAAATATTCCTGAACCCCTGAACCTGCTTTCAGCAACTGTGCGGGTCTTTTTCCAGTCTATCTTTCAACTAACATTCAGGGAGGGTCATGCTGATGTGTGCACCCCAGGCCCAGAAGATGAGAAAGAGGTGATCTTGGGGAGATGAGTCGTGCTCCCACATGTAGACTTGGGTGTCCACATACATATGTGGATAACCCCTCAAGGATGCAGGACACAGGGGTGGAAAAGGATGGTTGTGAGCTACAGATTGGGAGTCTCTATTCGTACTTTTGGTTCACCAATGTCAGAGATGGTTTTGACTACCAACGTTACATTTTTTATCTATGTATGTACACTGTATAATTTTTGACAAATTGCCAGGGATTTAGCTCAGTGCCACCACGCCTGCCTCAAAAGCACAAGGTCCTGAGTTCAACCCCCGGCACTGAAAAAAAGAAAAAAGAAAAGAAAAAAAATTTTTTGGACACATGACAGTATAGAAGTATAAATATATATATATATATATTTCATTTTAAAAAATGATTCAAAAATTTTACTACTATTAGGATAAAATCAAAGATCTTTTCATGACATGTAGAACCTTGCTTCATCTATCTTCCACATGCCTCTCTGACCTGATCTCCTGCCATCCTTCCCCTTGCTCTTAGCTCCAGTCACATTGACCTTCTTGCTCCAGCAAGCAGGTCTAAGTTACACAGGAGTTTGTTGGAAGAGGTTTAATTGTCCCTACATGTAAAACTGTTTGTATTAGCAAAGCAAAGTAACACACGTGGTGAGGGTCGAGTGAGGACTGAATTGCACGGCCAGAGTGCCAGAAATGAAGTGGCAATTGCAGCTTCCTAGTGGTTAGGAAGAAAGGTATCTGCTTATATAATAAAGCTGGAGACTATTCTGAAGGCTGCCAAAAAAGGAACACTTGTGGTTGAAGGAACCATCAATCAGGTGCCCTGAACAGGTGCAGGCTGAGGCTACTCTCGGCAGAAAGCTGGGCTTAGAGCTCCAATTACCAGCCACAAGGAACCCAACTATGGAAGCTGATGCCAAAAGGGAGTGAGAGGAGGAGGCAGAGTCTTGAGTCAGTGGAAAGAGCAATTGCAGAGCATCTGAGGTGACCAAAGAATGATCCGAAAGGGAGCTGGAGATCACTAACAATAACACCTAACTCAGCAGTTCTCAACGTGGGGTGCCCTGGACCAGCAGTATCACCTTGACCACAAAGCTGAATGTAAATTATCAGGCTCTCCTTAGTGAGTATCAGAAACTCTGAGTGAAAGGGAGGACCCAGAAATCAATGTTTTAATAAGCCTTCCTGGCAACATCCAATGTCCAATAAAGTCTGACAACCATGGATCTAATTTTCATTGAGTGTGATTGCACAAGGAACTCTGTACCAAAGTCCTTGGTGTGACCCTGGCTACAAATGACAGAGAACTCAATTCAAACTGTCTTACCCCGAAAAAGATATGTATACGTTCATCTGACTGAAACGAGGAAGTCCACCTATAGGCACAGCTGGACCCAGAGACCAAGCATAATCAGTCTTTCTTTCCCCATCTCTCAGCTCTGCTTACCTTCCATCTTCCTTCTAAGGCAAGCTTCCTTTCACAAAGACCCCAGCAGCTCCAGCCTTAGATCTTAACATTTGGGAAAACACATCAGAAAGGAGTTCCCTGCCTATTATCCCAGCTGGGTCTCACTGGCCCAGTGTTGGCACTAGGCTCATTTCAGGAAAATTATATTGATCAGCAAAATGGAATATCTTCATTAGCCAGGCATAGGTTATGTTCTCAGCCCCAAAGAGGAAGAAGATGAGGCAGGCTAAATGCAAAGTACACAAACCAAGTGTGGGGAAGAGAATTGGGGTGCTGGAACCCAAAAAGGGAACGGGTGTTGGACAAGCCAATATAACCAATGTCCACTACACCATCCTCAAGGGACAGAACACTGTCCCTCAAGGGAAGGCAAAAATGTGTGCAAGTCATAAAACTCTCATTAGATGGGTCCAAGCAGAGATCACAGTCAAAGAGAAAACCCAGAGGTTAAGGTATTTTATTATTTCATTTATATAAAGAATTAGGCAAAGCCAGGCATACAGTGCACACCTGTAACCCAGAACTCAGCAAAGTGCAGGCAGGAGGATCACAAGTTTGAGCTCAGCTTGGGCAATTTAGTAACTCGATGAGACCCTGTCTCAAAAAAGCAAAACAAAACAAAAAACAAACAAAACTTACCTCAACACAACACACGCGCGCGTACACACACACACACACACACACACACACACGGAATCAGGCCAAAAGTATCTATGGTGTTAGAAGTTAGCAGGTAGCGTAGTGATTACCTTTGGGGGAAAGGGGTGTATCCATTATTTATTGCTATACAACACACTTCAGCTAAATGACATAAAGCAATACTAATTTGTTACTAGTATTACTGTTGGAATTATCACTCCTGTTTCTAGGAGTTGAGTGGGCTCAGTCTGACAGTTTTCACTTGGTGTCTCCAGTGTGGTTATAGTCAGATGGTGGCCAGAGCTGCTGCTGCCCATGGAAAAAATATAGCATATACTTCTATTCTGGGAAAAGATCAAAGTTTAAAATTCAAAGTACAGTTTCTACTGCATTTGTATCCCTTTTACATTATTGTAAAGACGAAATATCATTTAAGTTGAAACATCTCAGTCATCTTGGTTATGGTCTCATAACATCTAAGTCAGAGAGTGTCCATAATATGCCACATGGGGGTAGGAGGTAGGTGGGAAGTTCTGGGGGCTATTAATGCTCGCTCTCCCTCTCTTTCTCTCTCTCTCACTGGGAATTGAACCTAGGGTCTTGTGCATGCTAGGTAAGCACTCTACCACTGAACTATATCCCCAGACCTTTTTATTTTTTATTTCAAGACAGGGTCTCACTAAGTTGCTAAGTCAGTCATCCTGTCTGCAATTCCAGGCATGCACCACCATATCAAGCTTAATGCTCCGTTTCTTAATCTGAGTGCTGCTTGCAACCAGTTGTGTAATCTCTGAACTATACCACCATGTCCTTTCTGGGGTCTCTTTACATACAGTTCCAGACTTCTTTTACCTTTCAACTCTTAGCTTTGCTGTTCTCTCCTTACAAAGCCGCAAATGACATCCTGCATTCTTTCCCTAGTGTCAGTTCTCTCAGCCTCACAGGGCCTGGTGACATCTCTATTATATTGCATGTCACCTTACCTTCAATTATCCTCCTTATTTGTGCATCCCCCACTCCAGGCCCCTTAGACTTTTGACCACATACCCCATTAGCAAAAAGCTTATAAGCACACATCCCCAGCATATGTATATGTGCGTTTACACATAAGTATATGTGTCATTTAAAACTTGTACCATACTGCCACGCATAATAAAAAACACATACTAAATTAGAAATGCTTAAAGGCAAGGTAAAAGTGGCTATAAATTAACTTTCTAATATTTTCCTACACCTTAAAGGTTTGGCTTGAAAACCCCTAGAGACACAGAAACCTCTTCATTACCATGAACACAAATTTCACATGGGCAAGCAATGACCTGTCTTGCTCACCTCAGTATCCCCAGCCACAAAACAGCACACAAAAATTTATCAACTGTACAGAAAACTTGTGATTTGTGCTCTTCACAGTATTATTATACTCCAGTAAGAAAGTTTACTTAAGAAAAAGAACAAAAAAAATGGAAATTTTTCACAGCTGTAGGACTTCAGAGAAAAAGTGACACATTGGAGAAGAAGCACGGAACTGAAGTCACCTTGGGCTGTCCCAGAAGAAGGTCAAGTGCAAGATGAAGGTTCCAGCCAGGAGCCCTGGAGAGAGGGAAGCAGGAAAGGAAGGGCTGGGTGTTAGGTCATTCTTGGTAATGCCTGGAGAAAGTTAATGTGAAGATTATCTGCTCATACTGCTCCTCCCAGCCAGAGATGGGTGGCCTTCCCTCCCCCTGAATCACAGTGAAGCTTAGTGACGTATGTGGCCAACCAGATACAGAGGAAGTGGTACTCTAGGACTTCTGAGGCTAGATCATGAGAAAAGATGGAGTTTGGACTGGGCTGTTTGGAGAGCTCGCTCTTGGAATATTCCATCAGGATTCAGCCACCACGCTGTGAGAAGCCCGGCCACATTGGGAGGCCATATGGGGGCACTCCAGCCCACAGCCCAAGGCCATGGGCAGCAGCAAGTGCTGACCAGGTGAGGGAGCCACCTTGAGGCCTTTTGGCTGACCACAGTCCTGACTGATCTCCAGCTCCAATGGTATCAGTGTTCCCTCAGCAAGAACCACCTAGATGAACCCAGTCATCCCACAGAGCCATGAAAGATCACTGTTGTTTAAGACACTACAATTTGGAGTGGTTTGTTGTGTAGAAGCAGGGAACCATGGGCTGCCTCCAATGGCTTCTGTAGGGTGAATACAGAAAATTTCTTTCAACCATAAATCTGTGACTGCAATCAATGTCAGAATTCCCTAAAAGTGACAGATGGATAGGGCAGGGTGACTGAATCCAGGAGGCATCAAAGTGTTGGCAAAACCAAGCATGATAACCTGTGGTCTCTTTTAGGGCTTCTCAGTAAAATGAGAACCTGAAATCAACCTCATGGGGATGTCATCATGATTCAGAATCACAGGGATTGACACATATTAAGAGCTCCTGAAAATGTTAGTCGTAACACAATTAGCATATAGGTCACCACCTAAGATGTATTTGCCTGCAGATAAAAGTATTCAAAAGGGCTTTAGTCAAAGGAAATTCATTATTTCACACAATGAGTACTTCATACTTCCCGGCTTGTCAAATTATTTAACTTAATCTATCTAAACCCTTAAAATTTTTAAATTATACTTCCATGAAAATTTTATCTAAATATATCAGAGTAGTGGAGCTGGAAGTGTTGCTCAGAGGTGCAAGGCCTGGATTTGAGCCCCAGCTTAATCAATCAATCAAATATATACAAATAGCAAGTATTCCCCAGGTACTGTTCTAGGAGCAAGAGACATAGAGAAGAAAGCAAAGTACCTTAGGTGGCTCAATGACATTATCCAAGACTAAGGTCCTTTTTCTTTTCTTCCCTGCCATTCTCAGCCACATCATCAGATGACATCTGTCCTTACCCTCACCTTCTTTCTTATAGTCCATACCCAGGGTCAGGAGAGGGAATGTATTCCATCCTTTTTTGTTTTAGTACTGGTATTGAGCCCAGAGTCTTTGCACTGAGCTACATTCCCACCCCTTTTTATTATGTTGAGACAGGATCACCAAATTGCCTAGGCTGAGACTGACCTTGCAATCGTCCTGCCTCAACCTCCCCAAGTTCTGGCATTACAAAAATGTGCCACTATGCCTGGCACTGGTCAATCTCTTTTAAATTAAACTTTATTGAGGTATAATTTACATGCAATGAAATATACCCATTTTAAAGTCCAGTATAATTAGATCCAAAAGGTCCTCTCACCACATACTATGTTACATTTGCCTGCTTTTTTTTAGTACATGATTGTAGTACATGTTTGTATTCCTTGTGGGAAATTTGCACATTACATAACACATCTTAATTGCTTTTGTTTTCACCCCCTTTCCCTTCCCTCCTTCCATCATCTCTTTATTCTCTTCCTTCCCTTTTTATTTTTTTTTGGGGGGGTACATTCCTTGTGTGGAGTTGGTACATGTACATAAAACATTTTAATTCCTTTTTTCATCCCCTTTCCCCCCTTTCCCTCCATCTCTTTTTTTTTTTTGGTACCAGGGACTGAACTCGGGACCTTGCGCTTGCGAGGCAGGCAGCAGAACCACTGAGCTAAATCCCCGGCCCTCCCTCCATCTCTTGATCCTCTTACCATTTGAGAAATATCTCCATATTTTCTATTACCTATCTTTTATTTTGCTCTTTACATATACTTTGGCTTTCTAAGAAAAACCATGCAATATTTAACCTTGTGTATCTGATTTATTTCAAGTTTCATCATTTATTTTTGTATACTTAAGCTATGTTTCCTCTTGCTTGGTTTCAAACATTATTAGAATCATTCTATATGGAATCTTTTCCAATTGCTTTATTCACATTATGTTTGAGATTCATCTTTTTCTTATGCATCTGTAGTTCTTTCATTTTCTCTGCTGCATAATGTGGATATTCCACAATTTATTTAGCCCTTCCCCTTTTAACAGGCTTCAGGTTTGTTCCTAACTTCTTAAACCAGACAGTGGTGCTACTATGTGAACTCTTAAAATCTCAACGGGTCAAGTGCTTCTTCTTGACTGAGAGACTGGGAATAGAGATGTTGGGCATAAGTGACTCAAATCTTCAACTTGGTTGAATCATTTTAAAACATTATTCTATTTCCCCGAGGGTTGTACCAATGTGTAGGCCCATCAACAATGTAGATGTCCTGCTAATCACTATCACTGCCTACCTTAATTTTATTTATGTATTTATTTATACCAGAGATTGAACTTGGGTCCTTGTGCTTGTGAGGCAGGCGGCCGAACCACTGAGCTAAATCCCCGGCCCAACCTACCTTAATTTTAGCCAATTTGAGAGTGTAAAATAGAATTTCAGCCTAGCCTTTGTTCCTCTACATGTTCATTATTAAGGGCTAGTGTTTAGTCAGGTGCATGGGAACCAAAAGATAGAGGAAGAAAAAAAATTAAGAGAGTGATGGTATTGACTGTCATTGATAGGGCACAGTGGGCAGGGTGCAATGACAAAAGGAGGACTCTCTGGCGAGGGAACAGGTGGGAACATGCACTGGAGGGGCTGCTGAAGGCAAGAGAACACAGTGGATCCTTGCACAAGCCACCTGGAGGGAGAGGAAGCTAGTTTCTGTTTCCACTTCTGAATGTCTTATTCCTAATAAGCTGAAGTATCTTTTCATATCAAACTAATTATAAAGCTACTGAAGTAACAGCAATCTCAAAGGAAAAGACCAACAGACTATTTTTTAATGACTGTTTATTTAAAGCAATGTTCCTATGCAATTAAAAAAAAGAAAACAAGGGACATTTCTGACTGGGGAGGGGCTCTAACAAAATCCATGCTGTATTTAAAGTTGATATAAATGAACAATGAAAAAAAATCCCATTTCCATTCAGAAGTGTGTCACTGACAGAGGACAAATCTTGAGAGGGGGCTACAGGGTAGCTAGGGCAGGCAGAACAGCTCTACAAAGAGGGGGATGCGCACCATGGCAAGTCTACTACACCCAACAGAGTGACAGAAGTTGGAGACACTGCATTAAAAGCAGCGTGTGTCAAAACAAGACCTCAGAGATGGCGCCACGGGCCTGCTCTAGAGTTGTAAGATGTGCACGATCCACATCTTATCACTAATTCAGCTGACAATTATTTACTGACTCTTTGCTGGATTCTGGAGATAATTCGATGACCAGGAAAACTTTGTCCCCAACCTTATGATTTATCATCTAAAGGAGGAGACAGATGCAGTGATGCTGACACAGTTCAGACTGGGATAGGGGAAAGCAAGGAACTATGGAATCCCACATCAGGTGCCTAACCCACCCTGGGGAGGTCAACAGGGTTCCCTTAAGGAGGGGACTTTTTTTTTTTTTGGTACTGGGGATCGAACTCAGGACCTTGCACTTTGGAGCCCGGCGGCAGCACCACCGAGCTAAATCCCTGGCCCAGGAGGAAACATTTTAATTGAGACTGAATGATAACTAGAATTAGTTGTGGGAAGATGAGAGAAAAAAGTGGGCATGACACATGCTTGCTGGTGACAAGGAGTCTGAAGGGTCCTGGATCACCACGATCTAATAAAAATATCATATGAGCCATAAATGTGAGCTGCAAATTTAACTTTCAATTTTCTAGTAGCCACTTAAAAAAAAAGAAACAGTTGAAGTTAATTTTAATAATATATTTTATTTAACCCAAGATATCCAAAAATATTACCATATCAACATGTGACCAATATAAAAAATTTTTTGTACTGAGTCTTTCAAATCTGGTGGATATTTTACATTTAAAATACATCTCAGTTCACACTAGCCGCATTTCAAGTGCTCAAGAACCACAGGTGGCTAGTGGCTGCCGTTCTGATCAGCACAGCAAGACTCTTGCTACTCAACACACTGGCATCAATTGGGAGCTTATTAGAAATGCAGAATCTCAGGCCCCTTCCCAGAACCACTGAAGCAGAGCTTGCATTTTAACAAGGTCCCAGGGGATTTATATGCACATTAAAGATTGAAAAAAATGCGTCCAGTTTTGCTTAAAACACTTCTGTGCTTAAAATACTTTCTATTGCTCACATAGTAAATGCCCAGCTATTGAGCTTGGCATTTATTCATTCATCCATTCATTTATTTATTTATTCATTCATTCATGCAGCAGATGGCTCCTGAGCACCTACTCGGTGCAGGCCCTGTGCCCAGCGGTGCTGGGAACACAGCAGGGGCAGACAGACCCGCCCCAGAAGGCGCCCAGCAGGCAATTAGTAAACAAGTACCCAAGTCAGTGTTCTATTTTGACTGCAGCGGACACCACATGCTTAACGTGAAGTTACAGTGTGCAAGGAGTGTCGAGGGGGCCTGACCTGGCTTGAGTGGATAGGGATCCAGAAAATAACCCAAATAAGGGAAGAGGCCACAACCATGGCAAAAAGCCACAAGTAGATTAAATGTCCTACAGCGGAGGACAGTACTGCCAAGCAATCCCAGCCTGTCCACGGTCACTAAGAAGGCCCCAGAGCAGTGAGAAGAGCCTGGGGTATAAGGTTACAGGAAATGAGCCAGAGACAGAGCTGTAGTGACAATTTCACACATCCAGACTTGTCTGCATTTGGAAACTAGGAGAAAGGGAACAGAGAACCAGGATGGTGGTCAGCTGGCCATGAGGGGAGTGACAGGTCGAGGAATTATAGGTTACCTTCTACAAACATCCTTAAAAAAAACATAGCTGAATTTCCTTTAAGGCAGCAGGGGAGAAAGATGGGCAGGATATGGAAAAAACAAGAATGGCCATATGTTGTTGGTAACTTGTGCTGGATGACAGGTACCTGAGAGTTCATTAGATTATTTTTCTGTATGTTTGAAATTTTCCTAAAAACAAAATTAAAAGTGTCTTTCTTTACAAACAACTGGAGACATGGAAAAGGTTTTTAATTGCTGGAGAAGAAAGAATTTAAACCCCACCTAAAGGAAGAAATCACAAGATCAGAAGTATTAATTTCTCCTTTAGGAATAGAGTCAAGAGCCAGGTATGGTGGCACATGCCTGTAAGCCCAGCACTTAGGAGGCTGAGGCAAGAGGATCACCACAAGTGAGGCCAGCCTGGAATACACAGTGAGACCTTGTCTCAACAAACAAAAAAACAACAACAAAAATGGAGTCCAGAATGAAAGTGGTTAATTGCACACATGATAGAACCAGGACTCCCGGGTTCAAATCTTGCCATGGACACTTCCTAACCATGATCCTGGAGCAAATAACTTAAATTCTGCCTCTCTGGAAAATTGGAGAAATAATAGTAGCTATCTCTTAGGGGCTGTGTCAAGGTTACAGAATTAGGGACGGGGATGGAGCTAAGTGGTAGTGTATACTTAGCACACCAGTACCAACAAAATCAGATGAGTGAATTAATGTATATAATGGACACAGCACAGGGCCCAAAACAAAGAGGGCATCTGGTAAATGTCAGCAGTTACTATTAAAGCATGTGCTCGCCAGACTTAAAACTGTAAGATAAAAAGCAGGGGCATTGATAATTCTTTGACATTGAACTCTCTGACCCCACAGCCACTAACACCAGATTAGGAGACAGGGACTTCCGTGATGCAACAGACTCTAGTAACCTTCCTTTCACATGCACAACTCTGCTGTTCCAAATGCTTGTGCGACACTATAGAGAGACTGTATACGTCATGTTCATGATAACTAAGAAAACTGATTACAGCAAACTCCCTCAAAAGGACACTTACAAGTGCTCTTAAAGGCTAATTCTGGGGCTAGGGATTTAGCTCAGTAGTTCCGCTGCCTGCCTCGCAAGCACAAGGACCCGAGTTCGATCCCCAGTACCAAAAAAAAAAAAAAAAGCTAATTCTGGCTTATGGAGCACAGAGAAATATACTTCTGTTCTCTTCTGACTGCTGTAGAATTTTTAAAGTAATAAAGCAGTTCCTGAAAGTTTTTTCCTTTTAAACTAAACCACAATGCAACTTTTCTTATTAATTTTCTCCTCTACCAGGGGTTTACCTGGACTGAGAGAGGAGGGCTAGGAGGCCAGAGAGGAGGCCAGGCAGAGGACAGGGCTGGACAAGGCCAAGCAGTGGACAGAGAGCAGATGGCAGGGATGAGAGATGTCAGGAGTCCTGGGGGACACACCAAGAAGGTTGAATGGGCCAGGCTGGGTTGGAGATGGGGAGGGAGGCATTCAGGACGGCGGACACCTGTGCTCTCTTGGAGCCTGGAGTAGGGAGGACAGAAGGGCCACGTGAGACAGATGAGGAACTGACTGGATTTAGGACACGGTGCATGTTAGGGGTCCAAGAATGGGTCAGGGATGGGTTTCCATGAGGCCTCAGGACCTCCAAGACCTGGGCTCAGAGAAGAGGACAGGGCTAAGGTCAGAGAGTGGGTGACATCACACTGAGACAAGAAACACAGTATAAAAGAGAGTAGGATAGTGGTGATGGTGGTAAAATAACAGAGCTCCCACAAATAAGAAATCAGTGAAAATGCAGGAATTGCAGTGCAAAGAAGCAAAACCCAGGAGAAGTGTGTGGGGACAGCAGCACAAGCACATGAGGAGAAGGCAGAAGGGCCAGCACTGCCGAGTCCCACTAAGATGACCATGAAGAGGACCGCTACACAGCACACACCAAGCCAGGTTTCTCAGTCAGAGGAAGACGTTATAAGGATAGCAGGGGCGGGGTCAGATGAGAAAGAAGCCTCCAGTGCTGCACCAGTCTGATACCAGTATGAACTCATGCTTATTTCTTTTCATTATTATTATTTTTCATGGTACTGGGGATTGAACCCAGGGCTTCACATATGCTAGGCAAGTGCCCTACCACTGAGTGCTTTTTGTTCTGAAACAGGGCCTTGCTAAGTTGCTCAGGCTGTCCTCAAATGTGCAATCATCTGGTCTCCACCTCTCAAATAGCTGAGATTAAAGGCATGGGCCACCACACCTGGCTCATGCTTATTTTTACACACACACACACACACACAAATACAGAGATATATACACACATGGGTTTGTACTCATGCTCTGATTCCCCAGTTCTGCCAGCTGAAGATAAGAAACAGTGCCATTCCAGTAACAATGAGCATGCCTGTGCTTAGACCTTAGTTTCTAATACCATTCTCCAATAAAAGGAAAATCCAATATAAGCCAGGGATATCTATCTTGCTGTGCTAGAAGAAGGTGCTTAAGAAAAACAAAAAAGAACACAAGAACCAGGTGTGGTGGTGCACGCCTGTGATCCCCGTACTTGGGAGGCTGAGGCAGGAGGATGCTGTGAGTTCAAGGCCAACCTGGGCTACAGAGTGAGTTCAAGGCCAGCCTGAATTACACAGCAAGACTCTATCTCAAAAAACTAAACAAACAAAAAACATAAGAGCCAATCTGAAAGGGTCCTGATGACCAAAACTAAAACAACCTGGGGTGGGAGGGGGAGAGACTTACAATAACATTGGCTTATACCCAAAGAACATAATAAATATCCATGAGTCCATACTGATATCACTGTTTAAGTGAAACACATACAGAAAGGGAAAATATTCCATATAGAACTGAAAACAGTAAATGTAAACGCAAGAGGAAAATAGGAAGTTATTGTTAGAATACCACAGCAATAATTGCTACAGGAGATCCACTGATGAATGCTAAAATTAGTGAGTGAACCATTAAGGAGAAACAGGACATTTGCATAGCCTCAAAATCTCCTCCCCATATTAGTAACTACTGTGTGCAGTGGTTTGGATAAGGTTAGAAGGTGTCCCTCAAACGTCTGTGTGGAGGCTCGGTTCTCAGTGCAGTAATGTGAGAGGTGGTAAGCGGGCACTTAGTGGGGGTGATTAGGTCACTGGGAGCATCACCTCGGAAGGGACTAAGTAGTCCTGGAGGGATCCTCACTAGCTCCCATGTGAGTGGGTTACAGGCCCTGCCCACTCTCCAGCTTCCTGTCTCACCATGTGACTCCTGCCACGATGCCACTGCCATGAGGCCCTCACCAGAGGCCAAACAAATGGGGCCACCCAATCTTGGGATTTCAGCCTCCAAAACTGTGAACTAAATAAATCTCTTCTTTATACATGACCCAGCCTCAGATACAACAATTATAGCAATAGAAAACAGATTAATACACTGTAGTAGTTTTAACAAATGAAGACAAGTTCTTTTGATATTTTTCTCTCTAGGAACTGGAACTTAATACTCCTCCCTTTGAGTGTGGGCTGAATTTAGCAACTGACTTCCAATGAATAGAGGAAGGAAAAGGAAAAATAGTAATATTACAGTTGAGAAGCTTACAAAGCTTCACATTAGTGAAGGGATCAAAATTAATATCATCTCGGCGAGCATTCTTCCCAAAACCTTTAATTCCAATCTAACCTATAAAAAACATCAGACAAACCCAGTTGGAGGGAGTGTCTACAAAATACCTGACCAGTACTCCTCAAAACTGTCAAGGTAATGAAAAACAAGATAAGACTGAGACACTGTCACAGAGTGGAGGACACAAAGGAGACATGGTGAATAAATGCAACATGGTATCCTGGATTGGATCCTGGAACAGAAAGAGAACATTAGTGGAAAAACGAGAGAAATGTGAATCAAGTCTGGAGTTTAATAGAACACTAATCAGTGTTAGTTTCTCAACTTTGACAAACGTGTCATACCACAATTGTATAAGAGGCTGACAGTAGGGAAGCTGAGTGTAGGTAGATGGGAAGCCTTTGAAGCTTTTCTGCAAATCTAAAAAAAAATTTTTTTTTCTTTTAAAAAGGCTCAGAAAACATTTCTAGACTCTATTAACTTGGCTACCAGCAGTCACTGACTGCATTCCTAACTGCCCTTTATTTGACTCCTGACATCTCATCTCACATGTCCCCTCTTCCAGAAGTCTTTCCCGACACCTCAGACTGGCATCAGGTATCATCTCTGGGTTCCACAGCCCCCTGTGCTGCCCTATCCTGTCCCAAACCCTCTGCCCGGGCCTCCCCGTCCCTGTTGTGACTGCTGTCTGCTGCTGGACTGTGCACTCTGAGGGCAGAGGCGGACTCAATCATCTCTAAGTCCTGCTCAGTTGCAAACAACTCATCTCTGTGACCGCACTGCAAATACCTACAGGCAGGCAGAAGCTGGGCCTGGATCCCCTCAACCTGACCTTTGACCCTTCTCAGCCCAGAGCTCTCCTAGTGTCCTCTACAGCACTGACCCAATCCAGACACACCTGAGGCAACACAGATGGTCCATTCCACACATCTACCAAAACAGGTTCAGATCCCCTCACCCCGCTACACACACCCACTGTCAGAAACTCATTGTAACTATGAATATTTGGGGTGGCTGCCCAGTCTACCGTCCTTCACAGCATTCACACATCAGAGCAGGAACCTTCCAGCCATTCAGCTCCTGCATGGAAAGTTTGGAAGGAGGACCAAAGACCTATGGGGAACAAAACTGGACGGTCACACAGGCTCGGGGCAACAGTTCTCCCAGGGCCAGCAAGCAAAGCAGAGGCCACAGAGCCCAGGAGTGGAGGGGAAAGCCAAGGTCCTGATCCACGTTCTGTTATGTTCTCATGAGGCTCTTTTCCATTTCCTCCTGTCACTATTCCCAATCAATCCACTGTGGGCCCTGCATTCCAAATTTACCCAGGCTTCAACAACTCCATAACCCCCTGCCCAGCCTCCGTCTATGCACCGTCAGCTCTCACCAGGGTTGCAGCTCCCACCTCTTTCTGTGCCTCCCTGCTCTCATTCTCAAACTTCATTTCCATCCACTCTCTCTCCCTCAAGTGAGCTCATCCTGGGCTTTCACACCACCAACATGCCAACCACTTCCAAGCCCAGGCCTGACCGGAAGGCTAGGCTGGTACAAATAACCCTCACTTGCTCAGTGAGTTCCTCCATTAGTCTTCTCCATACAGTTACTAGCACTCCCTCCTTCTTCTGCTCAGGTTGCCCTTGACTACTCTTTCTCATCTCGCACCAACAGTCCCAGTCCTGTGAATTCTCCCTCAAATTATATCCAACATCTGACCGCATCTTCTGCTACCACCCTGGCTAAGCCCCCAGCATCGCTCAGCCGGACTATGGCAGTGGCCTCTCCACTGGAGTCCTACTAGCATCCACACTGCAACCAGAGGAAAGAACCTTAGATCACATCATTTCAGCCTAAATATTCTGATTGCTTCCCATCCCACTCAGCACCAGTGTCTAGTCCTTACCATGGCCTATCAGGCACCACGTAACCTTGCCCTGTCTCCTTCCCTCCCACATTGTTCATTCAGGCCTTTCTACCCCTCTAAAACACACCAAATATGCCCCAGGGCCTCTGAACATGCTGGGGTACCCCACCACCAACTAGAATGTCCTTTTCTCTCAAAATATTTGTACTTTGTACAAAATATTTGTACAAAAGGCTTCCTCCCTTTTGATCAGGTCTTCCACTAAGATTTTCCTCAAACACATCTCTAACCCCTCCACCCAAAATAACCCCACTTGTCACTCTCTATCACTCCAATCCCCAAATTTCGTAACTCTTTACACCAGTATTTATCTGTCACCTTGCCCACTACAATGTAGGCTTCATGAGGATAGGCCTTTTCAGTGTCTTGCTTGTTATTATAGCACTAGCACCTTAAACAGTGTTTGGCATGTAATAAGTACCCAATATCTGATGAATCAGAAAATAAATTAAGATGCGGGAGGGGGTGATATATATGGCAGAGCACTTGCCTAGCATGTGTAAGTTCCTTAGTTTCATCACCAACACCACACGCATGCACACACATGCACAAAAAGACAACATAGGATCAGTTAGGATGTTTAGGGTTCCAAGTAATAGGAAGCTCACACAGATATATGGAGTCCCTGCTGAGAAAGTCCAGGAGTAACTTGCTCGAGCTGAGGCCTGATCTGACACTCCATCAGTATCACCAAGGACCTGACGCCTTTTCATCTCTACTAGTCCTTCCAAGAAAATAGCCTACAGCAGTGAGTGCAAAATGCTAGTATTCACCTGGCTACCACTTCTGTAATAATTATGAAAACTCTAATGCTGATAATAGCTATTATATATTCTGGGTGTAGTATGGGCCAGGTACCTTGCTAGTACTTTATCAGCTCCATGCCTTCACTTTCTCATCTGTAGAATAGAAAAAATAACAGTGCTACTTAGAGTGGCTTTGAGAATTCAATGAGCTAATATAGAAAGTGGTAAGATCTCAAAAAATATTAACCTGTTTTTGTTAGCCACTGCTGCATAACAAATGACCCTAAAACACAGTACCATAAAATAGCAGCTAGTTATCTGCTTATGATTCTGCAGTCTGGGCAAGACTCAGCAGATGAGGGGCCTTCAGATGGCTTGTCTACTCCAGAGAATCAGGTGGCTGTTGGGTTAGGATACGAAAGATGGCATCACCCCCACACCTGGCACATCAGCTAAAGTAGAGGAATTTTTTGAAATACAGAATCCACTGTGTTCCCTTCTGGCATAATACTTAAAATTACTCTACAACTTCCTACTACACATGCAGCTAGGACCCAAACTCCTTACAGGAGTAACACAGTCTGACCTCTTGCTCCACCTCGGCCTCTAGGTTCTAAGTATCACACACTCTTCTCCCTTACTGGAGTAATGCCAACTCCTTGATGGCCTCAAAGCTCTTCCTTGGGTCCAGATTAGACTACCTATCAAGTGTTCACACAGCACCCTCTGCCTTTCTTTGTAATTTCACATTTGTGTAATTATTTGACCTTCTGAACCCTCACTGCTGAGACTGAGTTCTTTGGGGGCAAGAAAACTATTCTGGTCTCTGTTGTGTTCCCAACACCAAGCATAAAGCAGAGGCAGGATGAAGTATCTGTTAAACATCTTAGGCCCTCAGAAAAGTTTAAGGTGTACAGAAAGGGGATGGACAGAGTTCCCCATCATGCTGGAATCCAAATCTATGCTCTGAAATTGTTCATCTGATAAAACTAGTGAGCCCTCCTGTGCACCAAGCACTCCTAGGTATTGCAGATAAAGCACAAAGTAGACATAAAGCTGATGATCTCTGGCATAGGGGTAGGAGTAGAATAAACTAGTTAAATTGTATGGTATATTAACAGTGATATAATTAACAGAAGAAAAAAGTTCCAGAAGAAAAAGTCGATATGGATGTTAGTCCTATGATTTTAGAAAGATGCTCAGGAAAAATTTCCAGAAGAAAGTGACATCTGAGTGAAGGCCTAAAGCAGATGAAGGAAAGAATCTGACATTATCTGAAAGATGAGCATTCCAGGCAAATGGAACGGCAAGTGCAAAGGCACTGAGGCCAATGTGTCTGGAGCAGAGTAAGCAAGGATAGTTCACCTTGTCAGAGAGATAAGAAGAGCAGATTGTGCAAGGCCTTACAGACCATGGATAAGACTTTGGCTTTTCACTTGAATGAGATGGTGCTATGGAAGGGTACTGAGCACTGGAAGGATATGACCTGATGCAGGTGCTCATAGAGTCCCTCTAGCTTCCTATGAGGAACAGACTGTAGCAGGAGGGGTGGGAGCAAGAAGATCACTGAGGAGATTGCCATAGTAGTTCAGTGTGACCCAGATTACTGTGCAGATACTTCTAGATAAACAAAGAAGTATCTGATAGGCAGTCAGCCAGGAGCTCAGGGGTGAGATCCTGGGCTGGAAACAGAAATGCGAGGTTTATATTTCTGTGCCTATCCCAAATTCCTTACAAGACCTACACGATCTGGCCCCTGATGGTGTCTCTAGGCTCATTTTGCACTGTTAAGTCAAAAGTTCTTAAACACACACACACACACACACACACACACACACACACACACACACCCTGAGCCTACTTTCCAGGGTAACTGTATGATCTTGGACAAGTTACTGAATCGCTTCGGCCCTCAGAATCCTCATTTACAAAAGAGAGATCACAATAGTACCTGCCTCCTAGTACTGTTCATTCAAAATATTTTTACTGAGGCAGAGGGAGTGTGACTCGGTGGTAAGCGCTTACCCTGCATGCACAAGGGCCTGGGTTTAATCCCTAGAACCACAAAACAAAAAAGAAAAAAAACTTATGGAGAATCTAAGTGTCAGAGGGTGAGCACAGGAGCTATTCTTCCCCCCCTCTTCCTCCCCCTCCCACTCATCCTGTCAATTCACCCGCCTACTCCTGCACTCCCTAGCCTGGCCCTGCCCTAATTCACCCATAGCATCTCTTGCCTAGGAACCTGTTACAGCTGTCAGACCCTAGTTTCTTTTCAGTCAATCTACTTATTCTCATATCGCAGGAAACTGGGCAATGCCCTTTATCTTCCTGAAATCCTCTCATGGCTCCTCATTGCTTTCAGGACAAAGTCCAGCTCCCTAGACCAAGAAAATCTGCCACAACTGAATCTACTCAGAACTTTCAAAATGATCTCTAGAACCACCCAATCACCTCCAGCTCACAAAACACAGACCCTTTCCCATGCTGCTTTTGCGCATGCCGTTCTACCATACCATCCCCAATACATTTTTTTCGTTTTCCGATCTCAACTAAGATAGGTCCTACCTTTCCAGGAAGATCTCCCTACCCATGTTTTCTCTGGGTTCCCACGGCATCTCAAGTTCTCATTGGTCAACAGGTACAGATCCGTCGCCCACGTCCTAACCCGGACAGACTGGGCATTGGTACACCGCACAACGCAGCCACTTCAGGTTTCAGTGCCCACGAAGTTGCTCTGAAATTGCCCAAGTCTAACCTGTGCGCTCCGCCCTCTTAGCCCAAGTCCACCTTTCGTACACCCAGCAAAACTCGGCACCTAGGCAGCGCACAAAGCAAAACCACCCAATCATGGGCTCTCTACCTCTACCGACCCGCCTCCAACATCCGGCTTTCAGCTGCCCCCCACCGCTGATTTGCTTCCCGAGAACCCTCCCCCAAGCGTGTGAGCGAAGAGAATTCTGGTCTTTGTAGTTCTCCATGTATTTAAAAAAAAAAAAAAAAAAGGAAGTAAGGAGATTGCCATGTAGAACTCCATTTCCCAGGAACAGCCGCGCCCCAATGGGGAGATAACCTACCCTTTGAACCAGGCGATTCTTGATTGGCCCGTTGGGAGACAGAAATTTCCAAACTGCCATGGAAACAAGACCACTTACCTGGAACCCAGGGAGTATCTTTTTGCCTGAGCCTCTCAAAATGCTTTGCTCCGCAATTCCAAAGGATGGAACCAGACGTGTGGATTGTCTGTACCCACTGCCTGCCTGCTCCCAGATGGCACAAACAAGCCCTGCCAAGGGCACCCAACACCTACTGGATGCCTGCCTGGTAGGAGTTGCTCTTGTGCAGACTCCGGGAGCCCTGATTTATGAGGGCATAACATAGTGTTTCCCAGAGACAGGCCAGAAGGGGGAATTTACTCCTTCATGGTCTCAGTTTACCCTGAAAAAGGCAAATACGGTCCAGGACCCTATCCAGGATTCTTTAGCTCCAGGACTCCTGCAGCCCCATGCCTCTGTCAACAGCCGTAACTTCCCCAGAAGGGATGTATCAACACCAGAGCTCTTCTGGAACCCCCTTTCCCAAACCCTGCCCCACCATGCCTCTGAGGGTCGGGTGAGGGGACCAAGGCCCTGCAAACGCTCAGGCAGGCATGTGAGAAAGCTCTTTACTGGGGGGTACAGCGAGGAGGAGCAAGGCCATCTCCCCCTACCTGCCCCCACCCCCTCCTAGGGCCCTAGGGTAAGGGGAGTCTCCCCTCCACCGGACCACCACTGTCTTTGGTACAATAAATAGAAAACAAGGGGGGAGAGGGGGCCAAGGGTCCAGTCCTTAGTGGGGAGAGTGTGGCCAAACCCCTCTCCTTGACCCCCTGCCCTGGGCCCAATCAGTGCAGGCCTCACCCACCCCAGCTGGGTAGCAGCAATTCCAGTCAAGGGGAGAGATGAGGATGGGAGCCCAGGGCCCCCAGATGGGGAGGGGGTATGGCTTCAGGAGGGGACCCAGAGAGGGGGCAGGGTCATGAGCTGGCTGCTGTGCTCTGGGGTACACCACGGAGGCCCAAGCGAGCCCCCAGAGTGGCAGGGTCATCAGGGGGTGGGAGAGGTGGACGACCTCCTGTCATCCGAGTCCGGAGGGCTGAGGCAGCCGGGTGCTGGGGGGCAGGCGCTGGGTGAGGTGGGGAGCAGTCTGGAGGGCCGCCCACCAGGCTCACATCCATCAGCTCCGGGGGTGGTGATGAGGTTGGTGATGGGGGACGGCCAAGGCATCGGGATTGGGGGGGTAACTGGGCCCCAGTCCCCGGCAGTGATGAGGCAGAGGTAGGGACTTGATGTGTCTTGTGAGGCACATCACCCCCTGCCCAGGGGCGCAGCAGCTGGGAGGGTGGGACCTAAAAAAGCAAAGGAGCAGTGGGTAAAGGAGACCCAGTCCTAAAACCCCAGGCTCCCCACCATACATCGTCAAAGCCCTCAAAGCCGTAGTACCTGGGGGCTGTTCATCTCACAGTCAGTGATGGGGGGCCCAGGGCCCCCGCAATATCGGTTGCTGTAGCGGTAGGTCCGGTTGTCACTGGAGGAGCCACTGGAGCCTCCTGAAAGTGTCAGGAAGAAGAAAAGTGGCCACAGATAAGAAGATGGGGTGGCTGGCGTTTAAAGTGGCTAAGTCTGGTTCACAGCCTGGCCCACATTTGTGCTCTGGAACCAAAGCACATTTGAAGGGCCCCGCCCAGTTTTGAAATACAAGTTGAGAGTTCAGTTTTGGATGTCAGGTCAACTTTAGGGGTCTGAGCCCAGACAGAGTTTTAAGACATCATGTCAGGGCCACATGAGGCTCTCCTCCCACCTTATTTTGGAGTTCAGAATTAGGCTGTTTCAAATCTCCCATGTGAGGCCTAGGGACAAGATGCCCTAGGCTGAGCCAAACAGAGCTGCCCCCACCCTGCTGCACCCCATCTAGGCACTGGGCACCCACCAGAGCTGGAGATGGAGCTGGCGGTACTAGAGGAGGGACAGGTGTCGAGGGGTGTGGGTGAGGTGGAGGCACTGCTGCCTGCCGGGCCTGTGTTGGTGGCCTCGTCGGCAGTGCGGCGGAAGAAACCGTGCTGCAGAGCCCCCAAAGGGCTGATGCGGGTGGCAGGCTCATACTCCAGCATGCGCAGCACCAGGTCCTGGAAGCGGAGGTAGTCGGCGGGGCTGTGGCCCGGCTCCCCCGCCCGCCGGCCCCCGGGCCCGCCCGTCTGCACGCCCAGCACCTCCTGCAGCCGCCGTGTCCCAGGGCCCTGGTAATCCTGGCAGGGAGGGGGGGGAGGGGGGGCAAGAGAGTGGCCGTCAGTGGGCAGGAGGGGCAGGGAGACACACACAGGGAAACAGAGGCACAGGAAAGAAAGTGGAAAAAGAAGCTAAGAAGAGTTGTAGGGTGGGAAGGACAACTAGGGTGGGCAGGGAATAAAGGGACAGACAAAGGGAAGAGGAAGAAAGGGAAAGACACAGGGAGAGGTGGCAGGGCGAGAGGGAGCCCCAAGTGTGAAAGTGAGGGGTCACCCAAGGTGGGAGGAGTGGCATGGGGCAGGGGCCGCACCTTCCTGAGTTCCTTTGTCCGTCGTAGGGTCCAGCCACCCCCAGGCAGTCGCTCAAAGTACTTTCGAGCCTTGGGTGCCTGCTCCAGCATGGGGGCTGGTGGGATCCCCAGCACCTCCACGATGCGGCTCATCTGGTCCACCTGCGGGCAGGTGGTGGTCAGGGGCACCGGGCCAGCCAGGCTCCACCCCTCCACCTCCAGCACAGCCCTTCCTGGGGGCGCACCTCATTGGAGCCGCTGAACAGGGGCTCTCCCGTGTGCATCTCCACCAGGATGCAGCCCAGGGACCACATGTCAATGGCCAGGTCGTAGGGCGTGCCCAGGAGCACCTCAGGGGAGCGGTAGAAGCGGCTCTGGATATACTGGTAGATCTGGAATGAGGTCAAAAGTCAGGGGTCCCAGCCTCTCCTACTGGTCCCACTGGTACCCCAAAAGCTAAGAGGACCCATCTGAGGTCAAGACCCCTTCTCTCTAATGTGGAATTTCCACATTCTGACATCCTTAGCACTAACCCTCCTAAAGCTTCTGCCACTATCTTGTTCATCAGCCTGCGAAGTCTCTGCTAGGCTGGTCTAGCCCTAACTCCATCCCTAGCCCTGGCCTCCTATTGAACACCAGTCACAGGCTGGCAGTTCCCAAGGCTCTACACAAGTATCACTTTAATGTTCGCTCACAGGAAGCTGTGAAACTGAAGGCCTCTCCACCCCTAGCTTCAAGAGGACAGAAGAAACAACTTAGCAAAGGAGCACCCCAGGCTTGGACCCAAGCAACTTCACCTGCCCTCATCTGGAGCTTCAGAACAACCCTGCCCCATCAGGGTCACCTTTGCCCTCCCCAGTGGGCCTCTTCTCTACCTCCGTCATCCACTGGCCGGCCCTACTCTTCCCAATTGTACCACCAACATCCCATGTCAAGCGCTAACTCTCAGGCATCCGCCCTCATGGCCTGGCTGGCTCTGCCCTCACCTGGCCAAACCCACACCATGACTTTTTCCCACCCGCCCCCCACCCCAGTCTGAGCCGCACCCTCTGGCCAAGCTGGCAGGAGCTGCCAAAGTCCACAATCTTGATGGCGCTGCGCTTAGGGTTGCAGAGCAGGATGTTCTCAGGCTTGAGGTCGCAGTGAATGATGCTGAGCTCAGGTGTGGCCAGAAAGAGCAGCGCTGTGCAGAGCTGCTGTGCCAGCTTCCGGGTCAGGTTCAGCGAGACGCCACGGAAGTGTGTATTGCGTAGGAGGTCATACAGGTTGTAGGACAGCAGCTCAAACACCAGGCACAGGTGGTTCCGGAACATGAAGTGCCGCTTCAGGTGCACTACAAGGCGAAAGACAGAAACAAATGACAAAGAAACAGGTTCAGAGAAGGCCAGTAGTGGCCTGGAGTCACAAAGTTGTGAGTGCTTCTACCTCCTGCACACTGGCCAAAGTACGGCATGCCCCTGGGTACCTAATCACAGTGTTTCTACATGGTATCTATCTTGATTCACCCAAGAAGCTCTTTCAAGTCTGTCAAACCTTCTAATTAAACCAAAGAGAAGTTTCTGTTAGTTTCTAGATCTGTTAGCTAGTAGATGTTCAATACATTTCCACACTTCCTCGATCTTTTTTATCCTATGTTTAAAGACACTGATTTTCCAATTACAGTAAGGATGTAAACTTTCCTTTCAAAAAGAAAGAGGAATCAGTGTAAGAAAGGAGGAAGACTGGCACAGTTTTAAGAATCAAGGCTCAAGAGTCTACAACCTCATCAGTTATAGCTCTGCTGAGTACAAACTATCTCCTCACGCAAGCGACAACACTGGATGCCTGGGTTTCTTATCTCCACATGTAAGGATGTTATCTCCTCATAGGGGAAGTAATTCATATAAAGTGCCTGCAACAGAGCCTGGCTCTATAAGATCACCGTAAACTCTGACCAATGTAAACTCTGACCAATGTCAGGTGAATGGGCAAAAACCATGAAGGAATTGGGACAATCACTGAGGCAGGGAGGCACACAGAGAGCCCTGCCCTGAAGAAACGAGCTCCTCCAGGACTGAGGGTGACCATCCCTACCCCCAGGCCTTTGCACCAGGCACCCACCACCCCCAGCCTCACCTATGTAGTACTTCATCTCCGTGTCGTGCTGGTTCATCAGCTCTAGCAGCCGCAGCTCAATCTGGGCCTGGTTCAGGAATGCCTTTTTGTTCTTGATGATCTTGATGGCCACCAGCTCCTGGGTCTGATGATCATAGGCTTTCACCACCTGTTAAGGGTCAGGCATATCACCAGTGGAGGCAGGGGCAGTCCCTGCTCTTCTTCTTCTGGCAGGGAGACCCACCAATCACACTGTCACTAACACTATTAATGCACAGCTGTGTGCTCACCAACAGCCAGGCACTGGCATAAACATGGGATATGAAATAACACAATTCCCTTATGTGAAGAGTCATGTTACTTGTACTTTTACAGAAAAGGAAACTGAACCATAGTTCAGTGAAACTAAGTAATAAGGCTGGGAAGAGTGGTCAAGTACAGAACTTGAAGTCACTAAGCCCCTGGGTATATGGGCCAATGTTAGTGGGTGCCTGTACCCCTCAATCCCTGGACCAGATTGGTGGTTGTCCTCACCTGGCCAAAGGAGCCTTTGCCTATGAGAGAGTCAATTTCATAGCGCTCCAGCCAGCGCTCACCACTGCGCACAATGTAGTCATGGTTGTCATCATCATAACCGTGGTTCAGGACCTTCTTCTCCTTCTTGGTACTTGAGTCCTGGGGTGGTACCTGCTGGGCCCGCCGCTTCTTCTTCGCATAGTATACCTGCCCAGCCAGCCAACCAAGAGACAGGGACTGATGAGTGACCTGGGCCAGCAGCAAGACGCCCAGCACACAGCCCAGAACCCACCTCAGCCCAGCCCTGCCCACCTCATTGATGTGCTTGTAGGTCTTGATGAGGTCCACAGAGAGCTTGCGCAGCGGGGCTGAGGCTGCATCCCGGAAGGCCAGGGGCAGCCTCCCAGGCAGCAGTTGCACATCAGGCAATACCTGTGGGGCAGGGCAAGGGGCAAGAGGACAGGCCTTCACCTTTGGACCTCCAGAACTAAGTGGGCTGCCGGCATATCTAGACCACACACATTTATCTGGCCACTGACTGGCTCCCATATGAGAATATAAACTAGCCAAGGGCAAGAATGGAGGTCTTGTCCTTGTTTATTCCCAGTACCTTGGGCAGGGGTTGCCCCACAGTGACCACTCACTGGAGATCTCCCCTGCAAATGGACTGAATGATTTACCCTTGACTTTTCACCCAGACCCTGTATCGGGCTTTCCATAACCTTACCCATTTCTAACCTCCATATGGGAAACCTGGACTCTGTCCCTCAATCCTTCTACCTGAGACCATCTATTCTGGGAATTCTCCCTCTGAAATATCCCCAAGTCTATTTACCCTCACCCTTTGGGACATTCCCAACCCTCACCTCCAACTCTGAGCACCTCTGCCCAGTCCCCAAGGCACTTGGACTGGGATCTGGCACCCTGGACCTCCCACTGCATCTTACTCCAAGCTCTCCATTTCAGAGCCTTTCCACTTCTATCCTCTGAGCTCTTCATCCTATACCACCCTGGCCCTGTAGCCAAGACTTCAGACTCAACCTCCCTCCCCATCTTTCTGTCTGGATGTCCTTCTCGGTGAATACTTATTCAATGTTTGCTATGTGCTGGGCAACATTCTTAGCATTTTACATCTACTGTCTTTCATTAACCTGTTTAATCCTGACAATCACCCTCTGAAGGAGGTATCATCATTGGCCCCATTCACAGAACAGAAAACGAAAGTATGAAGAACTTAAGTAATTTAGCTATCACATCAGGATTTGAACCAAGGCTCTCCAAAGGGACTGCTTAAAACTTTTCTACTTCTATGGGGCTGGTGATGTCCCTTAGAGACTGTCGTATACAACCACAGTAGCTTTTGGCCCTGAGACTCTTCCATTTCCAGCCTCCTCCTACCCCTAGACAGGTGAGGAGCCAGCTGAATGCCTACCTGCATGTGCTCCTGGGGCACCGGGAAGCCAGAGAAGGGCCCATGGCCTGGTGGGACGGCCATGGTGGACTCAGAGGGCCGCAGGGGTGCGAGGCCTGGAGCGGGAGCCCGGCCGGGGGGCGCCTTCTCGCATCCTGTACCTCGGCTGCCACCGCCGCTGAGACCTGAGTAGGCAGGAGGTGTGAAAACAATATGCAACAAGGGATGTGTGGGACAGTGCCAGGCAGGGAAGATAGGCATGAGAAGTACAGAGGCAGGGTACAGAGGGAGACGACAAAGAGTGCAAAAGAGCAACAGGTAATAATGCAGAGGGGAGCACAGTGAAGGGACAGGCAGGTAGAGTGGCACAAGAGAGTCCCTCAACAAGTGATGACCAAATAAATGAATGCAGCAGCACAAACAACATGTAAAAGAGAGTGATTGGGAGTCAGTCAGACAGGGGTGGGAGGGATGGACATGGGCCATGACAGGAAAGGAAGACAGACACAAGTGATTGGGAAGAAGAAAAGAGAAGAAAGTAGTCTGGGCAGAATTCATTCTTTCTTCTTGTTTCTACTCCTGGCTCTTCCCAGGGGCCTTCACACAAGAGCCTATCCTCTTGTAGTCTTCTTGAACATCAGGATCTCCTCTGGCACCATAACGAACTCCCTCCACCCCAAGTCTACTCTTCCCAGTAGATTTTTCCCAGTTCACAGAGAACTCTGAGTTCACTCAAACCACATAAACTCTCTGGGATCCCCAGGTTACGGTAGAGTCCTCTGAGGCCCCTACAGCTGTATCAGGGTCCTCAAGACCTCCTGGCCACATCAAGGTTACCTGAGAATCTCTACATTAAGTCTTACTACTGTGGTTTTCTCAACCAGGGCACAGCTTTTCAAAGGACCCTCTCCATGTCACACCAAGTCCTCCTCCCTGGATCAGGTCTTCCCACACCAGGGACCATCCCTCCAGGTAGTCTCTATACTGTATTTCAGATTCTGTGCCATGTCAGGGATCTACCCCATATTCAAGGTCCTCTCCCAGCCAAAGGCCACTCCTCATAGAGGCAAAAGAGAGGTCTCTTTTCTTACAAGTTAGAGTGATCGTCCCTTTCTCCTCTACACTGGGTCCTTGTCCTCCCTTCTTCCAATATTCCTACTAGAGTCCTTTCTCCAGTTACCCCTCTATATACCGGGATCACTGCACAACTGCACCTATTCCTAGAAGGTCCCCCTAGCCTATCCCCAAATATCACATAGGGTTCTCTTCCCAGAGTGTCCGCTACAACAAAATTCTCTAAGTGCACCTCACCCGTGTCAGATCCCTTCAATCCCATGCCTTGCACTCCAGAACCCCACCTCCCTCGGAACTTGCCCCCAAAAGTACATCTTTCCAGGGGTCCTCCCACACTAGGAATGTCACTCCCAGCCCCACCCCCTACCCGGGTCAGGGCTGGTGCGGGGCCCACGAGGGGCTGGGGCGCGGTGGGGTCCCCAGTGATGTGGGCGAGCAGCCAGCATGGCGGTGGTGGTGGTGGTAAGGCAGCCGTCGGTTTCCTGCCCGGCCGGGGCGGCAAACCCCGCGGTGAGGACAAGGACAGGCAGCCGGGTGGGTGACAACAGCCGCGGGCGCCGCGCACCGCCGCCGCCAGGGGCGGGGAAAGGAGCGGACTAAGGTCAGCTCAGGGCACGCGGGGGAAGGGAAAGCAGGTGGACGGGGGAAGGGAGGGTTAACCCTCGCACAGCCGGCCCCGCCCTGCCCTGAGTGGCCACCCGCCCCCAGAGACCCGGGTGTCCCGCCCCCCCAACCTAGGAGGACTGCCCCGGCCGGTGAAGACCGGGCAGGCGGGGCCCAACTGAGAGTTTGGGAAGCCGCACCTCCCATGGCAACAACCGCTCCATTGGTCGTTGCTGCAAGGAACTCAGCCAATCACTACCCAGGGCAGCTGTTGCTAGGCGACGACGAAGCGGCCGGCGGAGCAAAGACCGAGCCCAAACAAAGGGCGGGAGTGGGGCCCAGCTACCCCCTCCCAACCTCCTTCTCTAGAGGGCTCCCTAAGGGCTCAGCCCCTTCCAGGAATCCGACTATGAATAGCCAGGCACAGCCCGCACCTGCCCGACACCCCCCTCTTCTCCCTCAGCCTCGTGCTAAGTCTCCGGGGACGCAGACAGGGCGGGTCCCGATCGCCCCTTCTCCCGGTGAACGAATGCCGCCCCGCCTATCGCCCAGTAATTACCTGAGGGCGCGGGTAAGGGGACTCAAAACTGCTCGGGGAGGCCGAGCTCAGACCTGCCCACGGGCGGAAGGTATCCGGCGGACGCGGCGTGCCAGGGCCCCGATTACCCAGTAATGCAACCAGAAAAATGGCGACCACAACAAACCGCCCCCCCTCCACCCGAGCTCCGCCCCTACCCTCCCATCCGCTCCCTTCACGTGACCAGAGTAACACTGCGCCTGCGCTCTCTGGATGCTTGCTGGCGCACACGCGAAGTGAGCTACCAATCGCGCCCAAATGCCGAAATCAGTTACCGCTGTGCAAGAGACAACTAGGAATGGAGCATGCGCTGCGTGCCCTGATAAAACTTTCAACCCCCACCAAGCAAAGATGACCAAGGGCGCCTGCGTCCTATTGCCTATGATGGTTACAGAACAATCAGTAAACAGAGCAAGGGATGAGTCTTTTAATAGAAAAATCACACGTGCAACAGTAGCAACACACATCTCTGGGAATCCTGACCGCATTGAGCTTCAGTTCTTCACCTTGGGAGGTGGCCTGTGAGTAAAAGACAGGAATGGGGAGGGAGGAGTGTCACAGTTGTCACCACTCTAGGAGTCCCCAGAACCACAGCACTCTGGATTGGGGCGGGAGGCTCTGTCTTGGTGGATTACTGGGCCCCTGCTCACCTGTACACACCCACGACCACAGCGTGGTCTCTCTCATATGGCTCTAGGGTCAGCTGTTCCTGGGGTTTCATGTTCTCCTGCTGCATCTTCTTCACTTCAGAAGCAAACACGGCCTCAGCTGAGGCTGTGGAGTCAATGCAGTTGGCCTACAGAAGAAAAAGGATTTGAGATCTGAAGCAAGCGCTGGGCTGTTTTCCTTTATGATGCTTTTTAAGCCAGAAGTATGTTCTCATCAGAAACTCAAGTGAAATCTAGGTTTTGGAAATGTGCCCAAAGACTTCATTACAGCTACTGTTGGTTTCTTCATGACAGCCCACCCTGTTTCCTCCAGGGTGTACTTTTATCTTGCTTTTTCCATTTTTACTTGGCTCAAGCTGACTCTGCACAGCCAGGTTCTCCCTCCCTATTCACCTTTTCAAATAGACTTTATCACCATTTAAAAAAAAAAAAAAGACTAAATTAGAAAAGTTTTTAATTCGAGGCCAGATGTCCTCTATTTATCAGTGTTTAAGTAGGGCTCAGTGGCGGCACACCTTAATCTCGGAACTTAGGGAGACTGAGGCAGGAAGACCTAAAATTTACCACCTAGGCAAGTTAGCAAGAAACTATCAAGGTGTAAGGAGCTTGTGTTCATTCCCCAGTACCAACAAACAAAATGAACAAAAACAAAAAACCCCACAACTTTACATTCAGCATTTTTTTTTCTGCTTGCTCTTAGTAGTAATGCAGCCAGGAACAGTAAAACAAACAGCAAAAAGCTACTATCACAGATGGTAGGTTTCACTGCCAAGGACCAAGTTTGATCCCCGGTATCAAAAAAAACAAACAAAAAACAAAACAAAAAAACCAGATGGTAAACCTAGTGAAAAGACCCATAGGAGTTCTCTGCATTTTAAATTATAACACATTTTGAAAATGCACCTAGTATTTATCCAGTATCTATTCTATGACAGGTTTTGTTCTTCACGTGTTGACTGATTTTTATATTAACTCTTAAAGATAATAGGACTAATATTTCTAATGTTACAAGCGAAGAAGCTGAGTCACAAAGGTTTAGTAACTTGCCCAAAGTCACACAGCTAGAATTCAAACTCAGATGGTCAGACTCAGCAATCATGCTCTTGACCACCCACACTCTCTTGCCTCCTTAAATCCAAAACATACCTCCCCAGGACACTCCCCAGGCCCCCACCTTAATGGAAATCACAAAGTGTCCTCCATTACGTAAGAAGGTGTGGGCATTCAAGGCCACAATCCGGGTTTGATCTGGCTGAGCCACGTCGGCAAAGATGACATCCACCATTGCTAAAGAGAGAGGGGAGCAGTTAAAAGCTGGATCCAAAGATCTTCCCAGACCCTCCCATGAGGCCTATGCTCCACCACCAGCAGGCTCCTGGGAGAGTCTCCCTGCTTCCACTCTCCCTACCCTCACTGCTCCCCCTCCCTCCATGGTGCCCCCCAAGATGGGTCCAAAGCCCACAGTCATAACATTCATTCACTCCTCTTGTAAACCATGGTTGCCACCTACTCTGTGGCCAGCCCTGGGCTGGGCGTGGGGGACATAGAGATGAGTCAGACCCGGACCCTGCCCTCGAGATGCTCCCGGGTCTGGGGGGGAGATAGACACGTCATCAAAAAGACAAGTAAAGGTGAGCAGTTAAAGGCAAGAGCGCGTGGAAGACTGTCAAATGAAAACAAGCTGCAGAGCAAGAGCGGGGGTGATGGCATGGAAAAAGCAAAGAAAAATGAGTGGAATGAAAAGTAATGTTTTTAAGGCAGTGTGATTTTCTTTTTTAAATGAAAAAGTAGTATAATGAAAACTGTAAAAATTGGGAAAAGCAGATAGCAAATGTTCTTACTAATTACCTCGGGGAAATTTATAAGGCTATTTTTCACTCTAGTTTTAAATTTAAAAAAAAAAAACCAAAGTCATTAATATTCATAATAGGCCCCTCGGGGCCAGGCCATACTCAGTTTGTGCTAGAATGTCACCAAACAATAAGGGCCCCCTGAAAGAGGCGTTTTAAACAGAAGCCAAGGTAGTGTAAAAGGTACCATGTTTTGGAAGGAGGCAGGAAGTGCAGGGGACCTACGAAGCAGGGAGAAGAGCAAAGAAGTGGGCTTCCCAGACAGCTCCAGGCACCTGTAGCAGTTACCAAACACCACCTCACCTGGCTCCCCTCCCCGCTTTCCATTCCTGCAGACTCAAGAGGCCTGCACTTCCACACTAACGCCACTGATTCTTCCAGGAAACCTGGAGTGGCTTGTCCTACCTGCCCTGGGCCATCCCCCTAGACTCCTCACCGATGAGCATGCGGTATTTGTGCGGGTGTCGAGCATCCTCAATCACGGGAATAATGTTGGTCCTCTTCTTGGCCAAGTTGATAAGATCACGGCCAGAGCGGTGGGAGAACTCAACTGCGTAGACCAGACCATCCTAACATAGATCCGATGATAATGAACAATGAGACTGCTTCTCATGTATGGAGTGTATACTTCAGGCCCCTAGACTACACACAGCACCTCTTTAGACTCCCAAATCAAAAACATACCATTTAATGACTATTGTGATTGTGTCTACATTACAGATGAATAAACTGAGATATAAAGACATGAAGTCACTGACCAAGAGTTACTCTACAAGCAGCAAAACTACACAATCCAAATTTGCCTGATCTGAGGACCTGGGCTCCCAACAGAAGCACAGAGATGAAGTAACAAAGCTAAGTGTATTTGAAATGGGCAGGCATTCTCAGGAATTAACTTGTTTAATTTTCAGAAAACCCCATTCTGGTTAAACTGAGACTCAGGTAACTTGTTGAAAGCCACATCATTATAAAATGCTTACAAAATAGCCTGGAGTGTCTGACCACCAAATTAAACAGCCTATATATTCATGTAACAAGAAGTGGTAAAGTGAAACAGACAGGTACCAAGCACCCTCTACAGGAGAAACCTGTATAGCCACACAGAAATGCAGGCCCGGCCCAGAACTATGAAAACTACCAGTTCTTTCAAGTGAAACCAGAAGACCAGAATTTGGGAGTGTGACTTTTTTCTTTTTCTTGGACACAGGGTCTAACTTATGTTGCTCAGGCCTCGAATTTGCATCTTCTTGCCTCAGCCTCCTGGGTAAATGAAGTAATAGGCACATACCATTACACCCAGCTGGGGCTGTGAAATTTTTAAGAGGGGAACCAAACTGTCTACTCTCCCAGCTTTGGGTCCCACTAGTGTTGTTTTAACCACACCTCTTCCCTCAAGGCCTCAAGTTGTCCACTAACTCATAGGAACATGGTGTGGGGAAGGAGCCAGGCCCCCATTCCAGATTGCCAGAGAGGTGGCCCACCCCCCAACCCATCCAACTCACCAGGCCTACGATGTCGGAGACATGGGAGACTGTGGTGCCAGAGGCCGCTCCAAGGTACAGCACCTTGGCCCCAGGCTTGATGTGGATCTGGTCCACACCACCCAGGATCGCTGCAGCCAGTTTGGAGCGAAAGGGGTTCCAGGCTCGGTACTCAATTTTGTCATCTCCTTCCTAGGGCAGGAGAGATGGGGGCAGCGGTCAGTGCTAGGCTCTTCTGCAGGATCATCCTTAACCTTAGTCCCCTCAAAAGAAACACAGTGGCAGAATCATCATACAGGAACTGGACACGGGCACACACCAGTGACTACGACAGAGCTGCCCTTGTCCTCTCATAGATACTGCTGACTCAGAGACAAGAGGCAGCAAGAGACAGGAAATAGTAACATTAAGACCAGCACTCAGTCACCATCTCCTGTCCCCACACTTGCATGTGCTGCCCCTGTTCCAGGTACTAGGGACACCACAGTGAAGAAGAAAGATGCAGATCAGCCTTTGCAGACTAAGTGTGCACTAAAGTAACTAACAAATTGCAACCTGCCACAGTAGATGGGGACAGGTGCTGCAGAGACCAAGCCAGGAGAGTGGATGGAAAGCAGAGGGAGCAGGGCAAAGAACAGGTGAGAATGAAAGAGTGGCCAGGAAGCTGACTTCTGACTCAACCTGGAGGGGCAGAAGGAAAATAAACAGGAAGACCCCAAGCAGGCTGGTGGCTGAGCACAGAGGAAATGACACAATGATGGGCAGTAAAGGCTGCTTTTGACAGAAAGGATGACATGAGATGGCCCTGTCAGAAAGACCAGGTGACTCCTGACCAGAGACAGAAATGATGAGTAGGAACCAGCCCTGCGCCAAACCGGGAGAGGGGAGAACAAGACCAGTGTGGCTAGGGAGCACTTGGTCAGAAGGGGAGGAGAGGTCCATCAAGCCACAGTGAAAACTCAGGACCGTGAGGCAGTGCTGAGTCTCAGAAGACAGGAGGGTCGCACACGATCTGATTTATATACTAAGACGATCCCCCGGCTGTCACTTGTGGGTGCCATAGCAGGGGCAAGGAGACCAGACCACTGGTGACACGATCAGCTGGGGTCTGCTGGCTTGCACAGGGGACCAGGTCTCACCGAAATGGAGACTCTCTTCTCTCCATAAACAGACTCTCCAGGGACCAGATTCTTGGTGACAAGTGCATCTTCCTTTCCTCGACAAATGAAGACACCTGGTGAGGGAAGCAGAGCAGGCTGAGGATGCTGCAGTCCCACACCAGCCCTAACTTTGGAGCAGGTGCCTTGCTGTCCTCACTTACCCTCGTGCCGGTGAGGTTCCACCATCACATTCTTCCCTGACTGGTTTCCTCTTCTTCCTCCCCGGCCACGACCACGGTTGCCACCCTGGAAGCCCCCACCTACAAGAGATGGTGTGGTAGGAGGAGACCCCAACTCTTCCCTCACTGCACCCGGGAAGGCCCCCTCCATCTCCATCAACCTCATTTACCCCGTCCTCCTCCGCCACCACCTCCTCCTCCTCGGCCACCACGGCCTCTAAAGCCTCCACCGCCGCCGCGACCTCGGCCGCCACCAAAGCCTCCTCGGCCTCCACCACGGCCGCCACGACCTCCTCGGTCACCAAAGCCCCCTCGGCCGCCAAAGCCACCTCCACGGGGGCTGAAACCTGTGGCCGAAACAAAAACAGAAGTCAGAGCAATGACACTAAAACACTGAATAGCACTCACCCAGCAGTTGCACTCAGGTGAGAAACCAGAGAAGCACGTGACTGTGGGCACCAGAACACATGGCCAAGAATGTCCACAGCAGCTGAAAACACGTGTCCAGCAACAGAACGGACAAATAAAATGGAAAAGTCATAAGAACAACAAAGATGACCTTCAGTTATACACCACAGGTAGAGAAGTCTTGGAATGATAACGTTGGGCCGGGGATTTAGCTCAGTGGTGTCACCACCTGCTGCACGAGCACAAGGTCCCAAGTTCAATCCCCAGTACCAAAAAAAAAACCCCTGCAAAATGATAATGTTAAAGTGGAAAAAAGCAAGTTTCTACCAACCATATCCAAATGAAATCCTTTTTATGAAGTACAGCAACAACTAAAACTAAATAATGTTATGCTCTATTGATATATGTGGTGGCCCCACTGCCCAAAAAGAGGCAAGAGGAAGGTGAAACTCAGAATGCCGGTTACTGCTAGGGAAGGAGATGTTACGGGGTTAGCAAAAAGGCAGGATACGGAAATAGCTGCAGGTTACAACTGATATTCAACTGATTCATAGAACTCATTTGATGTCTAGTGAACCCTAGCCAAGCATGGCAGTGAACACCTATAATCCCAGCATCTGGGAGGCTGAGGTAGTAGGATCCCAAATTCCAGCCCAGCCTGGGCAACTTAATGAGACACTGTCTCAAAATTTAAAAGGGGGCTGAGGATGTAGCTCATTGTGAAGGCCCTAGGTTCAATCCCCAATTCTGTTCCCGCAAAAATTAGTGAGCCAGCCTTGTGTGTATGCATGCTCTGTGGCAACAGGGTCCTCTAGAGCCTGGAAACATCTTCCTGCCTTCTCACCTTCACCTTGCATCTGGAAGAAAAGTGCCAACCCCCGCAAAGAGCTCCCTGATGACTCATCTCTCCATTCCCAAGCCTGCAACATTCCTCCCTTTAATAGTACTGAAGACAAAAGTGTCATTTTCTTTCTCCTTTATTTTAGTTTTTCATTCTTTGAAATTGTAACATAACTGCTATTATTAACTTAATTTTTTTAATTGACAGTTTAATTTTTAAAACTCCCAGTCATGACCAAGAGTTGCTTACTTTTTATCAAGAGGGAAAAAAGGAGAAAAGACAAATTGTCCTTTTAAGGATGGGCAACAGTCTATAGGCAGTTTAAGGCTTGTCTATAAGGTAAAAAAGTTTAAAAAATAGACTCTGAGAGACTTTATTTTTGTCACTTCAGGACAGAGTAAATACTGTTCCCTGAGCACAAAACAATGTTAGAAGTAGACCAAATTCTTCCTGTACTAACAGATTCAATATTCAACTCTTCTATGGTGACTTCAAAAGCTCTGAAGTACTGTTCTAAAAAATTACATAAATTAGCCAGGAGTGGTGGCGCATGCCTGTAATCCCAGCTTCATGCCTGTAATCCCAGCACGTGGGAGGCTGAGGCAGGAGGATCACTGTGAGTCCAAGGACAGCCTAGGCTACATAGTGAGTTCAAGGCCAACCTGGAACACATACTGAGACCCAGTTATTGAACCAGTTTCCACTTGATCTTAGCCAAAAGGCCGAGAAGCGATCATTGAACCAGTTTGAAAATCAGTGATTTAAAATTATCTCACTATGTAAATTATTCAATTATGCAACATAAACTTGCCAACATTTTTGTAAAGATACATCTTGTTCACACCCTATGCCATCTTCGTGAATTTAATGGTATTAAAGATGAAAATGTAATTTTTTCTCCTTTATTTTACTCTAGTCCTTTTCTTTCTTTAAAAATATAATTTAGTGGCCAGGGACATAGCTCGGCACCACCAGGGTCTGCCTGGCAAGCATGAGGCCCTGAGTTCAATTCTCAGTACTGAAAAAAAAAAGATAATTTAGTAGCGATTACTCTTTTTTTTTTTTTTTTTTTTTGGTACCAGGGATCCAACTCGGGACCTTGCGCTTGCGAGGCAGCTGGCAGAACCACTGAGCTAAATCCGCAGCCCTAATTTAATTTCTTAAAAATTTCAAAACACTGTAAGCAAGAACTATTTACTACCTTTTATCTTCTACTCCCTCTACAGTCTACTTTCCACATAGCAAGCAGCTAACAGATGATGGGGATAAACTGGGGTTCAAACCTAGGGGCACACCACCACTGAGCTACATCCCCGGCCCTTTTTATTTTTTGAGACAGTCTCACTAAATTGCCCAGGTGGTACTCAAATTCCCAATCCCCTCTCAGTCTCTACTGGTGCCAGGATTATAGGTGTGAGCCACCACACCCAGCTTGGATGATCTTTTTAAAACAGCAGACCAGGGGGCCAGGGATTTAGCTCAGTGGTTCCCCGCCTGCCTCACAAGCTGCAAAGTCCTGAGTTCAATCTCCGGTACCAAAAAAAACAACAAAAAAAACAGATCAGGTCTCATCATCCCCTTGCCCAAATCCAAGTTTTCCACTGCATCCGAAATGAAATCAAAATGCCTTTCCCTGGGTTATAAAACTTTGTATCAGTGAGCCACACCTTGCTTAAACCCTAGAACCCAGAGATTCAGATTTAACTGTGCTGAGCATGGCAACTCTGGAGAGCTCCCCAGGGGATTCTAGAGCATAGCCCAAACTGAGAAAACCACCATGCCAAGGATCTGGCCCCCGACGACTTCCGGGATGGGCCCTGTGCTCTTCCCACCAAAGAAGGAACACAGGACAGCTTCTATAACCCTACCATTTGCTGTTCCCATCCATGCCTGGCTCCTGCACAAGAGTGGCACAGCTCCCCACTTCCCCTCTGCAGCCAGGTCTCTGACTCAGGAAGGCCTTTCTGGACACCCTATTTACCCTGCTTTACTTCTCTACATGGCAACCATCACACATGGCACTGTTAATATGGTCACAACAGAATCAAGTTCCGAATGCACAAGGATTTTAATTGTTTCTATCACCACCACATCCTTAGTGCCCTGCACAATATCCAACACAAAGTAAAAGCTCAATAAACATTAAATGAGTAACTGCCTGCTGGTGACTCTTAATTCCCCGGGTCCTGTTCAGAAGTCAGGTGATCAAGCGGTGACCAGGAGAGTCCTGGTCTCTCCCTTTATGTATTCCACACAAGGAGTTTGTTCATGACATGAAAGAGTAGAGAAGGTTCATAGGAGTCACCTTCCACCTCAGGGCTGTAAATACTAAATGACTTTATATACAAAAGTACTCCACATAATATACAGCTGGAACAGTTTGAATATTATTTAAACTCAGAAGAACAAGTCCCCTCAACCCCTACTTAGGGGAGAAGCCAATAGCTAGGCCTCTGACTCTCCAACCTGACAGATCAAAGACAGATCCACCTGGCAAGTGTGGGGCCCATGGGGTGCAGTAGGCTTAAATGTAAACTTTCAGTCCCAGATACTCAACAAATCTTAACCCATTTCAGAGCCTAGGGATCTTAGGAAAATGTACCAAGAAGACTCACTCTTCAAAAAAAAAAAAAAAAAAAATACACACATTTTTCTGGAAAGTTTGTGTGTGTCACAGACTCCCTGATTTATAATCTGTTCTTGTTCCACAACCTTCCCTATCTCCAAAATGTTGACTCCACCCTTCCAGCTACACATCCCAAACCTTTGGTTAGTCCTGGCTCCTTTCACACACACAACCTGCTGACTGTATTTTCAATATACATTCCCCCTGCTACCACCCTGATCCAACCAAGTCACATCATCTCCTAGGTTTCAGCAACAAATTCCTACTGATGTGTGCTTCCTTCCTTGCTCCCCTAAAGTTTACACACTGAAGCAAGAAGGATCCCCTTTAAAAGTGTCAACCACACTGCATCACACCCCTCCTCAATCTCACACAGGCTTCTTCTCACCAAGACTAAAATCTTTAGTGAAGAGCTGACTTCTAACGCTTTCTACAACTTCACATTCTAACATGCAGTGGAGAAAGGCTGGAAAAAGGCACATCCTCTATTCCTGGGGGAATCACAGTCCACAGGATGCCTGCAGGCATGTCAGGGTCTTAGAAAGATACACAGCTTAGTAGCCCCTACCCTTGTGCATGAGATTCCTCCAACACTGAAGAACCAGGACCTGCGGAGGGGAGTGTGGATTCATACTCCCCTGCAGATGACTCCTATCTCTCCACATACATGCACACCCACAAGAAGAAAACCTGCAGTAGGGAATCAGACTCTTGGCAACAGTGAAAAACTTCTCAAACAGTGGAGCAAGTTCTCACACAGAGGGAGGTAGGGGCTGGGAAGGCCTGATTTAGGAAGCTGTTAAACATCGGGTACAAGAACCCTAGCTTTGTTCCCCTTGAGAAAGATAAGAGTAACAGAGCCAGTACCATTATAAGTCAAACAGTGCTGTTTTCTTTTGAAAATATTATCTCATTTAATCCTTATCAGCTGCCATTTTATTGATCAGAAAATTGAGCCTCAGAGGTAAAGCCACTTTTTCAAGGTCACTCAGGAGGCTAAGAAGCTGAACCAGAAATGAAACACCGAACTGAACCCTTCTAATGTTAAAGCCAGGATTCGCATCATTCCACCATGAGGGGGTTGAGGTAGAGTCAACAGAATAACGGGAAATTTGAATGAAAGCCACTCAGGCCGTGTGATTACTCTCCCTCCATCCGCTAATGCCAGCCAGGCTCGTGATGTTTCTCTTACCACAGAATCGGGATTCCTAGGCCTCCACATCTCCATTCCATCTTCGAGGACCCACCCCCTCGGAAGTGCAGAGAGCGGGAAAGTGGGCCACGAAGGGCCGCACACTACAAAGCGGGGTTCCTCATCCAGCCTAGCTTCTCAGAACCAGCTCTCAGCCCCAAGATCAGGGATTCTCCGTCTCCGAGCCCAGGCAGATCCCCTAAACCCATGCTCAAGAGATCCAAGGCCCCAGATGCCTGGATCCAGACTCTGGGTCAGGAACTTCGAATGCCGCCCCTACCCAAATATCTAAAAACCGCCTGTTAGACCAGGACCCCCAATCCCAGGCTTAAGGCTCTGGACTCACGACCGTGACTCCGAATCCGGTCACAAACCTCTACACTTCCCCAGGTAAGGATCGATCCTCTGGCAGAGCTAGTACTCCCACCCTACGCAAGACCGGATCCCAGGCTCAGAGCCCCAGCACCCATGCCAAAGCCCCGCCCCTCCGACTCCGGCCTGGCACCCGGAATCCCCCTCGCCCCAGTTCCTGAGTTCAGACCCCAACCCCGGAATGCACCTGGCTTCATGGTTAGCGCTAAGTTGCGCTGCTCGTAGAGTCTGCAGCGTCCCTGACTCCACAAGTCCAGAGCTTTCGCACGTGGAAAGAAGCGCAGGCGCGCCAGTGACGTACGGCGCGTGACGCAACCACGTATCCCCGCCCCTTGGCTCTCCCGACGGCCGGGAGCTCCGCGAGCTGGCAGTGGGCGGGGATTCCCTAGACCCTGGAGGTTCAGCCCCTTCCACTCGCTGTCAGTGCGCCGAGCTTTGCCTGTGCGAAGGCTTCTACCGCAAACCTGCTTCCGGTTTCCTTCTAGTGGGTGCGAGCTGCAAATAAACTAGGGCTGCTACCCACCCTTCGTATTGGTTCTGCCCTTTGCCTCTCTTCCCCAGATGAGCTTTTGGCTGTCCATCCTTGTGGGTAGAGATGTGATGTTTTACACGTTGATTGTATTGGTGGGAGGAAAGCACTGGACTCGAACTTTCGATCCTCCTGCCTCAGCCTCCCAAAGTGCTGGGATTAACATACATATTAACACACATAATTAACATAGTGTGCCACTATGCCCAGCTAGGAGTAAACTTTATACAACTGACGGAGCAGAAGGAATCTGTCCACCTAAGGCTCCCTCTGCACCCAAAACACCTTCCTTCACCCATTTCCACCCTCAAAACAGGTGCACCTTTTCTTCAGAAAAGTTAATACCTTCACAAAACATGTACTATGCACTTTATAAGCACCAGGCACTGTTCTAGGCTCTGTGAATACAGCAGTAAACAAGACAAAAATCCCTACTTTCCTGGAGCTCATCTTTTAATTGAGGTATTGAATGTTAGAAGGCAGTAAGTGCTTTGGAGAAAGAGCAGGAAATGGACTCAGGGATTGGAGGGGAGAGGTGAATTTTTTATAGGGTGGTCAAGAAATGCATCAGGTGACTCTTAATCAAAGAGCTAAAAGAGGTGAGGAATGAGGCAAACACCGAAAGAATTCCAAGCAGGCAATATTGCAGGTGCAAAGGCCCTGAGGCAGAACAGATATGGAGGGTTGGAGAAACAGTGACCAGTGTGGTTGGGACAGAGTGAGCAGGGGAGAGAGTGACAGGACATGGGGGCTGGGAGGTAGGAAAAGCAGATTACACAAGGCCTTGTAGTCCTGGTGAAGACTGAATTTTACCATGGGTGAGATGGAACCGTGGAAGTGGCCTAAGCAGAGAAGGCCCATGATCTGACATGAAGTCCTTCCGGATGCACGTGGGACACAGACTGGGAGTAGGAGTGGGAACAGGAAGGCCAGGAAGTGGCCCACTGGAGTGGACCAGTGAGGAGGCAGTGATGGACAAGATTAGAGCGAGCAGGGGTGTCGGGAGCAATGCTACATAATTTTGGGGAAAAATCATTTGATTAGGCCTAGTTCTCCTGCCTACAGGCCAGCTATGGCATTTTGAGACATAATTCCAGTTTGGCCCCGGTCACAACTGAAACCTCAATGATCCGGTGATGCTGTGATGCTCCAGGACAAGATTATACCAGCTGAAGACATCCTGGGAGGAACAAAAATCTTCATCTACTCAGTTCCTCATTGTTCTTGGATTGTTACATGTTGTTTACACGGATGTACTGAACTCTCTGTCCTGATGTACTGAATAAAAGGTGCGGCAAGCTCAGGGGCTTTTGTCTTTGCCGCCCAGAGCAGCATTGATCAGACCCAAAGGTCAGCTTCTTCTCAAAGTCTCATTTTTCTACCTTTCCTGTATAATTTAATTCACCTTGTGCTGCAGTGGCTCGCAGGAGACTAGGACTTACTGCAGAAGCTCTAGTAACATCCCCTTTCCTTGTTCCCTACACAGGGGCAGAGGGTGTGATGAAGAATGAGTAGATTCTGCATAAGCATGGAGAATTTTTCGCTTTGTAATATTAAAATATTAATATTCATCCATGTATTTCATCTGCAACTTAAAGCAGAAGTGCTACTATGAGAAATTACTGAAAACCTTCAGGCTACAAGTCTGTAGCCAAGATATGGAGTGTGTCCCTGTCACTGCTGTAACCCTCTGGCCTAGCACAGGCCTGGGGGAGCTCAGTAAATGGTTATTGGGTAAGTGGATGAACCAGTACTGTTTTGAGTTCTCTGTGAGGATATCCTAGCTGCACAATGCCATCAATTCACACAGGAACATTCCTGGATTGTGTTTAGACATTAGGATGAAGAATCTGTTTAAACTTTTAAAAGTATAGGATGAAGTGGTTGACTGTATTCTGGGTTTCTAGGAGCTGTGCAATAATTCAAATGAGTCTGATTCAGGATAAAATTACCTATTTCCTGTGGATTATACCATTGGCCTTCTTTTTTGTTTTTTTTTTCCTTTCAGTATTGGAGATTGAACCCAGGACACTACCGCTGAGCTACATCCCCATCCCTTTTTATTTTTTATTTCAAGACATGGTCTCGCTAAGTTGCCATCATTGGCCTTGAACATGTGATCCTCCTACCTCAGCCTCCTGAGTAGCTGAGATTACAGGCATGTGCCACCATACTGCACTAATTTTTTTCAGGGACAAAAATACTCAGAGTACAGTGTGAATTTGGGTTGCCGGCCCTATTTCTTGGAATCCTGGCAGCATCTTCTGGTTCTGAGGTATTTCATCTGCCAGCTTGCTCTGCAGACCTGAAATTGGCATTGTCAATGAGTACTCAGTGAGTGCCTGCTGTTCTTGTGCTGGAACACAATTAGGGTTGAAATAGACCCAGGCCTTGCCTCCTGCAGGTGCCAGTCCAGTGGAGGAGACAGACTGACCCACACCGTGGAGGTCCATAATGGTTGGGGCCAGGCTGAGGAAGGTGCAGGCAGACAGGGCAGGGCTGGGAAGCACTCGGGACTTTCCCTGACAGTGCACATCTCTTCAGTGCCCTCAGAAGCTTCCTTTTGACTTCCTGCCAACCACCATCTGCTCTCCCCTGAAGACACCGCCCTTCTGAGTAGACAGTTTACTCCTCTTCTGCCCCCTTGCCCACAGGATCTGCAAATGGGATAAGATCTTCCTTGCTCTCCCATCCCACTTCTAATACCTTCTTTCTGCCCCCTCCCTAAACCTCAAACTTTGAAGCTTACACAGTCACAAAGTAACAACCACTCCCATTTTTGTTGCCAGCTCTGTCAACTCTCAGCTCACTTCTGCTCTCTGTAATTTTAACTCTGGGGTCCCTGCTCCCCGCACTGCTTCTATCGTTATTCTCCGTGAATTCCAAATTCAAGTTGACTATCTTTTGACCATTCCTCTCCTCCAGTGGCCTTGACCTCCACCCAGCCTTTCCCTCCCATGGTCACACTTAGACCCAGTGCTGGAGACACAGGGGTGACTGTGATAATCCCAGAGGTCTCAGCCTGCTGGGAGAGAAAGACCCACATCCTGAGAGTGATAGCTCCAAAACTGCAGCCTCTACAGCATCTTGTGTTGCGGTTTATATCTAGATGACCCCCCTACAAAGCCTCATGCACTCACAGGCCGGGATTTGGGGAGGTGATTGGTTCATGGGGGATTAGTCCACTGATGAGTTTATAGCTAAATGTGGTGAATGTGATTTGGGAGGTGAAGCCTGGCTGACGGAGAAGGGCCACTGGGGACGAGACCTGGAAGAGCGTATCTCCCTCTCTTCCCTTGATAGCGCTCTGCTTCCACCGCTGTGTCATGAGCTGCCTCCTCTGCCATGCTACCCTGCCTTTGGCGCCAACAGACTGTGGATTGAAACCTCTACAAACTGTGAGCCAAAATAAACCTTTCCTCCTTAGAGTTGTGCATGTTGGGTATTGTGTCTCAGTGACCAGTAAGTAACAGACATCTCAGTTCCGTGCATCTCATTTTCTACCCTTCACCTTTTATGTCCCTACCTCAGTTTCTCTAAAACGAATGTTCCGATGAGCTGTCAGCCCCAACAATCCCCTAAGCTGACCACCCCTGCACCCATCCCTCACCCCTTCGTGACCACACTACCCTCACCCTCCAGCCAGACTCCCTACCCACCATTGTCACCACACCTTTGCTCACGTCTTCAAACTCTGACTCCACCTTTCTGCTTACTCTGTTCCAGCATCCTGGCAACTGTTGTAGATGGTGAAAGACACATAACCACTCTGGCTGGTTTGTTAAAAAAAAACTCCTCGAAAAAATTGTCTATACTTACTGTCTTCACTTTTCATTTTTCTCTTTAAATCAGATTTCCACCTGCATCACTCCACCAAAATGTCACTAATGACCTCCATGTTGCTAAAGCCAAATGGCACATTTTCTGTCCTCATCTTAATTATTATCATCAGCATCTGAAACTCTTTCCTGTTTAATTAATATGCTCTTTCATCTAGCTTTCAGCACCTCCTCTTATGGTCAGGATCTAAAATATCCCCCCAAAGCCTCATTGTGTTGAAGGGCTGATGGCCAGTGATGGGATTTGAGGAACTGAGTGGATTTGGGGGCCCTTGCCCTGCTTTCTGCTTCTGGATGCCAGGAGGTGGGCAGCTTTCTTTTGCCACGCCCTTCAGCCATGATGTTCCTGGCTTGGAGCCAGCCAACCATGGACTGGAGCCTCTGAAACCGTGAGCCAAGTAAATCCTTCCTCCTTTAAATTGTGTGTATCAGGTGTTTTGTCCTAGCAACAGAGATCTGACCCCCTATGGCAAACCTTTTAGGCCTTTCAGTGATAACAGCCCTCTGTGGCACACGTGCCATGGGGTCAGCACCACTGTCTATGTTCTCCTAGTGCCCTCTCTGTTCTATATTTTTATTTTTTTTACTGGATTAACACACTAAATCTTTATTCCAATTCTATGAGATAAACACTCATCATTAATTTCACTTTAAAGACAAGGAAACTAAATCAGAAATGTAGTAACTTGCTAGGATTATAAATGCTAAATCCATAATCAATAGCTTGCTCTCTGTCTCCATCTTCCATCTCTTCCCTTCATCCAAGCATTCGTCTTCTCATCCATCCATTCCTCTAATCCATTTCTGCACCTTCTTATTTCCCCAGGCCCCCTTTCCCCAATCCAACCACCTGTTTCTTCATGTTTCCTCCCTTACCCAATGAATATTCATCATGTGCCCAACACCTAGCTGTATGGGGAGGAAAATGGAGGATGAAAGGCATGAAACTAACACACTGGCATGCAGCTTGGCTTTATTCAATGCTGTCACATTCAGCCTCAGTGGCTCAGCAAAGGAGTAGAGCAGGGTAGGGGTACACAGTGCATCCTTCAACCATTGTAACCTCCAAGGTGTCAGGTCTTGAAGTCTTCACTCCTGGTGGATGACTGATCAGTTGTGGCTGCAAGAGACAGACAGCACCTCTTGAGGACTGAGCACCCACACACAATGCCCCGTTCCCGTGAGGATCCAGGTAGGTGCCCCTGCCCCAAGGAGCCTGGCTTCCACACCACATTCCTCACCATGGGGAGAAGTCTGGTGCTTTCCATTTCTCCATCACTGTTTCCCCCTGGGAATCATCCAAGTCATTAGTACGGTCTCCATCAAAGTTTCCACAGGCTCCACATAGCATGCCAGCATGGTCATCACCGACCATCACATCCAGATGCCCATCACTTCCCAGCCGCACTTGGACCCCTTCCTTCTGGTGGACTAGTATGGAACCATCAGAACCCCGTTTGACCGACACAGATGTTAGCACTTCAGCTGGGAGGCCCACTCGTAGACCATTCACCTGGTGGTAGGAAACAGGCAAAGAGGTGAGGCCCAGAGCTACAGAATAGCTGAGGTATTCCCAGCAAGGAGACTGTTATGGCTTGTATCTAGATGTCCTCCCAAAGCCTCATGTAGTCATAGGTAGGGGGTTTCAAAGGTGGCTGATGCTTGTGTTGATGGTATATGATGCTTCTGTTATGGATGTGATGCTGGGGTTAAGGGTGAGATGCTGGGATTAAGGGTGCCCCACCCTGGGTGCAGGTGGCACCACCCAAAAGCTAGGTAGCCTGGATGGAATATAAAGGAACAGAAAGAAGCTGCTTCGCTACTTTGCCGTTTTGCTCCCCTGTGCCTCCTCAGCTTTGCCATGGAATCTTTCTCCTCTTCCATTACCACCCTGCCTTGGAGTTAGCCAACTGCAGACTGAAACCTCTACAAACTTTAGGCTAAAAGAAACCTTTCCTCCTTTAACTTTGGGTGTCGAATATTTTGTCTCAGCGATGAGAAAAGTATCTAAGACAGAGACCCCCAAGCAGAATAATGAGTTCAAGGATCTGAAGCAAAGAAGCAGGTGCTGAAAGAGGTGAACACCTGGAGAGGTGCACTATGTGGGGGATGGATAGATAAGAAGACAGCTGGGCTGGGGATTTAGCTCAGCGATACTGTGCCCCTACCTCACAAGCACAAGGTCCTGAGTTCGATCCCTGGTACCAAAAAAAAAAAAAAAGGAAGACAGCTGGAGATTTGGGTATACACATAGTTTACTGTGGCAAGTATATTCCCATTGTGTGGCTACTCCCAAATAAACCTATTAATCTTTGGAGACTCTCTCTGTTATTTAGGTTAACAATAGATAGATGCATAGAGGAGGGAGGGAGAGAGAGAGAGAGACAGAGAGAGAGACAGAGAGAGAGGGTCAACATGCCAAGATCAGAGGAGAAAAGCCATTGTACTTGACAGATAAACAATCAAACCCCAGGCTCTTTTTTGGTCCTAGTTTTCAAAATAAAAGAACTCTTGAGTATGTCCTGTAAGTTACTGGCTCCCTAACAAAAATGACCTTATCCCTTAGTTTTGTGATGCTGTTTGCCTGAAGGTAAGTAATGATCTTAGCAAATATAATAATCATGTGAGAACATTTGTTTCTTTATTATAGACTACAGACTTAGTAAATATGTGTTTTCTTTAAATAACTGTTGTCTGTTTCAGTTGGTGAGTTAATCTTTCTAATGTTAGAGTCTCTCTGAAACTTCTTTGAAAGAGATGACCTCTTCTGTCCGAATACTTTCGTATCTGAGTCTTCCTCTGCCAGATGATTGGAGACACAGACAAATAGGAAAGATAGATACAGATTTTAGAAGACAGATGGGTAGCTGGCTGGAAGGAAGGAAGGGAGGGAGGGAAGAAGGGGGAAAAGGAAGGAAGAAAGGGAGGAAAAATAAAGAGAGGTGGAAAATAAATCCTGGAAGGAAGGGAAAGGGAAGGATGGATGCAGTGAAAGATAAGTGAAGACTCAGTGCATAGAAAGTCTTACCGGATGCAAGCTTTTCAAGTATAAGAACTGGCTTTGAGTCATCACTGTTACCTAGCACATAGTCTGGCACAGAAGGACCAGGGCTGAGTTTATTCATAAGGCCAAACTTTTCCTTTTATCCTCTTGCTGCCAGGCCCTGGTCCGGGTATTAGAAATAGGGGGAGTTGAGATGGTGACCTTGCTCATCCTTACATTCTAACGATGGAGAAAGGTGCCAAACCCCTTCTGGGAGATTCCTTCTGCAAATCTAAAATTTTGATACGTGCTAGGCAGAGGGTTCCTATGTGACCAGCTCCCAGTGAAAGCCCTGAGCACTGAGACGTGAATGAACTTCTGTGGTAGACAACATTTTATAGGGTTTTTGTTTTGGTTTGGTTGGTTTGGTTTTTTTCACTTGTTTGTTGTGATACTGAGGTTTGAACCTAAGGCCTTCACACTGAGCTATATCCCCAGCCCTTTTCTAGTTTTTGTAATTTGAGACAGACTCTTGCTAAGTTGCCCAGGCTGGGCTCAAATTTACAATCCTCCTTCTTTAGCCTCCCAAAGTACTGGGATTACAGGTGAGTGACACCACACATGGCTCATTTCACAGGTTTTGTCACAATTTACTATTGCTTGAGGAATTAAGCACATCCTATGTGATTCCACAAGAAGAGGATTCATGGCAGCTTGTGTCTGGATTCCTCTGGATTTTGCTTGACTCATCTTTCCCTAATGATGATTTTGCTTAGTATCTTTCATTGTAATAATTCTTAGTTTAAGTACAGCTGAGTCCTCCTTGTGAATCATGGAACATGGGAATGGTCTTGAGGAACCCTGACACATCAGGTGACCCCAGTCTGACCAATCACCACATTCCATCCCTAAGACCACAGTGATTGGTTCTAGCAGTGGGCATGTGATCCAAGCTAGCCCAGTGAGATAAGATCTTAGACCTTTGTTGGATCACTGTCTGCTAAGTAGATTAGCTGGTGGAGTGTAGGGCTGGGGGAGCTGGCAAGTTGTCTTTGGCTCTCTGAGAGAAAAGCTTGTCTAAGAATGAAGGTGATTTGGTGAAGAAGTCTAAAAGGTAGAGTACAAATTCCTGATAATTTTGCTAGTACAACTAGGTCCAGCCACTCCTGAGGCTGTATCTTTGGATTTTCTAATTCTGTGAGACAATTCATTTTTGCTTAAGGCAGTTTGAATTTTGTTTTCTGTCACTTGCAACCAATGGAGTCTTGATTAATACTAATATCAAAACTATTAAGTTACTTGAGTATGTTTTTGCTTCTCAACAACTTTTTAGCCATGATGGTGCACGCCTGTAATCTCAACATTCAGGAGGCTGAGGCAGGAGGATCTGGAGTTCAAAGCCAGCTATAGAGGGAGATCCAGTCTAAAACATAGACCCCCTTAAAAACAACAACAACAACTCAGCCAGAACAGAGTGGCTTAGTCTGAAATATTGAAATATTGAGACAAATACAAATCTGGGGCCAAACTGCAGAGATCTGGATAAAGGAAACAGCAAGGCAGCCAGGAATGTAGGACCCTGAAATATAAAGAACAAAAGCCCAAGGGGAGACATCTCCCACCATGTCCCAGCTTACCCACATGCCCTTGTTTGCAGTCACAGTCACTATCCCATCCTGGAAGAAGATGTGGACCGTGCTCACGGCCTTGACATTGTTCTGGCAGGGCTGGACATCCGCAACCACACGGTACCAGGGGATGTTCTCCTGTACTCCTGGGCAGCGAGACGAGAACTCATAGGTGCCAGCGGAGCCAACAGCATGGTGGGCACCATCGAAGGTGGTGAGGTTGGCACCCACAGAGAGGGAACAGAGCCCACTGGCAGCCCGGCAGACCCAGGATCCTTCCTGGAGATCACAGACTTGGCCTTCTGGGCAACTGGCAGCCTGGCACGTCAGGCCAATGCTTGAGGAACACGAACAGCACTCACTGCAGTCCGCACTTAGCTGGGTGGAGTTCACCTGTGTGCAGAAAGGGCCCAGGTTGGGGTGGCCTAAGGGACTGCAGCCGTGGCCATACCTCCAACCCTCTGTTTCATGCAATGTGTTTTTGTTTTGTTTTTTCTGGTACTGAGGACAGAACCCGGTGCTCTTTGCCATGAGCCGCATCCTCAGCTCTATTTAAATTTTTTATTTCAAGACAGAATCTTGCTAAGTTGCCCAGGCTGGGCTTGAACCCGTGATCTTTCTGCCTCAGCCTCCCAGAGTGCTGGGATTACAGGCATGCGCCACCTGCCAACACCTCGACTTCAACCCAGGGATCCTCATTTCTGAGCTCTTGTCTCTAGAACTGTGGGAAATACATTTCTCTCATTTTAAGGTACTGAGTCTGGGATGATTTGTTACAGCAGCCACAGGAAACTAACACAAAGAGGTTAACTCACTCCAAATCCCACAGCTGGGACATGGTGGTGCCTCCTTTATCCCCATCCTTGAGCCCTCATCCCTTCCACCTGAGCCGCCCATGCTCACCGGCAAGTATCTGCCGTTATGGGTGCATCCGCAGTCTTGGACAGGGACGCAAACACCCTCGGAAAGCAGGAACCGGTCATCACACTCACAGCCCTCAAAGCAGCGAGTTGTGCAGCCCGTGAAGCCGGAGAGAGCCACACAGGAGTCCTGGCAGGAGTGTGTGCAGATGGAGTAGTGGCTATGGGCTGGGCACTCCAGCGCTGCAGAGAGAGGGAGCAGGGTGGGGTCACACCTCTGCGGGACACTGAGCACCTAATGGGAACTACTCCACCCAGTGCTGAGGACAAAAGCTGCGAGACATCCCAAGCCCTGTCCTGCAGAGCTCACATCCAGCAGGACACACAGCGACAGCCCAAAATGACCGTGCTGCAGCTGGGGAAGAACAGACAGAGGTTCGGGCTGAGATGGGGAGGTTTGGGCAGGCGGCTGGAGGTGGGACAAAGAAAATCAGAGGGTACCGGGGATTTAGCTCAGTGGCACCATGCCTGCCTCGAAAGCACAAGGTCCTGAGTTCAATACCCGGTACTAGAAAAAAAAAAGAAAGAAAATCAGAGGGCTAAGCAGTTGGTGTGGCTGGTGTGGCTGCTCTAAGATAGGCACCAGGGTAGGGGAGAGAAAGATTAATTTGGATGACACACTGACTTCATTGAGGATTGCAGCAGGTATGAGGGACACTTAGGACACCCAGGGAAAAGTGTCCCCGAGGCCACTTGACTCTGAGACTAACATGCAGGAGACAGATCAAGGCTGCAGCTGGAGAGTGTCCACTGTGGCACTGGGGACAGATCTGAGTCCGTGGGGTGGGTGACAGGCCTGGGTGTGGGCCCTACCCTAAGGAGACTGAAGGAAACATGGCTCTGCTCTGGGACATGAGGGGCCATTGCCTTGCCCTGAAGAGTCTGAGGGAACATGTCCCTATTTGGGAGAGGTGAAGAAGAGGAAATCCTCAATTGGGGGTCTAACGGCCGTGGCCTTGTTGGGGAGAGGGTGGACATGATCAGCTACAGATGCAGGCTTCTGTGTGAGTCTCAATCTGCCCAACCCTTCTTGTCAGAAAGAGTTAAAAAGAGTCCTAGGAAGAAGAGAACATGAGGTGTGGGCCCTGAAGGAGTCTGGGAAGGGACTGGGAGAGGGCAGGAGGGAATGATGGGAGCACAGAGCACATGATGGGAGCAGCATCACAGGGAAGGACAGAGAAGGACAGAGAAGGACGGAGTCAGGCATCCTCCAGAGCCCATGGACACTCACGGCAGAAGCTGTCTGTCCTCCAGGGCTTCACAGACCCACCAGCTGCCTGACAGGCGGCTGTGTAGGCTGCCAGGCTACGGCAGAGGAAGGCTTTGTCACCTTTTGCGGCACACTGGTCATACACACATTGGCGGAAGTATTCAGAGGGTTTCAACACATTGTGGCAGGTCGAGAAGGGGCCCTTCGGGTCCTGGAGCTGCCCACAGGCCTGGTTGCTCTCGTAGACGGCTGTCTCCTCTGCTAAACACACAGGGCATCCCTGGGGCCCACAGCCCTCGATACAGCCCTGGGAGGAGTCAGGCGCATGCCAGGCAGTTCCAAAGGCTTCCACACTGGGGGCCACATCACCATTGGGCAGGGTAAAGTCATCACTCCAATTGCCGTTAAAGTTTCCACAGAGGCCACAGATCCGCCCTTGGAAGGGGCTAGGGATGGATATGAGGACATGGGTGTCGCCATCAAAGAGAAGCCGCAGTCCCTTGGTTGTCTGCAGAACGATGTTTCGGCCTTCAGCAGTCACTTGCACACGGCCCACAGCCACAGGCAGAGTCACATCCTCACCGTCCACGGTGACCTGGATGGAAGGGCCAGAAGGTTTGGAAATCATGAGCCACAAGTAAGTCTGTCCCTTCCCCCACCCCACAGCATGAAACTGTGTCCTCAGATCCTCAGGACAGAGCTGTGTCTCCTTCAGTCTTGTTGGGGTGGGGCCCCGTTTCCTTCAAAATCCCCAGCATGGGGCCACGCCCTCTAGACTCCCAGGGTAGGGCCATTACCTCACACCCAGATCCTCCAGGCTGTGGCTGTGTAGACCTCTGGCCCATTAGGGTGAGGCTATGATCTTCAGAACCCCTGGGTGGACAAGGTTGTATCCCCCTCAGAACTCCCAGGTTTGGGCAATGTCCTCCTCAGACCGAGGGCAGGGGCCATGACTCCTTCAGAACCCTCTGCGTGGGCAGGGATGTGTTCCTCTCAAAAGCCCAGGGCAAGGTCACGTGCACCCACCTTCGGTCCTCCAGCCAGGCTCACAACCTGGTCAACCACAGTAACCAGCACCCTTTGAGGTTCTCCATCCTTGTTCTTCTCAAGCACGATGGAAAAGTCCTCTTCCCCAGGCTTTGGGTGGCAGACTTTGGCCAACACATAGGAGCATGAGCCATGCAGGTCATAGACACGTCCATCGAGAGTGATGTAGTGGATGCCCCCATTGGCCAGGCAGCGGCCACAGCCCGTGGGATGGCAGGCCTGAACGCCGTCCTCTGTCCGGCACTCTTCATGGGGGCCACAAGCCGCGCCCTCCTGGCAGGTGACCTGGCCACCTGGGCCACACTCACAGCGGCGCTCACACTCAGGGCCTGGGTAGAAGGCTGCACCCAGTAGGTAATAGCGGCCATCATGGAGGCAGCCACACTGGTCCACAGGCACACAAGTGCCACCACTGAGCACCAAGCCAGAATTACAGACACAGCCCTCTCGGCAAGTAGGCTCGCAGCCCTCGGGCTCGGAGAGGCTCGGGCAGCTGACAGGGCAGGAGTTACCGCAGAGCTCGTAGTGGCTGTTGACAGGGCACAGGAAGGCTGTGGGGAAGACAAAAGGGATGAGCCAGGCAGGTACAAGGGTGGGACACAGAGGGAGGCCCTGAGTAGGAAAGTCTGCCTGGGCTACCTTGCGTGTCTCTGGCAGGGTGTAGGAACCTGACCCGGAACACCGGATGGGGAGGTTCAGCATTGGATCTCAGGAATGTGTGTGTAGGGGGTTGAGCAACCAGGTCTGTGTTAGGGGTGTGTGTGTAGGGGGGTGCACAACCAGGTCTGGTGCACAACTAGGGTGTGTGTTATCCTGAGTGCTTCTGAAGATCGATGACTCTGCCTCATGAATGTAACCACATACTCCAGCCAGGATAGGCAGAACCTGAACCACTATGGGTATCTCTGAGTGTTACTGTCATGGGGGTGTTGGACCAGATATGGCGTGGAGTATCAATCTGCCTGAGAGTGCCTGGCTGTGGTATCTGATGTGACCTAGAGCATCCTCCAGTCTCCCTGACACAGTCCATTTCAGGGTGGGACTCTGACCATGTGGGTAATTGGCTGATGCTGATAGGAAGAGCTTGACCCAGGAGGTCTAATTAAAGAGAAATGCCCCATCCTATCTGACTATGAATCTGCTTTCATCTGCTTGGGGCTGTCTTTCTGATTCCATCTTGGTGACCAGTGTGTCTCAGGGTGTAATCTGACCAGATACCCCTGAAAGTAGATGGCCCATTCTGTGTGAGCAGGTACATCCCGATGTGTGGGAGAGTCCAGGAGCATCTGACGAGTGTAGCTCACTGACCGGGGGTTCCTTGCTGTTGACTTAGACAAGGTCAGCCACCAAGTCTACCTGACTCAGATATCTGAGTGTGTGACTCCCTCAGTGTGTACTGGACCAAGAGTTTGTGACCAGGTGTGTCTAATAGTCCCTCCCACTGCAGTACCTGGCCTGGTCCTTAGTGTGTGAATAACAAGGTGCTTTTCTGGCAGGAGATACAGGCTCAGGAGAAAGAGGATGGGCCCAAAGCTCTACAAAGGGAGGAATGCTCTTGTTTTAGAATCCTGGGAAAGGATGGTGCCCGCCCATCGTGAGGACCCTACACGAATCAGTACTCACGACAGAAGTCTAGCCGCCTCCACTCATCGAGTTGGGCCCCAGCAGCCTGGCAGGCTGCCACGTAGGCAGCCACTGCCGGACAGAGGCCTCCCAGATGGCCCTGGGCCTGGCAGGCATCCAGCAAACACCCCTTGAAGTAGTGTTCAGGTGAAACCAGGGTGTGGCAGGGTGCCAGTGGGCCGTCAGGGGCCGAAATCACGCCACAGGCATCAGGGCCGGCAAAGGACTCCTGCTCCTCCGGAGTGCAGGGGTCCGGACAAGGCCCCGGCACACACTCCTTGCAGTCCAGGGCGCCGCCCACCTGCCAGCCGCTGGGGTTCCCATCCACAGCAGTCAAGTCATCTGAGGGGTCCTTGTTGTAGTTACCACACAGGCCACAAAGGGCACCCGCATAAGCTGCTGGCACGTGCAGCTTCACGAAGCTGTTCCCGTCGAAAGACAGAGAGAGCCCGAAGTCGGTGGTCACCACCACATCACTGACGCTCAGGTATGCACGCAGGTTTGAGCCGAGGTTGAAAGGCAGCGCCACGAGCTCACCATCCACCTGTGGGCATGGGGAGGGCAATGGACAATAAGTGGTGTGGTTTGAATCCTGTCTCCATCACCTACTAGCTATGGGACCCTAAGCACATGACCTCTCCTCTTATAATACTGTAAGCATCTGTACACATAGTGTTTTTGGCCCTTAAACTACCCTTAAGCAGTTACTTTATGTCAACCCATTTTACAGAGGAATAAACCAAGGCTCAGGCAGTGGGTGGCTATTGTACCACGCATCGGACTCCTAAGACCAGCTTAATTATATCAACTTGATTGGCTTGGAAGCCACCTAGGGGATGGGTGGGGCACACTCTCGGTGCATCTGGGTAGGTCATGGAGCTATGACCTTGGGGTCTGTCTGGTCGCTGGTCCCCTCCTCTCTGGCACTGTTCCCCTGCACGGGTTCTAAACTAAGCATCTTTGCTCCCCCACACCCTTCCACCATGTCTCTGCCTTGAAGCCAGCTGACCATGGACTGAATTCCCTGAACCTGTGAGCCAAAATAAATCTCTCCTCCCTTAAATTATGGGTGTTGAATATTGAGTCTCAGCAACAGGACAGGTCCCTAATACGAGCCTATACTCTGAGAGCTTGTTTGGAGGTTCTAGCAGGGGGGCACAGCTACTCGCGTAGGCCTGACTGAGGAAATGGATTTCCTCTGTCAGGGGTGGTTGTTCTCTCCCACTGAGCGTGCAGCTCTGGGAGGGAAGCATATAGAGCGGTGAGGGAGAAAGGGACACCCGCCTAGCCAGCCAGATCAGCCAAACCAACCCTGGTGAGCAGTGAGGTGACAGGTGTCGCAGCCAGGTCGCCCTCACATCCACTATCTGAACCCCTCCACCATGCCTCTGCTAAGTTGTGGAAGGCCCTCTGGGGAATGGTTGACCCCTTGCTGTCTCAGGCAACCTCAGGACTGCGTGTGCATCCATCTGGCCCATTGCCCTCCTCACCTTTAGCCGCTGTGGCCAGAGGGCACTGAGGGTCAGGACATGGTTGTACACGTATAGAGTGACGGTGCGGGTGTAGCTGACTGCCTGGCTGCCCCGGTGTTCATTGGTGACGGTGACGGTGAAGTTCTCAGTGCCCTTGGGTGGTGTATCACAGGGTGCACTCAGCAGGTACTCACAAGTACCTTGGAAGTCGAATTGGCGCCCATCCAGGGTGATATAATGGGGGTCACCCCAGGCTTGGCACTCAGCTGTGCTAACTGGTTGGCAGCCATACTGGCCAGAAGGCAGCAAAGCACACTCTTCGCCTAGCCCACAGCTGGCAGGCGTGCAGACCAGCGAGCCACCTTGAGGCCCACAGCGGCACAGCTGAGAGCAGGTACCATCAGCCAAAAACTCGCTGCCAGCCTCATAGTAGGTGCCATTGGCCCAGCAGCCACAGCCTCCATTCAGGGGGACACAGAGCTCAGCACTCAACACGAAGCCCTCGTCACACTGGCAGCCCTCGATGCAGGGACCGTCACATACAGCTGGGGTCGTGGGGGCTGAGGGGGACGGGCAGCTGGCTGGGCAGCGTGGGCCACAGAGCTCATAGTGGCTGTTGTCAGGGCAGGGGATCTCTGTGGGTGAATGAAGAGACAGGAGGGAGAGAAAGAGAGATGAGGGTGGAGGTGGCATCTGGGGTCGGGGTGGGAGGGGACAGACAAACAGGGGCACTCGGGAAGAGATTAAGAGAAAGCAAGAGACACAGAGAGACAGAGAAACATACAGAGAGATCCAATCAAAGGGGCGATGGAGAGAGAGACTAAGACAGACAGAGAATCAAGAGGAGATGCAGAGATAGAGAACCAAGCAGAAAGGCCCAGAAGGACGAGCCAACCCGCCCCGCCCCTGCTCTGCTCACCACAGCCGGCCTGTGTCCTCCAGTCCTTGATGACGATCCCAGCGGCCTGGCAGGCAGCAGCGTAGGCAGCCAGCGCCTGGCAAAGCAGGTCCTGGGCCCCGCCACCCAAGCAGACATCCAGAACACAGCCCTTGAAGAAGCTTTCAGGTGGCACATGGGCATGGCAGGTGGCAAAGGGGCCCCCTGGGCCGGGCACCAGGGGTCCGCAGAAGCTGGGACCCTCATACTCTTGTTGTTGGTCCTCAGGGCATGTAGGGCAGGACCCCTGACATTCATCCCAGCAAAATGGGTCCCAACTTGGAACCCGCCAGCTGCCACCCCAGAGGGGTACTGAGGGAGCCAGTGTGCCGTTAGGGAAGACTTGGTCATTGCCGGGGTTTAGGTCCATGTTCCCACACAGCCCGCACACCGCACTATGGTAGCTACTGGGCAGCGTCACCTCCACCCGCCAATCCCAGTCATAGCTGACTTGAAGCCCGAAGTCAGCCACCAACACAGCCTTCCCTGGGCCGTGAGTCACCAAAATCTGCCCGTGGGCTACAGAGACAGGCAAGGCTGTCAGCATGCCGTTCACCTGGGGGAGAGGGAGGGAAACAGGCGTCACAGAGGTAGGGAGACCACAGCTCTGGCTCACTGCCTCCCTCGCTCCTCATCTCCCAGAGGCTGAGAGCTGCCAGGGTCTGCCTCCTAACTGACGGTTGTATAGTCATTTTACAAACATGGATGGCTGCTCTCAGCCAGGGCCTGGGGAATGAGACCGCACACTTGCTTTTTCTGGATCACTCTCTTGTCTCGATCTCCTTCCTCACTCTGCATGTGTCTCCCTCTCTCTTTGCCTGGGCCTGTCTCTCTTTCTGGAACTCAGTTCTCTGTATTTTCTCTCTGGTCGCTGTCTCTTCCTCCCCCCTCTCTTCTCATTCTCTGTGCACCTCTGTGCCTCACTCGCCGTCACTCACTGAGCGCCTTTCCTGTGCTGTGCCTCCCTCTGGCTCTGGAAGCAACTGTCAATTTTATTTCCTTCTCTCTCCCCATCTCCTTGACTCTCTCCATACCCTGGGCCTCTCACTTGTTCCCTTGCAAACACCGGGCCAGACTCCAGGCTGACCTGCTACCTGCATCACCTTGCTGTGGGGCAGGGTCTGCTACGATGCCTGTTTCACAAATGAGGACGCTGGGGCCCCTGAGTCGAATCGTTTGCCCCACATCACAGAGCTCCTAAGAAGGGCCTGGATTCAAATCCAGATCCGCACAAAAGCAAACACTGTTTCCTCCACTAGAGCCAAGGGCGGGCTTAGCCCCCACTAAGAGGTGGATAGTGTTGGTTTCCATCTCTACTTTACGGCAGTCCTGGGTGAAGAGAACTGCAGCTGTCAGGACCCCTCTTGCCCTGCTGGGGGGGGGGCTTGGGGTCCATCCTGTCCGACATACCCGGACTTTGCCGACCTCGTCCTTGTGGATGGAGATGTTGGTGCCAAGGGCAGACACGGTGACGCGGTTCACATAGGACACGGAGGGGTTGCCTCGGTTCTTGTTCTTGGTAGTAACAGTGAAGGGTGTCAGGCCCTCAGCACTGACCCCCGGGCAGCCCACCGCTGCCAGCACATAGTCGCAGGTGCCCTGGAAGTCAAACTCCCAGCCGTCGAAGGAATGGTAGTGGGGATCACCCCACAGCCAACACGTGACATCGTAGTTGGGCACGCACACGCCCTGGCCATTCTGCTCTTTGCATGTCTCCTGTGGCCGGCACGTCACACCGTGGCATGGATCTGGGGGGAGATGAAAGGGAACCTTGAGGGGTGCTCACAGTAAGGTTGGCCTCTACCCAGGTTCTGCCCCAGCCCGTACCAGGGGTACTGGCTATGAAAGTTACTAAGGTGAGACCAGAACTACCCAAGCCCCAGACCGCGCAGTTTACTGTGTCTAAGGCCAGGCCTGGGAGTCCCCCAAGTCTGACTCTCAGGCCCTGTGGTGGACAATGTCCACAGACGGGGTGTCTGAGACCCAAGTACCAGAGGTCCCTGCAGCCGAGACTCGGGACCTAGAGTCCTTTCTTCTGAAACCCAGACCCTGCGCTCTGCCATTTGAGACCCAAGTCCTGGGGTCCCTGGAGCCAAGACCCAGACTCCAGGGTTCCCTTGAGATCTCAACTCAGGTTGAGACCTGTGCCCCAGTCCTTGTGTCCGCTGGGGGTGCCCCTGCCTGAAACCCCAGCCTCAGATTCCCCCAGGCCTAAGACCCAGTCCCCTGGTCTCATGCCCAACCAGGTCCCACCTTTCATACCCTGGCCCTGGGATCCCCATCTAAGTCTCACAGCCTGGCGATCCTGCGGTGCCTAAGGATTTTTGCACCTACCCTTAGGGGTCTCCTCCCCTTCCCTTCCCTCTTTCTTCCTCCCTCTTTTCCTTCCTACTTTCTTCCCTGCTTTCCCTCCCTCCCTCTCTTCCTTCTTTTCTTCCTTTCTTCCTTTCTGTGGTACTGGGGATTGAACGCCGGGAGCACTGAGATATACCTCTAGCCCTTTGTATTTTTTATTTTGAAAAAGACTCACACTAAGTAGATAAATTGTCCATGCTGGGCCTCCTGTCTCAGCTTCCTGAGTAACTGGGATTACAGGTATGTGCCACCACTCCCAGCTAGGGGGTCTCATTTCTGAGGCCTTGTCCCAGAGGGCTCCTGTGTCCAAGACCCCACCTTTAGTCACTGTATCCATGACACTGTACCCTGTTTTCAGAATTCCCAGTGTCTAGGTAGCCGCCTTTAAACTTCCTTCTCTCTAACTCCCTGGCCAATAGCAACTCAGGGCCACTTGCTCCAAATCCACCCAGAGTTGAGCTTTGTCAGTAGAGAGCACTGGAGAGTCACCGCAGGAGGGAGGGCCTGCTGTGCTCTTGCAGCTTGTGCAGCAGTGGCCTGTGGGACACCTGCTTAGGGTCTCCAAGTTGGCTTCTCAGAATCACCCAGGTGTCCCAACTGGAGGCTTTCCACTGAGCTTTTCCAGCACCTAGTGGGGGTTTTCTTCCTGCCAGCTCCAGCCTGCACAACTCTGCTTCCCAGTGGGCTGTATGTAGCAGGACAGGGAGAGCTGAGTCAGCCCTGGGGTCCTTCCCATCTCTGCTTCCTGGTATTCCTCAGCGTTAACCATATCCTTTTGCTGTTAATCCCCCTTTAGTGGTAAATCATTCTTTTGTTTTGGCTGTAGTACTGGGGATTGATCCCAGGGCCTTGTACATGTTGAAAAAGTGCTCTACCACTGAGCTATATCCCCAGCCCAGAAATCATTCTCCCCATTAAACTTTCTCTACTCAAATGACTCCTGAATGAAGTCAGTCTCCTGAATGGACTCTGGACTCCCTGTTATTTGCCTCATGAGCCCTGAGGGTCTCAGCTCCTGCCCCTCAGTTCTGGAGGTTCTGTTCTTTAATTCTTGGAGGGGTCTCAGCCCTGGGATCCTCTGCCTGAGACCTTATGACTCTGCTTTCTGCCTCTGTCCCCCAGTGTCCCCTCCCTTCAGTGCTGGCATCAGAAGCCCTGAGCCTGATCTCACAAGCCAGTGGTCTGCAAACTATGGCACCACCAGTTGCCTATCTTTATAAATAAAGTTTTATTGGAGCCCCTTTCACCTACTTAGTCTACAGCTGCTTTCATGCACAAAGGCAGATTTGAGCGTTGTGATTGAGACCATGTAGGCTGCAAGCTGAATTATTTACCTTTCTGGAGAAATGCTCAGCCAGAAAAAAGGTTTCCTGTCCCTGCCTAATACAGAAAGCCTCTGGCATCTGCCTGGGAAACCTGGCTCTGGGGTCCCCACCACCTGATGCCCCATGAGGTCTTTGGCTCCCAGACTGGATGAGCTCTGCCCTTGGCTCAGAGAAACCCACCCCAGGCTCCGACACTTCCATCCTTAGCCCTCTGCACCTCCCACCACCAACCCACGTTGAAGTTGGCCTCCACGCTCCCTGTCCTCTGTCCCCAGCCACACCAGCCCAGCCCCACAGCCCGGCACCTTTGGTGATGCAGCTCAGGATGCCTCCTGAGAGCTCGCACACCTCCTCTGGGTTGCACCTGTGGTCCTGGCACACCATGCCTTTGCTCACATGGCACACACACTTCTGCTGGCAGTTGTCAATGAGTACCATCTCCTCTGGCTGTGGGGACAGAGGGCACAGCCATTAAGAACCCCTCAGTGGGAGCCGACTCTGGCATCTCTGAGTTCCAGGCACAGAGGGGTGTGGTGGACATAAAAGGGGCATCAGCAGGGTGGGCCCTTGGCTTTGGGCTGAAATCATTCATTTAATTGTTCATATCATTCATTTACTCTCATTCATTCCAAAATATCCACCAAACATCTGCTGTATAGGAGAACTGGTGAGAAGTAGTAATTACAATCAAGCTGCATGGGTTTGAACCCATTTCTGCTATTTCCAACTGCATAACTCTGGACAACATTACTTAGCCTCTTTACACCTCAGTTTCCTCTTCTGAGAGTTTCAGATAATGATGGCACCAACCTATGAAAGTGTAGCTCATTAACAGCGTGTGTGAAGCATAGATGAAAGGAAACGGGACCGACTTCAATAATCCAGACTGGAGGGGAAAGGGAGGCACAGATGAAATAGGATGAGAAAATGCTGATTATTTTTGGAGCGAAGTAATAAGTAGGTACATGGAGATTCATTCCACTGTTCTCTTGACTTCTGTACATTTGAGAATTTTCTTAATAAAAAGTCATATCTATGAGTATAGGTGTACACAGAAAGAATCATCCAGGCACGTATTTGCTGTTATTACTATTATTGTTCTTTGAGGAGAACAACAGAGAGAGTTCCTTACTTTGAAAAGCTCTTAGTCCTGAGCCAGGTATGGTGGCACATGCCTGTATCCCAGCACTCTTTGACGCTAAGGCAGGAGGATCACAAGTTCAATCCCAGCCTGACCTACTGAGCAATTTAGCAAGATCCTGTCTTAACATAAAAATAAAAACAAAACGGCTGGGGATATAGCTCAGTGTAAAGGCCCTGGGTTCAATCCCTAGTACTGAAAAAAAAGCAAGCATACTTTCAGTCCCTTGAGAGACAGACTTCAAACAAACACACTCAAGTTAAAGGACCAGGACTCTGGAAGAAGAGAAGAGGGAAGCAGGTATAACCGAGACAAATATCACCTTTGTGGTCAGGAAAGCCACCTTTCTGGGATACACAGCTAAACCTTTGCCAGGCACAGTGCTGTGCTTCTGTAATCTCAGCTACTTGGGAAGCTGAGGGCAGGAAGATTGCAAGTTTGAGGTCACCCTGGATAATTTAGCAAGACTCTGTCTCAAAAAACAAAAATGTTTTTAAGGGCTGGGCATGTCGCTCAGTGGTAGAGTCCTTGTCTAGCATGTCCAAAGCCTTGGGTTAAATCTCGTGGGGAGCCAGGGAAGGCTTAAAATTCAGGGCCCATGATCATATTTAGAAAGATCTTTCCCACTGCCATATGGAGGATGGACCACAGGAAGCAAAAGTAGGGGCTGAGAAAGGACATACTGGACCAAGGTGGGACCAGGGACAAGGTGGAGGGGCAGGTAGATGGGGAGATATTCAGCTGGACAATGCTCTGGGGCTGATGGCAGTGGAAGGGGTCCAGGATGCAGCCCCAGGTTCTGCCCCAGATGGCTGGGTTCCTACCTCATAGTAGGCACCATTGTGGTAGCAGCCGCATTCCTGGATGAGCACGCAAGCCTGCCCATTGTAGAGGAAGCCAGGGTCACACTCACAGCCCTCAGCACACCCATCTGGGCATTGCAGGGGGGCACTGAGAGCAGAGCAGCTCAGGGAGCAGACGTCGGCGCAGAGATCATAGTGGCTGTTGGGGAGGCACTCCATCGCTGCAGGAAAGGGGGATGCCGGTCAGAGCACGGGGGAGGGGGTACTGCTGGGTGCAAGGTCTCCTCCTGGGCCTCCACCTCCCTGCCTCCCTAGCCCTGTGTCCCCATCACTCACGGCAGAAAGATTCAGTCCTCCAGGGCTCCACGCGGCCTCCGGCTTCCTGGCAGATGCTCACGTAAGCGTGGATGTTGTCACAGAGGATGCTTATGTTCCCACCACCCAAGCAGAGATCAAAGACACAGTCTTTCAGGGAACCCTGGGGATTGATCAGCTCATGGCAGGCAGCCAGCGGCCCTGTAGGGCTGGTGAGGAACCCACAGAACTGCTCCTGCTGGTACTTCTCCTCCAGCTCAGCGCTGCACTTCTGTTTGCAGTCCTCCTCATCGGGGTTGCAGTCTGGCTTTGGCACACAGGGGGAGTTGGGCACTGGCTCCTCCCAGGAGTTGCCAAACTCATTGGGATTGGCTGCCAGTGAGCCGTCAGGCTTCTGGAAGTCATCTTTGGGGTCACCATTGTAGTCACCACACAGGCCACACATCTGCTTGTAGTAGTTGCCTGGAACAGTGACTCGCACATAGTACATGAGGTCATAGGTCACATGCAGGTCAAAGTCGGTCTTGATCACAGCATCTGAGCCATGCTGGAAGACACGGACCTGACCCCCAGCCAATTCCACAGGCAGCTTCTTGTCCACACCATTCACCTGGGAGGCAAGAGATGCTATGCTTCAGAGGGTAGACACTCTGAGAGGGGTGGGCCAGTCTCTCAAATGTCCCTGCCTGACACTAAAGGACTGTGTGACCCAGCCAACCATGGTGGCACATGCCTATAATCCCAGCACCCTGGGAGGCTGAGGCAGGAGGATCTCAAGTTTGAGCTCAGCTTGAGTGGCTTAGCAAGATCCTGTGTCAAAATTTAAAAAAAAAAATTTAAGGGCTAGGAAGGTAGCTCATTGCAAAGGCCTTGGATTCAATCCTCAATACCAAAGAAAGAAATTAATAGACAGTTTCAACCTTACAGGAAAGGTGAGGGCTCAGTGGGATGCAAAGAGAACAGCAGCTCCTGTGTGTCTGGAGCCTCCTGGATGTCAGGTGCTGTTCTAGGAGCTTGGGAGGTGTTGGGGACACATTCAACTGTGTGCCGCGAGCCCTGAACACTGAAGTCAGCTGTGTATCAGTCCTCACCACAATTGCTACAACAGCTACAATGGCTGCCCGCCTGCTTTTTAGCCGGATCTCTGGGGAGATCCTTCCAGTGTAAACTGAAACGCCAGTTTCCACGAGAAACCAAATTCTTTTTGATCAGAAAAGTACTGCAGAGTGCAGAGCCCAGCCCACCATCTCCCAGCACAGGATCCAAGGTTCAAATCCTTCCCTTGCAGTGTGTGTATGTATGTGTGTGTGGGAGTGGTAATGAGACACATCCTTCTTTAAAATAATTGCAGCGAGTCATGGTGCCTCCAGGCACCATTGCAAGGCTGAAGTGATGCTGTGGACACCAAGGGCTTAGCAGCCAACAGGGTCTGGGGACAGTGTGTAAATCCGTGACCGTTTTACTGTTGAGGCTATGGGAGCGATGAGGTCACCACTGGCTGTCCCTTGTCCCTCAGCCCTAAGTCTTCTGGATGTGTGGGAGACCTGAGAGCTAGATTTCGCAGGACCAGGTTGGGGTGGGGGGTGGGAGGGAGGGAGTGGACGGAGCGATGCTCAGAGGGACAGCCTGAGCCACACTGGAGTGGGTTCCAGGTCCCTGAGGCCTCCTCCCCCCTCAGCTGCTCCTCATGCCTCCGCAGGCTCCGAGGCTCTGTGCATCCCTCCTAGGCTCAGCGCTGCCCAATCCTCCTCACTCGGCAGATCGCCCTCCCCCCTGCCTCCCCCCCTCACCATGACTTTCCGCTTATTCTGCTCCAGCCGAAGGGTGTAGTTACCCACGATGACCGTGACCACCCTGGTGGCGCTGTAGCGTCCATTGCCCCAGGGCGCGTTCTCCTGCAGGACAGTGAACTGGGGCAGGCCGGGCCGTGTCCCACAGGTCTGAGCCAGCACGTACACACAGGTGCCCATGAAGTCGAAGCGCTGGCCGTCAAAGGTGGTGTAGTGGGGGTCTCCCGACGCTTGGCAGGTGGTAGCGCCCACGGGCACACAGCCCAGGATGCCATTGGATGGCCGGCAGGCCTCGTGTGGGCCGCAGCTGGAAGGCTGACAGGATACCAGGCCGCCCTCCTCGCAGTGGCAAAGGGAGTCACAGCCAGGCCCAGGGTAGAAGCTCTGGCCGGGAGGGTAGTAGGAGCCTTGGTGTACGCAGCCACAGGAAGCCAGCGGCACGCAGGACTCACCACTGAGGGCGAAGCCGTCGTCACACTCGCAGCCCTCGCGGCATTCTGAGTCACAGCCCCCGGACACCGGGAGGTCCCCGCAGGTTATCGGGCAGCCGTAGGAACAGGCCTCGTAGTGGCTGTGAGGAGGACAGCTCGGCGCTGCGGGGAGAGAGGCCGTTAACATCGGGAATTCTCACCCCAAGGTGACACAGTTGCTCCCCAACATTTACAAGTGCACACACACTCAGACACACAGCGAAGTGGCCGAGGTGCATAAGCCCCTCTGTTCAGCGAGGCCTGGGAAACTCCCTATGTTAGTTAATCTGACCCTGAGAATTAAGATTCTAGTCCCACCTAGGAAAGCACCTGGGACAGTGGTACAGGCCTGTAACCCCAGCCCTCTGGGAGGCTGAGGCAGGAGGATCACAAATTCAGACCAGCCTGGGCAATTTAGAGAAAACTTGTCTCAGAAAAATAAAACAAAAAAGGGCTGGGGATGCAGTTAGAGTGAAGGCCCCAGGTTCCATCCCAGGTATCATCAAAAACAAAAACAAAAATAGTGGAGATTTAGTTCCTTGGTCACAGCAGTTTCAAGTGCTCAAGAGCCACGGGTAATGGTGAGCACTCTGGACTCTGAATCAGGTGTCTGAATCCCACTGTCTGATGATGGTACAGATACTCTTCACTAAGGACCTATCTGCTCAACGATTGTTCAGATTTACAACCTACCATTCAGACTAATGACTGTTTTTTGTCTGTCTGTTTGTTTGTTTTTGAGACAGGGTCTCACTATACAGTTCAGGCTGGCCTTGAACTCACTGTGTAGCCCAGGCTGGCCTCAAACTCCCAGCGATCCTCCTGCCTCAGCCTCCCAAGTGCTGGGATTACAGATGTGCACCACCATGCCAAGCTAGTCATTTTTTTCGGTACATTTCTATACATCTTGTTGATAGAACCTCAACGTCTTTTTTGTACAGCACACCTTGTTTATACAGTATTGTGATTTTTGCTGATTGTACTGTATAGTACTGTAGTTGTATGCTCTTTTATACATTATAGTACTACATATAAGAGTTATGCAAATAAAGGCAAAGTCATCAAGTTGGAGTTTCCTTTGACCATTTCTTTGTTCTGAATCTTGTAATGTACATATGATATACAATTTCTCATTTAGCGACCAAATTCATTTAACAACCTAGTCAAGTCATGGCAATAGGACTCGGAGGAATGCCTGCAGCTTATTGTATTTTAGGTACATTCACAAAGCATGTCGTACAAATAAACACAGCACTCAGGAAAAGACAAATGTTTGAAGACATCAAAATATGTATTATTTCTATACCGGGGAAAAATAAGCTACCTGACATTTTTCAGATATTGAGGTTGCTTTTTTTTTGCCTCATCATCCAAAAAAATATATGGTTTGCCTGTGTTGATGCAGAGGGAGTGATTTGGACCTCAGCTTTATGAGACCTGTTGATCACATACGACACAGGCAGAACAGCTGAGCCAAAAGATCAGAAATGTTTATCAGTGCACCTCTTTTTATTGGGCTCCCTTCTAAGGACTATTTGCTTCCAGTCATTCCTCAGGTGGTAATAAAACTGATTCATTTGGAGTTAAATAAATTCCCAGATATAAACAAACTCTTTAGAAGTGATATTACCTTTGAAACTTTTTGATATGTAGAAATGTCTCATATCATATGGGTTTCTCAGGGGTTATATGTACACTCCCAAACCACAAGAAACAACTGAACAATCACCATTGTTATTCTTGGCTCTGTGATTGTTTTATGTGTTTAACTTTTATCTTACACTCCTGGCTAGTAAGTTCCTTTATTGCATACTTTATATGTCTTTCTATTCTCTAAGGTCATTACTGCAGAGGTGGACAGTTTCACTGTCAAGGATATTTGGCATTTCCTGTGATTTTTACCGAGTCAAACAGGTTCATGGTTCAGTGATGTCTTACTAGTAGTAGTTTAGTTTCACTGGTCCCTTGCAATGACCTGCAGATGCTCCTTCATTAATGAGCCAAAACTGCACATTCAAAGCACAGCTTCCAGCAACATCAACTGTGTGATCACTGTAACCTTGAACAATTCGTGGAAGCTGCTAAGATACCAGGAAAGGCCATGTGAAGAAATATAGGAATAGCTTTATTGATTTGCTAAAGATCATATCTGGATTGCATTTGTTTTGCAATCATTATACTGATGAGCACTTTCTATATCATTGTTATATCATAAGATATCCTAGATTTTTTTTTCAATACTGGGTATCGAATTCAGAACCTTGTGCTTGTCAAGCAGGAGCGGCACCACCGAGCTATATTCCCAGCCCCATGGATTTTCTAAATAATTTTTATCCCTGTCTTTTCTGACATGTGAGGGATTAACATTGCCTGAACCCAGATGATGTGACGATTTGTTGGTGGCTGCTGTGTTTTATTTTAAAGGTTATAGGAGAGCATGTGCTCTTAAGAAAATCAAAACAGGGCTAGGGATTTAGCTCAGTGGTTCCGGCGCCTGCCTTGCAAGCATAAGGTTCCGAGTTCGATCCCTGGTACCAAAAAAAAAAAAAAAGAAAATCAAAACAGTTTTATTGAACTATTTTGATAATGATATCTAAAACAGATATTTCTCGTTTAATGACCTATATGTTTAATGACTATTCAGACTTACAACCTGTCTTTCTTTTTTTGTACAGCTGTATACATCTTGTTGATAGAGGCCGTGTGTCTTTTTTTGGTACAGTTTACCTTGTCCATACAATACTGTGATTTTTGCTGATTGTACTGTATAATACTATAGTTTTATGTTCTGTTATGCATTACAGTACTGCATGGAAAAGTTATGCAAATAAAAGCAAAGCCATCAGGTTGGAGTTTCCTTTGACCATTTCTTTGTTCTGAATATTGTAATGTACGTACTATATACATTTCCTCATTTAGCCACCAATTCATTTAATGGCAACCAATTCATTTAAAGGCCTTGTCATGGGAATGGGACTCAGTCATTAAATAAGGAATGTCTATGTTAGTTTTGGCCCACAAAGCATTAGCAATGCAACGTCAGTCAGGCCTTTGAAAAGTGCATGTGTGCCACGCATAGGTCACACTATTGTAATCCCAGATTATTTGGGAGGCTGAGGCAGAAGGATCAAACTAAAAAATAAAGGGCCAGGGATTTAGCTCAGTGGTGCCTCTGACTGCCTTGCAAGCTCAAGGTCCTGAGTTCGATCCCCAGAACCAAAAAAAAAGCAACTAAAAAATAAAATGTCTTTGATAGCAAACAAAAATGTCTCCAGACCATTTCTACACCCTCATGGCGAACAAGGTTCTATCTCTCTTTCCGTGTGTGTGTGTGTGTGTGTGTGTGTGTGTGTATGTGTGTGCTGGGGATAGACCCAGGGTCTTGTGCACGGTAGGCAAGTGCTCTACCACTGAACCACATCCCCAGCCCTTTTTATTTTTCAGTGTGAGACAGCATCTCACTAAGTTGCAGCCTGGCCTCAAATTCTCCACCTTCCTGACTCAGCCTCCTGAATAGCTGGGATTGCAGAAAAGCAAGGTTCTCACACTGCCTCTACGGGGCCAAGCAGATGTTGTAAGTGGGCAAAGCAGGCCAAATGGGGACGGCGAAGTACTGGAGAGGGGATCACACTCCTTCTAAAAGCAGCACTGCTCATGGCAACCAATATGGGAATCAGACCTGGGCCACCAGGTGTACCCTGTCGTTACACAAATATTGACTGCAGGCGGTCTGTCTGTGACATCCTAGCTTTCATGATTCCAGGGATGTAACGAAAAGTTTCTAAACCTCTGTTTCTTCAACTGATAAATGGGTATAAGCACAGTCCCCACTTCATGCAGCCTTTGTAAGAACTAAACGATCAGTGATCCTATGTTAATGAAGAAACGTGAGTGTTCGCCCCCAAGTGGCCACTCTCGGTACTCACGGCAAAGCTCCTCACTCCTCCAGGGATGCACCGTGGCCCCCGCAGCCAGGCAGGCAGCAGTGTACGTGGCCAGTGAGTCACACAGCGGCCCAGACAGGCCGGGCAGCAGGCAGCGGTCGTAGACGCAGTTGCGCACCACACCCTGCGGGTCCAGCGTGGCGTGACAGTCCCGGAAGGGCCCGTTGGGGTCAGCAATGATCCCGCACTCCTCCTTGCTCTCCAGCTGCTCGGCCACCAGGGAGTCCAGCTTGGGACAGTCACCAGTGTCAGTTGCTCCACAGCCGGGCGTGGCCTCCTCCTGCCAGCTGTTCCCGAAGTCCAGGGCGTTGGCAGCTTGGCCTCCACCCCGCAGAGCCAGGTCATCCGCCGGGTCCCCGTTGAAGTTCCCGCACAGCCCACACAGGGCCTTGGCATAGCTGCCTGGCACCTTGGCGGTCACTAGGGCGTTCCAGTTGTAGGTGACAGTCAGGCCAAAATCTGTGCGCACAAAACCCTCGTTGCCCTGGCGGAACACCTGTACCTGCCCATCTGCGGCTTGGAAGGGCAGGTAATGAAGGATGCCATCCACCTAGGAGAGACGAGAGGGCCAGCTGGTCAGGACAGTCAGGGCTCCGGGGCTCCCCTCTCTCACTAGGCTCCAGCAACCTGGGCTTTGTTGTTTGTGTTTTGTTTTCTTTTGTTTCCTTTCACTACTTAGGATTAAGCCCAGGACCTTCACACTAGGCTACATCCCCAGGCCCCTTTTTTATTTTTTATTTTGAGACAGGATCTCACTAAGTCACTAAACTGCTCAGGCTGGGCTTGAATTGTGATTCTCCTGCCTCAGCCTCCCAGTGTGCTGGGATTTCAGACATCCCATGGCCTCTTTGATAGTTCTCAGACTCTTCCATGTGCAGTTGAGCCTCAGGCCTTTTATGTTTTGCCAAAACCACCATCCACCACTTTCCTCTGGCTAAGTCCATTTTATCCTTTCACCTTGGCTTAAACCCAAGCCCTCTCCTAGAAGGCCCTGTGTGATCTCGGCCCTGCTTATCTTTGTGCCTAATTACTGACCACATCACACACTCGGCTCCTTGCTATCTCCCTACATGCTTTCCCACCTCAGGACCTTGCTCTGGCAGCGACCTCTGTCTGGTGTAGCAGCCATCACTCTTTATCTGCCTACCTTATCTTTTAGGAGTCAGCTTTGGTTCAAATCCCTTACCGTGGTCTCAGAGGCCCTAGATCAGTGGTGGCAAACCTATGGCACACGTGCTGCAGCAGGCACACAGAGCCCTCCCTCTCTGTCAGCACATGAACAAGTCACCCCAGCAAGTGAGCATCAGATAACAGTTGTTTTTTCTAAACTAAAACCTCAGTATTCAAGTTTAATTGCAGTGTTGGCACTTTGGGATAAATGAGTGAGTTTTGGGTTATAGTCCAGGCACTCGGTCTCTAAAAGGTTTGCCGTCGTTGCCCTAGATGATCAGACTCCCATTATTCTCCAATTTAATTGTCCAGTACCCCTCCTCTCTGAAACTCCAGCCATGCCAGCATCTTGAATTTACCAGCAGCTCAGCCCAAATAAGGGGCCTTTGCACCTCCTGTACACCCTGCTTTCAATACTCCCACCCTATTCTACGTCACTATTCATTGCATTTCTGACTCCTCACCTGCCACCTGCTCTAGCCCATCTCCCAACTTCACTCTCTAAGCCTCCCCATCAGCCTTGTGCTGTTCTGTGCTCTTCCAGCTCAATCCAGCCTCAGTCTTTCCACCTCCTGTCCCCTCTGGCTAAGAGCCACTCCTCCTCCTCTGTTGGCCTCCTCCTCATCCTTTATGCTGGGATCAAAAGCCAGCTCGCTCCTGCCTTGCCCTACTTTGCTCTTCTTTCAATCCCTCCACTCCAGCCCACTGGCCTCCTTGGCATTCCTCAAACCCTTGAGCTTCTCCCTGCCTCCAGGACCTTTGCTCTTGCTACTCCTCCTTCCTTCGGTCTGCTTCTCTCCCTACTTGTTCCATCTCTTTCCTCAGGACGGGTAATAGATTACAATGGTTAAAACCAGGGACCCTGGAACCAGTCTGACTACAAATCCTTGCTCTGCAATCCTGGAACAGGTGATTTAACTTCTCTGTGCCTCAGTTTCTTCATCTAAGATGAACTACTTCACAGGGCTGTTGTGGAGATACAATGAATTCATATATGTTGAGAATTTAGTACACTGAAGTAACAACTCAGGTTGGTTATTATTATTCATGCCTCAAGTAAAATGTCATCTCAGAGAGGTGGGAACATAAATGCATATTAATAAATATGACTTCTGTTTATCTAGTACCTCTCTCACCAAACGCTGGGGCCTAAGGGGTGAGATTTCCCTCCCCCAGGGATGCTGTGGGGAAGAGGAGCTTAGGTAGGGTGGCTTTGGCATGGTGCCTGACACATGGAGAGTTCTTTCTCCCCATTTCTGGATCACCTGCCCAGAGCATGGGCCACTGCACCCTGCCAGGGCAGGAACCCCCAAAGTGCTCAATTACTATTAGTAGCTATTGTGCCCCTGCCCCAGCAACCCCAATTTTCCACTTCTCTCTTTTTGTTAAGAGAAAATCAGTGTTCCTGTACCTCCAATGTGTGGTGTTCCCTCTACCCAGAAACCAGGGGGCCGTGTCACCCCATCTATGAGGCCCAACCCCATCCAACTCTCAGAAGCTGGACATGCACCTCAATTATTCCCCAACATACTCATACCCACAGTTCCCTCGCCTCACATATGACGCGACATGTCTCCTGTCTGAAAATCCATCCTCCTCCTCTGGAAAATGCACAGATCTACAAGTCTGAAAGTTCATAGCAATAAAAACAGTAACAGCCAACACTGACTGAGCATTTGGTGGGTACTAGGGCCTCTTTGAAACACTGCATGGTCTTAACTCATCAAACCTCCACCATTAGCCTGTGAATGTAGTAGGAATCTGAACCCCCACTCTACCACTGAGCTACATCTCCAGCCCTTTCTTCTTTCTTTCTTTCTTTCTTTCTTTCTTTCTTTCTTTCTTTCTTTCTTTCTTTCTTTCTTTCTTTCTTTCCTACTGTGAGACAAGGTCTTGCTAAGTTGCATAGGCTGGGCTCAAACTTGTAATCCTCCTGCCTCGGCCTCCTGAGTCCCTGGGATTGCAGGGTCGCCACCTGGCCTGGCTCACAAGATCTTCGAACAGACCTCCATTCCCGACGCAGGGCCACTCATCTTGGACGGGGCGAGGGCAGTCGCTCACCAGCACTTTGCCCGGGTACTCCCGGCGCAGGGCCAGCTTCACACCGCGGGCCTCCACCCGCACGGCACGCGTGTAGCTCACGGTCTGGACGCCACGATGCTCATTCTCCACCAGCACGCGGAAGGTGGGCAGCTCTGCGTCCTGGCCACAGGAGCCCACCAGCAGGTAGGTGCAGGTGCCCATGAAGTCGAAGCGCCGGCCGTCGAAGCTGATGTAGTGCGGGTCCCCAGACGCCTGGCAGCTCGCGAAATTGTCGGGGTAGCAGCCCAGGAGGCCGTTCTCCACGCGGCAGCGCTCCCCCTGCGGGCAGCCCTGAGTGTTGCGGCAGGTCACCTTCTGGGTGGCGCCGTCGCAGGTGCAGCGCTGGCGGCACAGGTCGTCGCCCCACAGCTCCTGGCCGGGCGCCAGGGGGCGGCCCTCGTGGACGCAGCCGCAGGACGAGGCCGGCACGCAGGCGCCGCCGCTGGCCACGAAGCCGGACTGGCACACGCAGCCCTCGACGCACGGGTGGTCGGAGCAGTTGGACGGCACCGCCTCGGAGTTGCAGGTGGCCGGGCAGGGGGGCGCGCAGAGCTCGTAGCGGCTGTTGGCTGGGCAGGACATGGCTGCGGGGGGGGACGAGAGAGGGTCAGGGAGGGCAAGCCAGGACTCCCTGTGTCCTACCTAGAAAACCTGCTGCTCCCTTGTAAATGGGACCTCAGTTAGTGGCACTTCCACCCCGAGTCATCCCACAGGGTTGCGGTTGACCCTCCTCCAGCCCATTCCCATTCACAGGACAATCTGTCAGGAAAGGCTCTGAGCTCCATATTCGGAACTCACCCAGCATGTGCCCGGTCCAGCTGCCGGCCTGATTGGCCCCCACCACCTCTCTGCCCTTGTCTCCCTCACCCCTGCTCTGGCTCACTCAGCCGCAGCCACAGTGGACTCGTCCCTGGTTCTCAGACTCCTCCTTCCTCCGTGCGTTTGCACTAGCCATTTTCTCTGTCGGTACGACCCTTTCCTCAGAGTCACGGGCAAATGACTCTGATCTCTCTGTGCCTCAGTTTCCCCATCAATAAAGTGAGATGATATAGTGCAGACCTCACTGGGCTGTTGCGAGGATTACATGGATTAATGGATATAGAGCTGCTCCGTGAACATCATCGTCATATTTCGAGGTTTACCTGCTCCCCTTCCCCGGGATCTGGGTTCTACGGGGGTGGAGATCAAGTCTCCCCAATCCCTGCTGAATCAGCACCAAGGACAGGTCCTGGCGCACAGTGGAAATGAACGGATAGATGAATGAGCTCTCTGGTTCCTCTTTTAGGCCAGGAATTAGTGCCCTGGGGGTGGAGGGAGGCTTACTGAACACTGGGGACACCGCAGTGAGGCACTGGCCTAGACAAATTCAAAATAGCCTCAGTGTCTCCCTGAGATTGACTGCCCCTCTGAAGTAGGCCTCCTGCCTCCCCTCAGTCCTTCTGCCTCCTGAACATTTCTCTGGGAGCCTCACAAGGACAGGGCTGGATCTGTGCCAGCTCTACTGTGTCCTCAACATCACTGGCAGGGTACAGGGCCAGGTGAGGAGCCTAGAACGCCTGCTGAGTGAATGAGTGACTGACAAAGTAGATGGACATGTGGTGTCAGAGCTTGGGCTTTCTTCGGAGGGTGTTGGGGGACCGTGGGAGGGTGATAAGAAAAGAAAGAGACAGTCATGTTTCTATGTTGGAACTGTGCAGTCTGCCTTTCCTGCTAAGGAGATAGAAGTCACTTTTTCCTCTTTTTTTCTGGCAACCTCCAACCCCTACTCTGGGATTCCTTAGACACCCCCGCCCCTTTTAAGTACTGCAGACTGGACCCAGAGCCTTCACCCTGAGCTCCATCCCAGTCTTTTAAGACAATTGGGAGGGGGAGACAGAGTCTTGATAAGTCATTGAGTTGCCCAAGCTGGGCTTGAGCTTGCAGTCCTCCTGCCTCAGCCTCCTGGAGTACTGAAATTACATGGTGTGGTATAACATCTGAATGGACATCTCTTTTTCTAGGAAACCTCCCTGAAACCCCTTTTGGCTGCATCGGGAATCTTCTCTGCTGTGCTATACTCTCTTGAACTTTCTTCATCCCAAACCCAGCCCCTCTACCTATGTCTCCCTGCCCCATCACTGACTCTCTGTGCCTTGCACATCCCAGCCCCAACCACACCAAACTCACTGTTTAGTGATGTGTCTGCCCCACCCTCAGGCTCAATGTGGCAGAGCCCAGCACCAGGCTAACCCACAATAAGTGCTCAAGTATTTAGTATGGGCCATGGCTCCCTTGTCCCCTACAATGTGCTCCAGGCCCCCATCCCAGGAATTACTCACGGCATTTGGCTGGTGACCTCCAGTCCTCAACAGAGATGCCCAGCTCCACACAGGCCTGGGCATAGGCAGTGAGGCCACGACACAGGCTGAGCCGCTCCCCTCTGGTCACACACAGGTCATACACACAATCTTCCAGGAAAGGCCGGGGATTCAGAGATTCATGGCAGGCAGCGAAGGGACCTTTAGGCAGGGTCAGCATGCCACAGAGACGGCTGCCCTCGTAGTGCTGGGCCTGGCCTTTGGTGCAGGCAGGACAGCTGCTCTGGCAGCCATGACTGCACAAGTAGTCCCCATCATCCAGCCTCCAGCTACTGGCAAACTCATCGGGGCTGGCAGCCTGCTCCAGGTCAGGCATGAGGAAGTCGTCAGCAGGGTCACCATTATAGTTGCCACACAGCCCACACACCTGGTCTTGGAAGCTCTTGGGCAGGCTCACTGTCAGCTGGCAGTCCCAGTTGTAGGTGACCACCAGCCCGAAGGTCAGCTCCACCACAGCCTGTGTCCCTCTCTGGTACACACGCAGGCGGCCCTTGCTCAGGGAGGCTGGCAGGCGAGAGCGCTGGTTGTCGATCTGCAGAGTGGGTGGAGGTGGTCAGACCCCATGGGTTCTCACCTTGGGAGCCTCATTCCTCCCACTCCCCCTGCACCAGACACATCGGAGTTCCTTGTTATTGCCACCCTTCCAGCCCTGGGATCTTTCTGTTTGCTTGTTTGTTTGTTTGTTTGTTTGTTGTACTAGGGGTTGAATCCAGAGCCTTTTCACTGAGCCACATCCCCAGCGCTTTAAAAAAAATTTTTTTAAATTTTGAGACAGGTCTTGCTAAGTCTCTACGTTGCCCCCAGCTGGGCTTGAACTTGCAATCTTTCTGCCTCAGCCTTCTAGAGTGCCACAATTACATGCATGGGCCACCACCTCTGGATTAGCCTGGGAATCTTTGCCCTTGCACTTCCTGTTGTCCAATCTGTTCTTCCCTCAGCTGTGCACTAGCTCCCTCCCTCACCTCCTAAACAGTATTTGCTCAAGTGTCACCCACTCAGTGAGGCCATCCCTGCCCATCTCCCCCCACCCCATTTTTGAGACAGGGTCTCCCTATGTAGTTCAGGTTGGCCTTGAACTCACAGTGATCCTCCTGCCTCAGCCTCCTGAGTGCTGGGAATACAGGGTGTGCCACTACACCGGGTACCCATCCTATTTTAAATAGCAGCCCTTCCCTATTCTGCTGTGCATTCCTTTCTTCTGATAGCTTCAAAACCTGTCACATATAATTTGCAAACTTCTCACATCTATCATCTATCATCTATAACTCCACTAGAATGTCCCCATAGCATGTCAGCTCCACTAGGAATGGGGTTTTTGTCTGTTTTGGTCACTGTTTTATTTTGGCCTACGACAGTGTCTTGTAGAATAGCAGGTGCTCAATAAATGCAGGGTGTTGCCTGCGCTGGTGGCACTCACCTATAATCCTAGCAACCTGGAAACCTAAGGCAGGAGGGCGGCAAGTCTGAGCTCAGCCTGGGCAACTTAGAGACTTAATGAGACCCTGGTTGGTTTTTTTTGGGGGGGGGGTTGTTTGTTAGTTTGTTTGGTACCGGGGATCGAACTCAGGTCCTTGCACTTTCGAGGTAGGCGATGGAATCACTGGGCTAAATCCCCTGCCCAATGAGACCCTGTTTTTAAAAATAAAAGGGCTAGGAGCATAGCTCTGTGCAAAGACCTTAGATTCAATCCCCAGTAATCCCCAGCAACTGAAGGGAGTGGGAGGAAGGGGGAAAGGGAACTGGGGGAGAGGAGGAGGGAAAGGAAAGAAGGAAGAGAGGAGATATTTCACATAGCGGGTGATTTGGTCAATTTAGAAATCCCTCACTGTTAGATAAATTTAGATAGCTTCCTTTTTATTTATTTTTTCCTTTTGCTATTACACAAGCTATGTTCTTATGGTTTTTTGTTGTTTTGTTTTGTTTTGGGGTCCCCCCAACCATCTCTCAATAGCCTTAACATTTCTGGACGCGGAATGGGAATGGTGGAGGAAAGGGCTTTAAGGTTCTAAGACGAATTACAAATCCCTCCGCCCACCCCGCCGCTGCTCTGCCCTCCCCGCTCCCGCTCCCCCTCCCGCTCCACTGCCAAGGCGGACACTCACCCGCGCAAAGCCAACTTCCCCGCGGGCCAGCGTCACCGAGTGGCTGTAGGCACGCACAGTCACCAGGCCCACGTAGGAGACGAGGCGGCTGCTCCGGCGCTCATTCTTGGCCTCCACGCTGAAGGCCGGCAGGGTCTCGTCCTTCCCGCACAGCTCGGCCATAGTGTAGGTGCAGGTGCCCATCATGTCATAGCGACGGCCGTCGAAGGTGGTGTAATGGGGGTCACCCTGGGCGCGGCAGACGGCCCTGGACTGCGTCACGCACCTGGTCTTGCCGCCCACCCCCTGGCAGTGCTCCCCGGCCTTGCACTGTACGCCTTGGCAGGAGGGCTCCGCGGTGGGCAGCGTGGCTGGGCAGGGAACAGAGCGTTAGAAATGCGCGGGGACGCAGGCCTGGGGCCCTCCCGCCCAGCCCAGCCAAGTGTGGGGGCTTCACTCACAACGGCTCACCTCGGAGATGGGGAAACAGCCTGGCTGTCACAAGGAGGGTGCTGTTCAGGACCCCCTGAAAACCCTAAGTTTTCTGATTCTCCAATTTACCACAGCTCAGCACAGAAAAACCAAAGGTAGTGAAGAAGCAGGACCAGTTATTAAAATGTTACTTTGAGCTTTTCTCTTCCTCTCCTTCCTTCCCTTCCCACCAGGGAGCACTGAGCTACATCTCTGTCCTTATTATTATATTTTTATTTTGAGACAAGGTCTCTCTAAATTACCCAGACTGGCCTGAAACTTACCATACACCTACCTCAGCCTCCTGAGTAGCTGGGATGACAGGTATGCACAGCCCCGCAACGCCCAGGTTTTGTTTTTTGTTTTTTGTTTTTTCCAGTAGCAGAGATTAAAACCAAGTCTCTACACTGAGCTATAGCCCCAGCCTCGTTTGTTTGTTTGTTCATTTGAATTTTGAAACAAAGTCTCCCTAAATTGCCCAGGGTGGGTTCAAACTTTCAATCCCCCTGCCTTCACCTCCCAGAGTGCTGGGATTTTTTTTTCTCTTTTTTTTTTAGAACAAAGTGGAAGACAGAGGCTGTTGAGCAAAATGGAAGCAACTGTGGACCAGGCTACCTGATCAGGAATCCTGGCCCAGGCAACTAGGAGGTGTCCTAGGCCTGGTCACCTGCCACACACCACATGAAGTAGTTTATACTTGTTAACTAGTTCCACCCCTACTATACCCCTGGGAAGGGAGTGCACTTATTGTTTCCCATTCTACAGATGTGGAAACCAAAGCCCAGAGAGCTGAAGTCACATGGCCAAGGTTACCAAAGCAGAGCTGGGATTTAAACCAGGCCACTGTGGCTGTGGCATCTGAGTTGTCACATACCACCTGCACTGGCTGGTGGCAGCTCCTCACTACTGAGTCTGAGGGCTCACCTAGGCTAGGTCCTGTTAACTACTTCAAAACTGAAGCACCTAAGGGCAGGGATTTAGCTCACTGGCACCACACCTGCCTTGCAAGCATAAGGTCCTGAGTTTGATCCCTGGTACTAGGGGGGAAAAAACCAAAACTGAAGCACCGAGGAGGAACCCTGGTTCACTGAGAGATAATCCCATCATGGTGGTCATCATTATTAGACTTTTAGAAATGAGTGTGGGCATTAAACTTCCTACATAGATGAGAAGTGGAGAGTAGCAGGTAGCAACAGGTATAGCTGTCTTAGTTGCTAAAATAACAAAGTATTTCCAAACTGGTTGTTAAGAAGCTGCTGACCTGACAGCTCCCCCTGCATCTTGGTACCCTGGCTGTCCCCTAGAGCCCCTTCCCAAACTCCCCACAAACCAGCCCACAAGGGCTGATCCCAGCATGGTGGGGACTTCCTACTGCAGAGCTCTGACTGGCATCTCATTTGACTGGTCCTACCTGCAGTCACTGGTTGCTAAACATTTAGACTATTGTCCCTGGTAGAAGGAGAAGGGCTGGAAAGACTTAAGGAAGGATGTCAGGGAGGATGAAAGTGAGGGGTGGACAGCCCTGCTGAGCAGGAAACCACAGAGAGACAGGTAGGAAGGAAAAGGGTCTCCAGGTGGACAGGGTGAGAGATCTCACTCACTCCGGCCGCAGGCAGATGCTGTCCCGTAGCCCACAGCCTTAGCCAGCCCGAAGGTGAGCAGCCCGAAGTTGGTAGCAGCCTCAGCCATGTGAATGGTGTCACCAGTGCCGAGATCCACTTCAGCATATGAGAACTCACTGCCTGGCACAGGTGTCCAGGTGATCTTGGCCCTCGGGGTGTACCCATCCATGGTCAGCCCACTGACAGCCTTTGTCTGGGCTACCATCAGGGCCACCCCCTCAGAGCCTGGCACACTCTTGATCACATAGGCAGGGCAGTAGGCTGCCACATCTGGGATCAGGACCAGGTAAGGGTCATAGGTCACTTCATTCTTTATGGCACCTGTGCCGAACAGCAGCACCTGGATGCCCACATCTGCATGTAGGTAGAGTGGCCGGGTTGGTCGAACCTCAAACTCAATTACATCACCCATCCGGAGCCCACGGGAGCCACTGGTACCCCCATGGTTGTAGGTCAGCTTCGTGGTCTGGCTGGCTACAACATAGGCCAGATCAAAGCGGGATTGGGAGGCCAGAGGGGGGACCACGTATTGGGTGCCCCAGGCAGATGTAGGTAGCAGCTGCTCCATCACGTGGTTGCAGGTTGTGTGCTTCTCAGCGCAGCTGTGGCCAGAGAGGACAGCCACAGGGTGGCTGGCTGTGACCTTTGACCCTGAGAGATCGGCTATGCTCTGTAGCTGGGCCACCTCATAGGGCTGCAGAGTCATACTTAGGACATTGCCAGCAGGGTAGAACTTGGCCTTGAATGTCACTGACCCCTTCAGGTTGATACTGACTGAGGCCCCTGCTGCACCAGCCACCACAGCAAACTCCTTGACGTTTTGGACTGAGATGCCAGGGGGTGTGAGCACAAAGTACTCAGTGCCCAGAGCCTGGACAGCCCGCAGCAGGGTCAGTTCAGCTGTGTTGGGCTTAGTATTTACTGCCTGCACAGTAATGGTATGGTCAGAGTGGACCACTACTGCTCTCTTGAAGGTATTGCTGCCAGTCATCTCAGCCTTGGCACTGATGTTGACCATGACCGACTCCCCGGGCCTCACTGTGACCTTCTTCAAAGTGCCATCTGCATGGCTGAGGATGGAGACCAAAGCAGGCTTCTCTGACAGACTGGAGATGAAGAGGTAGAGGTGGGGCGTGCTGTACCCAGGCTGGAAATTCTGCAGGAAAGCTGTGAGGAATTCCTGCCCCCCAGAGTTCCTGGGGTCCACTCGGGCCTCCTGGGTCAGCCCTTAAGAAAAGACAGTTGTGGGTCCACTTATCCAATCCTCCCCCTCAGAGAACCAACCCCTTCCCTGCATCTGGAAATATGGTGAAATAGCTACATTCCTCCTTCCTTGTTTCATTTCTTCTTATTCAACAGCATTCATCGACAAGCCTTTCTGGTTTTTGCTTTCCAAAAGCCTACTCACTGTGAAGAAGGCTCTCAAACTCAAAAGCTACCGGGGCCAAGTGAGTTATATAAATGTGAGAAATACTCAGTGGTGACTGTAGAGACGGCAACATGCATACACCACCTGAAGTGGATTGTTGCTTCTCTTTAGCTGGTTGGTATTAGGAAAGATCATGGACTTTAAAAAAAAGCTACATCTGAGGCAGTGTGATAGTACATGCCTGTTAGCCCAGCACTCACCCTGTCTCAAAATTTAAGAATTTTTAAAAGGGTGGAAGATGCAGCTCAATGCAAAGGCCCTGAGTTCAATCGCTAGTACCAAAAGTATTCAATTAAATTAAAATGCTATGTCTTCCCACCTGAATTTTTCTGTGAAATCTCCAACTCAAAATTGTTTTAAGCACCCTGGAGGCACGAACTGGGTGGATGTAACTGCCAGTGGATGATTTCTGTCTGAATAGGACTCAGGGCCTTGTGCAAAGGGGATAAAGGGAAGATGGCAATGGTGGGCGTATGGACAACATGTCTCCTAGGATTAGAGGGGAGCTGGGCTTCTATTCTCCCCAACTAGAGAGAGACAGGCAGGTGGGCAGGCAGACAAATAGCTCTCTGAAGTCTTCAGAAGCGTGTAGGATTAACAGATGACTACCTGAAAACTGAAGAACCCTTAAAGAATATTCCACTGTCCTATGGGGTCAGGGGATCAGGGACAACGCACATTTCTAAAGCTACCTAGATGGATGTTGACCTGGGACCACAGGGCTCTAATATCCCATCCATCCCCTGGTACTTGGGCTTTACCTAACACTCTAGTCTCATAAGCCTAGGTGAACTGGGGACAAAGCTCTAAGAATGACGTCAAGGAATTTCTCATCATCTCAGAACGAGCCTCAGAGCCTAAACCTTAGTTGAGTTGCAGAAAACCAAGAAAGTGGTAGTGCTTGTGCACTTGAAATCAAGGGTGAAAGGTTGTGGGTTTTGGGGTTTTTTTTTTTAACCCGCTTCCCTCCAGGAGAGAGACAGAAACACAGAGACAGAGGCTGAGAGGGAATGGGTGAATTCCACTCTATTTTTTGCAGAATCTACAGTCCCCTCTCTCATCTCAGCTGGCCTGGGGGACACTGGGAGGTAGGTTTGTGGAAGGCACACAGACAGAGGGTGCTGTGCCTGACACGGAGAGTCTCCTAGATTGGAACAAGGCCACGGACGGGCGCTTGGTCTGACTTACCCCACAGGAGGGTTGTTCCGGCCCAGAGTGTCCACCAACTCCACAGGGAACCCATGCCTGCAGGAAAGAGAGAAATGGGGTCACAGGAGGCTGGTCTGTCAGTCCTGGTCTCAGGATGAGGGTCATGTGGACCACAGAGAGGCTGAAATGGGAAGCAAGTTAGCCAAATAGGGCAAGAAAGACCAGATCAAGGCCGTGTGTGTGTGTGTGTGTGTGTGTGTGTGTGTGTGTGTGTGTAGGGAAGATTGACTGTCCAGTGGGTCATGGGGTAAGGTGTTGAGGGCAGGATCAAGGGAATTGGATGTCCAGAGGGTCCCAGAGTGGGGTAGGATAAGGCAGTCTGGAGCCAGGAACTAAAGAAGGGAATTTGCTGTCCCACTCCCACAGGGGTCCCCAGCCCTTCTCACCTGCAGGTTCCTGGAGCTGTGGGGACAGCTTGAGGGCTGCACTATATAGTGGAGTTTCTTGGCCCTTCAGACCACACCCTGGGCCACCTGTCAGGCAGATTATGCCAACTTCCTGGAGGAGGCTGCTGCCCCCAGGCCAGGTGGGACAGGGAACCCCAAAGTCCAAGAAAGGGTGGAGGACATGTCTGAACCTCCCTTCTGAGAACAGCTGGTGGCTATGCCCCGGAAGCCTATGAGAAAACTCACTCCTGCAAGGGTGGTGTTCCTGAGGGAGACAGCTGGGCAGCAGCGTGCCAGGAGCCTGGGTCCCTGGGTGGGGGAATTGGGGAGGAGGTGGGAGGTAGCTTTAGTCATCTTTGCTGGGTTGCTGGCCAGATTCCTTCCTTTGACCCCTGCAAGGATCAACAGCAAGAGCCCATATCCGGGTCCTGGCTCCACCCAGTCCCCATGGGCTGACCTCTGGCCCCCAACTACCCATATCCTCTTTCTAGTCACCAGTGAGAGGTGGATGTTTGGGGCCCTGACCCAGGCCTGTAGTGTGGAATGTAATGTCTCCACCTCCCGACCAACAGGGCCTTCAGCTTCCTAATCTGGGAAGTGGGACCCCCCAGAGGCTGCCCCAAAACCTCTGTGGTCCCAGGCTGGGCTTATGGTGGGAACTGAGGCTGAAGCTGAGTGTGAAGAAGACCACAGGCCTGTTTCCTGGTTCCACAGAGCCATGTAGGTTTTACTTCACTTTCTGGAGAATTATTTGGTTTTGGATTTGGTTTTTATGGGTACCTTCCTGAAAAGACTGGCTGAATAGGTCTTGGTGATTCGGTGCCACTCCATCACCCCAGAATTGGCCTCAGATGAGACACAGGGCTTTCAGTGGCACATGAAGCAGAAGAACTAGCTGAGGGGCAAGGTGGGCTTTCTGGGAAGGGTCCTTGGGGACTACCTCGATCCATGGTCCACTGCACTCCTCCCTACCTTGGGATCATTGTTTGCTGAGGCGTCGCCACCAGAAGCAGCAGCTGCCAAGCCTGGGTGTCCTCTCAGTCAACACCCCAGCAGCTGCTGCTCCCAAGACTCCTCCTCTCTTATCACTGAGACCTGGACTTCAGGGCGGCCATGGTGGGTGGGGGCGTTTTGTTTCTCTCTGTGGCTCTGGCCACCCCAACACTCACCAGAGCAGGTTCCCAGAGGAAAAGATAAGGGCTTGGCATTAACTGAGACTTCAAGTCAGTGAGGAGTGAAGTAAACAAAAGGCTGGATGAAAGCCAGAAATAAGCAGGGGTGGGGGACCCATGGGGAGTGGGGACTGTGGGGGAGAGGGATGCCTGTGTCTTTGAGGGGTCTGAAGGTTGGGAGAGGGGACCTCTGGGTCCCCAGGGGAAAAAAGGACTGAGAGGAGAGGACATAGGGACTCCTGAGGAGGAAACGGTGATTACAAACCAAGATGTCAGAATCCTCTCTGCAGGTACGCCTCATGTGGTCTGAGACAGTTAGAGAAATAAGGGCTAGAGGGTGAAGAATTAGGGTGAGCTTTCAGTGGTGATTCTGGCCTTCAGTCTCCTCTCTAAGCCTTGAGGTCTCCCCTGCTTGAGAGAAGCCTTTGCTTTCAAAATCTGCCCTTGCTCTCCACAGAAATAGGATAGTGGGAGGAAATCTCGATTATCCTTTCTCACTCTGTATTTTAAAACCCCCTGAGACTTGGTCTTTCACTCCATTCAGTGCCCGAGGTGTGGGGGTGGGAGGGGAGAGAGGGAGGGAGAGAGAGAGAGAGAAACGTGAGAACAGGAGAACACACCCTGTGCCCTACCCTACAGAATATTTTCTCAGGGATCCCACTGGTGACCTGGAAAATAACCTCTGGGACATTTCCTTATGGTCACAGAAACCGCATTCATCTCACCACTGGCAGCTTCGCTTGAACTCAAACAAGTGTATTTGTGTTTCTGAGCCTTCCAGACTCGTCCAGAGTATGAGGGGGAGGATCTGATCCGAACTCATCACACTAGCCCAGACTCTAGGACCCTTTGGGCCCTCTGGACTTTACAGATACACGGCGCAGCTGCAGAGAATGTAGTGGCTCCAGCTAAATGCTAGTTTGGTGATGATTTCTAACTTCATTCCTCCATGCTCTGGATCCCATGATCTGACTTCTATATTCATAGAAATAGGTTGGGTTTTTTGGGACTAGGGATCAAACTCAGGACCTTGCGCTTGGGAGGCAGACACAATGCCACTGAGCTAAATCCCCGGCCCTCATAAAAATAGTTTTGCTAAACTTTCTAATAAGTAGTTATTTACCATGTAGTTCTAGCTCCTTCTCAGTAACATTTGACACTAACACTTACTTTTTGAAGTCGTCTGAAATCTTGGTTCTTGTGTTACTTTGGCCTGTTTCCTACAAGTAAGCCTTTAATACTGATAGTTCTCAAATTCTCTTTCTCTACTTTCTCTGATCCCCACTACCACCACCCCAGTACTAAGGTTGAATCCACTGCCTTCCAACTGAGCCATATCCCCAGGCCTCTCTTTCCTTTTTGTGAGATGGGGTCTCACTAAGTCCCTAAGTTGCCCAGGCTGGGCTTCAACTTGGAATCCTCCCACCCCAGCCTCCCACAGTGCTAGAATTACAGGTGTGCACCACCATGTCCAGCTTCTAATTACCTTTTGTTTCCTTGGTGATCTCTTCCATGTCCACCTATCCTGTGCCATAGAATATTTTAAAATTTTGTGCTGTCCAGTGGCGTAGACAACTGTACCATTGAGCTCACGTGGCTAGTGAGCATTTGAAATAGGAGCAATGTGCTGGAAGAACAGAACATTTAATTTAGTTAAATTTAAATGCCCTACCTGTATGTATTTTCCAGACAATATAAAATATAAGATTCTACAGCTCTTGGTAGCACAGGCCCCATTGGATCCTCTTCTCTAGCTGCCTGTCTATCTGCTCAACTACATACCCAATTATTTATCTTTTTTAATATCCCTAATCCATTTCTGTTGCCTTCTTTCAGGAAACCATTTGGATGTGACTCATGGGACTATTTTTAAAATATTTTATTGAAATAAAATACATATTATTGAATACACAAACCATAAATGTATACAGCTCATTACATTATATTAAAATGAACACACCCTGTAACCTTCACCCAGGTCAAGTCTTCAAAGAGAATATTCTAACATCCCAGAAAACCCTCTTCATGCTCCTTCTCAACCATTATTCATGCTCTACTTCCCACAGGTAGCCATTATTTTGGTTTCTAATACCAGATTATTTTGCTGGTTTTTGAACTCTGTGTAGATGGAACAATATGTCTGTATTGTTTGTCAACTGGCTTCTTTCTATCAATGGTATCCTTGTGTGTGTAACTATAGATCATTTTCATTGCTACTCAGTCGTATAAAAAAAACTACATACTTACCTATACATACTTATGCATCCTACTGTTGATGGACATTTAGATTATTTCCGTTCTGGGCTAAAACATTCTATTCTTTGGTGAACATGTGCACAATTTCTTTTTTTTTTCACAATCTCTTTTAAGATATTATGAAGTTCCTAATTGTAGATTTGCCAGGTTATTAGGCTCAGCTTTCGATGCTATCGCTCATGCTTCAAGGCTCATGTACCAATTTAAAGTCCTACAATCAATATATGACCATTTTAGCTGCTTCACAGCTGCACCAATACATTCTAGAAGTGCAGTGATTTAATTTGCATTTTCTTAATTATCAGTAAAGTTGAACACATTTCTATATTTTTGGACCATTTGAACATCCTTTTTATGATTTGTGATTTTAGCAATATAGTTATTCAACTCTCTTGCCCATTTTTTCTACCAAGTTGTGTGTCTTTCTCCTATTGATCTCTGTAAATTCTTTATACATATCTTCTGCTCCATTTTCTTTTTTTTTTCGTACCAGGGATCGAACTCGGGTCCTTGCGCTTGCGCAGCAGGCGGTGAAACCACTGAGCTACATCCCCGGGCCCTTTATACATATATTCTGAATACCACTGTTTGTTGGTTACATGTTTTACAAATATTTTCTCTCATTTTATGACTTTTCTTTTCACATTCTTAATGATGAAAAACTCCTTAATTTTAATGTAGTCCATTTTATGAGTCTGTATTGTTTTTGTGACTGGCTTCCTCTTATAATTATGTTGTTTTCTAAGTCAAGAACATTGTGTGTTTTTCTTTTTATTCAGATTTTATTGGATCTATTTTACCAGTATTTTGAAATCTTTTTCAGCATGTAGATTGTGTACATATTTTGTTAAACTTATACCCAAATATTTTATTTTTCCTTGATGCCATTATAATGGTATTTTGCTTTTAATTTTAGATTACATATTTTCATTGTTAATGTATAGAAATGCATTTTCTTGTGTATTGATCTTGTATTCTGCAAACTTGCTGAACTTATTAGGCCTAGGAAGTTTTAGTAGGTTCCATGAGATTTTTGTGCAGGTAATTATGTTGTCTAAAAGTAGGAACAGTTTTATTCCTTTCCAGTCAGTATATTTTTTATTTCTTGTTTTGGCCTTATTGAGCTTCCTAGAAGTTCTAGTACTCTGTTAAATAAGAGTGGTGAGAATAAACATCTTGCCTTATTCCCAAACCAGAAAACATTAGGTCTTTCACCGTTAAGTATGAGCTTGTTCCACTATGGTCAGAAACTATTTCCTAAATAATTTCTATTTGAATTTTGTTCTGATTTGATTATTACATAGCATATGATCTATCATGTAGTACTTGCCTTTCTGTAGCTGGATTATTTCACTTAACATAAAGACCTCCAGTTCCACTTACGTTGTTGTAAATGACAGGATTTCATTCTTTTTAGTGCTGGATCATACCACTGTGCATATATACCACATTTTATTTATCCATTCATCAGTTGATGAACACTTAGGTTGTTTCCATGAACATAGGATGTCTTTTCACTTTTATGTGTCCTTTTCAACTTTTTATCAATGTTTAATAATTTTTATACTGGATCTTTTGGCCCTTTGGTTAAATTTATTATTGGGTTGTTGTTGTTTGTTTGGTTTTTTTTTGGTAACTATTGAAAATGGACTTGGTCTCTTAATTTCTATTTCAGATAATTTGTTATTGATGTGTAGCAATGCTAGTGATTTTTGTATGTTGATTTTACATTCTGCAACTTTGATGTCATTTGTTAGTTTTAATAGTATTTTGGTGGAATCTTTGGGGGTTTTCCAAATATAAGTTCATGTCATCTACAGTGACAATTTGACTTCTCTTTTTTTTTTTTTACTTCTTTTTCAATTTAGATGGATTTTCTTTCTTCCTCTTGCCTGATTTTGCTAGCTAGAATTTCCAGTACTATGTTGAATAAAAGTGGTGAAAGTGTGACATCTTGGTCCTGTTTCAGATCTTAGAGAGAAAGGCTTCTGCTTTCCCCCGCTGAATATGATGTCACCTGTTGGCTTATTATAAATTATTATGTTGGGGTACATTCCTTCTTTACTAATTTGTTCAGCATTCTTATCACAAAAAGATGTTGAATTTTTTCAAATGCCTTTTTGTCATCTATTGAGATGACCAGATGTTTTTTGTCCTTTATTCTGTTCATGTGGTGTATCATGTTTATTGATTTGCATATGTCAAACCATCCTTGCATTTTTGGGATGAATCCCACTTAATCATAGTGAATAATCTAACATGGCATTGGATTTGATTTGCTAGTATTTTTTAAATTTATTTAGTTTGCCAGCATTTTGTTGAGAATTTTTTGCATCTGCATTCATTACAGACATTGGCCTGAAATTTCCTTTCTCTCTCCTTCCTTTCCTCTGTCCCTTCCTTCTTTCCTCAATCCCTCCCTCCCTCTCTTTCTGTTGTTGTTACTGTGTTCTTATCTTGTTTTGGTATCAGGATAATGCTGGCCTTGTAGAATGTGTTAGGAAGAATTCCTTCCTCTTCGATTCTTTGAACTAATTTAAGAAGAACACATATTAGTTATACTTTAAGTGTCTGGGAGAACTCAGCAGTGAAGCCATCTGGTCCTGGCAGAATTTTATTATTGATTCAATCTTATTATTTGTTATTTGTCTGTACAAGTTTTATATTTCTTCATGATTCAATCTGGGTAGGATGTATATATCCAGGAGTTTGTCCATTTCTTCTAGGTCATCAAATTTGTTGTCATATAGTTATTCATAGTAATCTCTAAGGATCTTTTATGTTTCTGTGGTGTCAATCAGTTATAATGTTTCCCTTTTCATATCTGATTTCATTTATTTGAGTCTTTTCTCCTTTTCTTTTTCTTTTTTTTTTTTAGTGCTGAAGATTGAACCTAGGGTCTTCATACTGAGTTACATCCCTAATCCTTTTTGGTTTTTTATTTTTTGAGACAAGGGCTCAGTATGTTACTATGTTGCTCAGTCTGACCTCAAACTTGCAATTTTCCTGCCTCAGTCCTCTTTTTTTAGTCTAGCTAAAGGTTTGTCAATTTTAACTATTTATGGTTCTTGAAGAAACCAAAGAGAAATGGGATTATGAGTCCACTTGTGCTACATGCTAAAATTTATACAACCATCTGCAGTTTATCAAGTATCAACCAAAACCCAAACAAATTAATACCAGCTTTACTTGTAATAGCCAAAGGCTGTCAATCAATAGAATGGAATACTACTCAACAATAAAAAGGAAACTGCTAATACAGAGTACAATGTGTACATCTCTATATAATTATGCTGAGTGAAAAAATACATGCTGTAGATTCTATATAACTATTTCTAAAATGAAGTTCCTAGATAGAAAAGAAAGAAGAGGTGAGAAAGGATATTAGGGGCCATAAAGCCACATTTGAGAGAATTAGATAGGTTGATTATCTTAATTGTGGTGATGGGTCCATGCATGTATGTATATGTATGTATGTATGTTCCAGTCCTTATCATTTCATCTATTTTTTTATTTCATCTATTTTTATAAAGGTATTATTTTAAATAGCTGAAAAAGTGAAATAGTTGATATATATATCAAACTATGTGCAGAATCTCTATGCTGAAAGGAATAAAACACTAAAGGAGGAAATCAAAGAAGGAAATTTTTATTTATGGTTATTATTTGTAAAAATTTCAAAAGGATACATTGATTTCTTATTGCCAGAAGGGCCACAGAGAACTTGGTGCTGATTTGACTGGGTTTGGCAGAAATAAAGACAAAGCTGTCAGATGTTGAGTCTAAAGCCTGGGTACTAGGAGGATGGGAGGTAGAGGGACAACTACAGATTTCATTTTATGTAATAGATTCTAAGCCTTGGGTAGAAATCTGGAATGCCTTTTGGGTACAAGATCTGAGACAGAATTGAGTTGTTCCTTCAGAGGAAAAAAGGGAAAGGTTTATTGCCTTTGTTTTCTCATTTTTATGGAAATAAAATACCAGCATCTTAAACAAAGAAGGCTGGAACTAGATCTGATTAATATTTATGGATTCCCCTCATAGAGCTGGCAATGAACATGAGGCACAAATCCTTTGTAACTTAATGGAAGAACCCCACCCCTATGTTGAGCCTCAATTTTCCCATTTTTAGAATAAAGAAAACAAACCTACCTCTGAGGATTGTTATGAAGATTCAGAGAACACAGTTTTTGGAACTTGCCTGGACAAAAAGTAGAAGCACAAATGCTGTCCTGTGTGATATCACACAATACACCCATTAGGTTGAAAGAAAAAAAAAGCTTTTCAAAAATAGACCATCTCAAGTGCATACACAACTGGTGGTAGTGTAAGTTAGTGGAGTTTGACAGTGTCTACTAAACCTAAACATGTATGTGCCCTATGACCAACAATTTCATTCAAATACATTCTTAAAAGAAATTAAGCTTCTGCACTGCAAGAGAAACCACCAACAGAGCTAAGAGACAACCTACACTGTGGGAAAAAATTTCTACCAGCTGTTCCTCAGACAAAGGTCTACTATCTAGAATATAAAAAGAACTAAAAAAAAAACCCAGACCCCCCCCCAAATTCAAAGACTCAATTCAAAAATAGGCATCTGAAATGAACAGATATTTCTCAGACAAACAAGTAAAAGGAGCAAATAAATATATGAAAAAATGTTCAACATCACTGGTCATTCAAGAGATGCAGATGAAAACAACACGGAGATTCCACCTCACCCCAGAAAGAATGGCTGCTAGCAAGAAATCAATAACAAATGCTGGCAGGGCTGTGGAGATAAAGGAATGCTTCTTCATTGTTGGTGGGAGTGCAGACTGGTGCAACCACTATGGGAATCAATATGGAAATACCTCAAAAAACTAGGATTAGAGGTCCCATTTGACCCAGCTATTCCTCTGCTGGGTATCTACCCAAAAGAATTAAGAGAATCATACCACACGGATATAGGTGCACCCATGTTTATAGCAGCACAGTTTAGAATAGCTAAAACTTGGAAACAGCCCAAGTGCCCATCAACTGGAGGCTGGATGAAGATGGCGG
>NW_004624925.1:116563-144170 GCF_000247695.1 Heterocephalus glaber
TGAAATAAATAGGGCACACATGTGTAAATACTGAATAGTTTCTCTGGTGTGAGAAACTGAAAGGGTAAATAAGGATCCAAATGTATAATAGATAATGTGAATAGGAAGAAAAGGTGCAAAGGGAAAGGGGAAGTGGGAGGAGTAGGGGAAAGGAAAGAGGGGAATGGAATTAATGAGAAAATGACTCATTCTTTTTTGTGCGTGTGTGGTACCAGGGATCGAACTTAGGACCTTGCGCTTGTGAGGCAGGTGCTGTGCCAGAGCTAAATCCCTGGCCCAAGAAAATGAAAAAATGGAAGCAAAGTCTTTGTAAATAGGGAGGGGTGGAGGGGGTGAAGGGAGGGCAGGGGAATGGGGACAAAAATAAGAACCAAGATACATCATGTAAAGGTAGAAGTTTCCAATGATGAATATAACTGTTTTTTATACCTAAAATGCACCAGTAAACTTAATGGAAGAAAAAAAAAAGAAATCAATTTGTATATTTACCCAAAGAAATGTACTTGAAAATTCGTAGCACCAAGATAGTCCCAACTGGGAAATACCAGACTGAGATACACATAGTTACATAATGGAAAACATCCAGAAGTGAAAGACCTGTTTCTACACGCCACATGAATGAATCTCACAAACATAATCTTGGCTTTTTTGTATGTGGGTGTTTCATGTGTGGTGCTAAGGATTGAATCCAGGGACTTCACACTGAGCTACTTCCCCCGCCTTTATTATTAATATTATTATTATTTTATCTTGAGACCATCTTGCTAAGTTGCTAAATTTGCAATCAGCATCCCAGAGTGGTGGGACTGCAGGTGCGCACCACCACCTCCAGCTACAAACATGTTAAGAAAAAAAAAAAAAAACGCCAAGGGGCGGGGGTCGCACAGAGGGGCCGTCCGAGTTGCTGTTGCGGCGGCGACAGACTGAGCGGGACCCAAGGGTAGGTAAGGAGAGGCCACTTCTCGCAACACGAGGCTCCCCAACACCTCCCTGTCGGAAACGTCGCGGACGCCACCAGAAAATCTAAAGCAGCCCACAGTAGCTGGCAAGCACCCCCCAGTTTGAACAAACCTGTTAGCTAGAATCCGAGCATAAACCGAGCAGGCGAGACAAAAGGCACCTAAAGTTCAAGCATCAAGGAGTAAAGAGGGAGGGTGGACACAGATATAAAGACCTGGAAGAAGGGAAGTCTTTATCAAGCAAAAGACAAAGCCAACTTTGAAACTTTGGCTTTCCTATATTTACTTAGAGTTCCAGCGTCAAAGCCAAGTCTGATTTTGTTGGTTCTACATCTCCTATAAAACCCATCTTGCAAGTCTTAAAGAGTAAAGGTCAAGGTTCAAGATCAAGTGACATTGAGAACCAGGCCGAATGAAATCAAGCTGATCACAGGAGATCAAGAAGCCCCAGTCAAAGGAGAACTCCAAGTAGAAGTTCTTCATGAGAAGAAACAGGAGGTGTTCAGATAGACTTAAAAGAGTCTAGACACAGGCGATTCTCTTATAGCCAGTCTAAATCTCGTTCCAAATCACTACCAAGGCGGTTTACCTTAGCACGGCAGTCAAGAACTCCAGGAAGGAATTCTGGTTCTAGAGGATGGTCAAGGTCCAAATCCTTACCAAAAAGGTCCAAGTCAGTAGGAATATCACAGTCAAGTTCACCTCAAAAGCAGACTAGCTCAGGAACAAAATCAGGATCCCATGGAAGACATTCTGACTTCATAGCAAGATCCCCCTGTAAACCTCCCAAAGTGTATACCAATTCTGCAATTAAAGCACAAACAGCAAAACATTCTCATTTTTGGTCACATTCCAGATCTCGGAGTTATTGTCATAAAAACAGCTGGTGAACAACAGAAGAGCACTACATAGTCTTTAATATAAGTTATTATATCTCATTATATTAAATAAAAATGTCAAGGCTTACAAAAATTTGAGCTGATATTAGTTACTTTGGGCATGTGGAAGAAATAATACCTTTCTAGTTTTGTATTAATAAAGATTTGGTCTCAGTTTAAGGGCCCACACCACAAAAAAAAAAAAAAAAGCTGAACACACAGTACACACTGTTCAGGTATAAGGTGTGTGTCAAAAACACATAAAAGTTATCCCTGCTGTTAGTTGTCAGTGAAATGATAGCCTTAACAGGAAAGGAGGCAAAGGGAGAAAGGGGAATGTGGGATTTTGGAAGGGCTGCTAATACTTGGTTGCTTGACCTGGGTACTGGTTATACAAACGTGTTCAATTTGTGTAAATTATTTCAGCAATTCGTGTAAATTATTTTTGTCCTTCAATAAAAAGCTTACTTCAAAAGTTTACTTCGTGCCCCTGGTGTGAAGGGTGTAAGTGTATCTCCCTGAAGTTAGAAGCACAGGTTTTGGAGACAAAGCGATCTGAGTCCCAATCATGCTTGCCACTTTGACCTGTTGTGAATGTGGCACGTGGCTTCATGGTTGTTTCCTTCTCCCTAAAAGAGTACATAATACGTGCTAAGACTTGGACTGACTGTGCAGCTCAGTGGTAGAGCATATTCCTGGGATATCTGAGTTTCTGAGTTCCATCCCTAGCCCTGAAAGAAAAAGAAAAAAAGATTCAATGACATGATGCCTGTAAGGCTTAAGAGGCCCTCTTGTGTGACCCAACTCTTGGGAACCTGCTGCTTCATTTTCTTCAGCCCTGTTATACTTAATTCACCCTGGGCTCCTCATTCCCAGGATGGAGCCTGATTACAGTGTCACCTTTCAGTGGCACAGTCCTGGGAGGAGCTGCCCACATGAAGATCCCCTTAAAAATCCTCGTGTGGAACTCAGCCCAAGACTTCTCCAGCTCTGCCACTAAATGGTACATTTCCATCCTTTAGAAAATCCCTTAGACCTGGTGTGGTGGCCCAGGCCTGTAATTCTCAGCACTCTGTAAGGCAGAGGCAGAAGGACTGCAAGTTCAAACCCAGCCTGGGCAAATACGTTACTTAGCAAGATCCTATTTCAAAATTTTAAAAAATTTTAAAAGGCTGGGGATGTAGCTCCGTGCGAAGGCCTTGTCTCAATCCCCAGTACCAAGAAAGAAAAAGAAAACAAAGAGCAGTTGGCCTCCAGTCTCCCAGACATATCACACAAATTTTCCCTATAAAATTTTACTGTAACAGTAGCAACTCAGCCCCGCCACCTACTGGAGAGAAAGCCCCTGCAGGAGCAGCACAGGAGCGCTGCTGCGCACGCGCAGGTCTCTCAACCAGCTCCCGCGCTCTCCGGGGACCCTGGGGGCGGAGCTTAGGCCAAAATCTTCCCTCCCCTTCATCCTATTCCTGCCCATCCAATCCGCTCTCCGTGGTGTTTTAAACTACATTTCCCAGGAACCTGTTGGACCAGGGGCTTCCGTTGGCGTCACCGGAAGTGGTGACTGTATCAGTCTGAGCTACACTGAGACCGGCTTGGTCACTATGGAGGAGATAGGCATCTTGGTGGAGAAGGCTCAGGTGCGGTGGGGACTTGGGCTTTTTACTCCGAGCTGGGCTTGGGGAGAGGGTGAAGCCAGGCCCAAGTGGGGGCCGAGTGATTTCGAGGATCCCAGCCCGGCTTGTGGTGATTTCGGAAGCCTCGGTAGAGGCCTGTTTGGGTGGCCAAGTGGTAGTAGAAGGGCGTTAAGACCCAGAAGGCGGAGCTGGGAAAGTGAGTGACGGTATAAACTGCCTGAGATTGATTGATTTGAATGTCATGCTGCGAGTGCTTAGAGACATCATTGGTCCGTTGGGATTGGATAGGATGGTGAGGGGTGTGTGCGATCCGGCTGTGTGGACCCGGGGCTAAGCGGCTAGGGGATTGATTGATCTTCGGCGTTTGGCTTGGGGCAGGGGAACAGTTACGGTAAGTATTATGTGTGACTTGTTTGAGTGATGTTGGGCCCATTGTGAGTTGGGAGTCTGTGAAGTGAGGGATCGTTTAGGGTAAACTGGGTAGTGAATGCTCGGACTCTGAAGGTGTAGCGACCTTAATAGCCTGTTTATAAGTGAGCCATGTGACATTAGGAATCTATTGAGCGAGTCTAGGGATGTTGAGTTTAGACTCTGGTAAGGAGTTGATGTAACGTTTAATCCTAGTCGATGGTTGGCTGTTGCTGGGGATATGTTATGAATAGCATTTAATACAAAAAATCGGTGTGGGAGAGAAGTTGACATAAAGGGCTTGTTTAGGGGCTCTGTGACATTAGAAGCCTGTTTAGGGAGTTCAGAAGGAACTGAATGATATCAGGAACCTGAAGAGGCTGGCTGAGTGATTGTGGTGATGTGGGGAGGGGGCTCTAAATGCTTCCATGAGGGGATTCTTTTCCAACTTGAGGTTTCCCCATTGATCTAGGATGAGATCCCAGCACTGTCTGTGTCCCGGCCCCAGACTGGCCTGTCCTTCCTGGGGCCAGAGCCTGAGGATCTGGAAGACCTGTACAGCCGCTACAAGGTACGTTCAAGCCCAACCAAGACCCCCACACAGGCCCACCATCTCATACTCTGCACCCCAGCTCAGCAAGGCCTGGAGCCATCCCTTCCCTCACTCTGCTCATAGAAGCTACAGCAAGAGCTGGAGTTCCTGGAGGTACAAGAGGAGTACATCAAGGATGAGCAAAAGAACCTGAAGAAGGAATTCCTCCACGCCCAGGAGGAGGTGAAGCGAATTCAGAGCATCCCACTGGTCATTGGGCAGTTTCTGGAGGCTGTGGATCAGAACACAGCCATCGTGGGCTCTACCACAGGTGAGTAGCTGGGTGGATGGGGACACTTCATTCATTCATCTGACCACTCAACACTGATTCCTGGCATTGCCAGGAACTAGGTCTGCCATGTCCTCTGAGGTTTTTTTTGCTTTGTTTTTCTGGTACTGGGGATTGAACCTATGGCCTTTGCACCAAGCTACATCCACAGCCTTTTATTTTTTTGAGATAAAGTCTTGCTAAGCTGCCCAGGTTGGGCTCAAACCTGCGATCCTCCTGCCTCATAATCCCAAAGTGCTGGGATTACAGGCATTTACCACCATGCCTAGCTCTTTAGCATATTTTGACTGATCCACAAGGGTTGGGGGGTTTTGCCTTGTGAATGTCTGTTTGTCTCTTATCACTGCATATGTGTGTTTGTGTGTACATGTAATCTTACATGTGTGATATACTCTGATGTTTTTTATTCTGTTCTAATCTGTTTTGATTTAAACAAAATTCTGGTGTTGCCTCTAAATTGATCCATGACCACTTCTGGGTTGGGACCTGCAGTTTGAACTACTGGGGTTACGTAGGAGTTTAGGCTCTGGTAAGGATTCAGTGGATGATAGCTGCTATTATTAACCTAGGTCCAGACCCTGCCCATCTGGTCATTGTTTCTTATCTGTCCTGGGCTCTGCTCTTCTGGACTAAGGCATGTTTGTGCAAAGGTTCTAGGCAAAGGTGTGTGACTGCTTGGAGTTAAATTGATGAGCTAGGAGGACATGAAGGGAAAGAAGTAGCCAGTATCCAGGGTGAGGCCTGTATTTGACCTGTAGGAATTGAGTGGGCAACGAGCTCTCACTGAAAATGCAGTGTGGTTGGAGGTGCAGGTCTGGAGGGAGATGGTGAGTGCAATCCAGAACATCACAGAGAATTGTTTCAGGGGCTGCTAGATAGTTGGGTCTGACAGTCAGGAGAAAGACTGCTGTGCATGATGAGCTTAAATGTAGGAGGGGGATTGGAGAGGTAAGACGGGAGGCTGGTGACTGGGAGGAGTCATGTAGAGACCTAGAAAGGAGCAGATGGGGTTGAATCAGGGTCCAGAGGGAGGAGAAGAGGAATGGTTGGAAAGAAAGTTGGGAGGCTGCATGGAAGGCTATAGTGACCAGTGGGCTGAGGGGGGAGTGGAGAAGGATCCAGGATGAGACTTGAGGCTCTAGCTGGGAACGGAGGTCAGCGGGTCTCCTTGAGACAGATCTAGGAGGGAGCAGTGCAGTTTGGGGGAAGACACCAACATCACAGTGGGACACAATAAGTGAGAGATATCCAGGGGACTTCCAGGGGAGGCATGCTTGACGTTCAGGGCTGGAGCTCAGGGGAAAGCTGGGGCTGTAGGCAGACAAGGAAGTTGGTGTGAGTGTCCAGGACTGACTGGGGGAGGCAAGACTAGGGGCCAAGAGGGGCCCGTCTGGGTCTGAGTGAGAGGTTTGGGGGCTTGGAGGGCAACTGTGAGATACAGGGAGTGGAGAAGGGGCAATCTCAAGGTTCTGACACTTCTCAGTTTCCCCTCTCCCTCCCTGTTTCCTTCCCAAAGGCTCCAACTATTATGTGCGCATTCTGAGTACCATAGATCGAGAACTGCTCAAGCCCAATGCCTCAGTAGCCCTACATAAGCACAGCAATGCCCTGGTGGATGTGCTTCCTCCCGAGGCCGACAGCAGCATCATGATGCTCACATCAGGTGAGGGGGGAAGCCGGGGACCTGCGGAACCTGAAGGGACCCCACGGGCCAGGCTTGGAGCCCCAGCTTTACTCTTCTACCAGACCAGAAGCCAGATGTGATGTACGCGGACATTGGGGGCATGGATATCCAGAAGCAGGAGGTGCGGGAGGCTGTGGAGCTCCCACTTACACACTTTGAGCTCTATAAGCAGGTGAGGTGGCACAGGTGGCAGGCCCACTGTGTCTGGGGTTGGTGACGGGACACCCTGGCTCATCATCCTTTCCGCACTTGGGCCTCAGATTGGCATTGATCCTCCTCGAGGGGTCCTCATGTACGGCCCACCTGGCTGCGGGAAGACCATGTTGGCAAAGGCTGTGGCACATCACACGACAGGTGAGGCTGTTGCTCCCTCCCCCATACACTGACCTTCTGGCCGCCTCACCTTGCTCCGTGCTTGCTCGCTCTCTCGGGGAAATGACAGCACAGTGACTGCAAACATGGGCTCTGGGGTCACAGCCCAGTTATGCCTCTTACTGGCTCTGCAATCCTGGACAGGTGGCTTTACCTTCTTATATCTCCATTTCCAAAGTAATTTCACAGGGTGATTGTGAGGAGTTCGTGGAATAATGCAGTGTTTTTCCTATGGTTGGTTTTTCCTCTGGTGGCCTGCTGTGAATTCACACTGGTGGCTGAGAGAAAGAGATGTTTGAAGGTAAAGTCTGGGAGGGGACAATCTCCAGGGAAGCAAGGAGGGCAATGGGATTGTCCAGGAAGATGTGGTTGATCCATCCTGTGTAGGCCACTCAGGAAGGGGATTCCAGGGGAAGCAAAGTGTCTTAGTTACTTTTCTCTCATTGCTGAGACAAACTATCCAAAGTTAAAGGGCCAAGTTTTATTTGGCTTTTGATTCGTAGAAGTTTCAGTCTGTAATCGGCTGGCTCCAAGGCAGGGTGGCAGAGGAGCAACAGTTCATGGGCTTGGAAGACAGCAAAAGCAACAAGAGTCCTTAACAGCATCTTTTTGCCCCTTTTATCTTATTCAGACTATGGGGATTAGGGTGGGTAGAACTCACACCCTTAATCCTAGCGCCCTCAGGCCTAGCCCCACCATGAATCAATCACACACTCTAGATTCAGCCACCTGTGACTACATGAGGCTTTGGGGGGACATCTAGACCCATAACACAGGGTATGAGGAGGCACATGGATGGGGAGAGGGCATTCAGGACAAGATAGTAAGACTGGAAGGTGGAAGGAACTGGAGGATCATGAGTAGGCTGACTGCAGATGCCGGGAGGGCAGGAACCTTGTGCTTTTGCCCTTTTCTGTTTCTGGTGCCCAGCCCTGGGACAGCTGTATTGGGGACTCAGAAAACATTCAGTGAATGCCTGGCTGAGGTAGGGACTGTGTTTTTCAAGGTACAAGAGGTGAGGCCGAAGAGATCATGAAAGGCTTGAATGTAATAGTCTCAAACTGTTCAATCATTTCAGTGGGTTGTAAGCCAGAAATTTGGAAAACTGAAATTAAAATAGATAATGGTAATGGTGAATAAAAGGGAGGATGCCAGACACCTGGAATATTCAGCCCTTTCAGGAAGTTGTGCATATGTACTTCAGTACTTGGACTGAGTTGGATATTTACTGATTATCTGCTGTGTGCTAAGGGTCCTAGTTACTAAGAATATGGCAGCAAACAGATCTCTTCATTCCTGGAATTGACATCCTACTCGGGGGGAGACATATGTTGGAAGATGGTACAAGGGATATTTTAAGGGTCTTGGCAAGAGGATGACTGGCCATATAAGAGAGCAGAAATGAAGTCATAAAGCTTTATGTTGTGTTTCAAATCCAGGATATCAGCCAGTCACCTTTTTTTCTTCCTAATTTAGTTTTTTTTAACTTTTTTAAATAATTTCTGAAAACAATTTTAGAGAAAATTATTTCAGAGTTCCTGTGTACCCTTCACCCAGATTCCCTAATGTTACTGTCCTACATAATCATAGGTCAGTCATGAGACCTAGGAAATTAACATTGGTAAAGTAAATTGGAGATAAAACCCAGGGCCTTCATACTGAGCCCAGCCCTTTTATTTTTCATTTTGAGACAGATCTTACCACTAAGTGGCCTAGACTGGGTTCATACTTACCCTCCTCCTGCCTCAGCCTCTCAGAGTGCTGGGATTAACAGGCATGCACCACCACACCCAGCTTAGCCTTCTTCAGGTTTCACCAGTGACCTACTAGTGTCCTTGTTCTGTCTCCAGTTCCAGTCCAGACAAAACAAGCTTAGCTAAGTAGGAGCTGAGACTGAGAGACTCATGATTTTTTTCCGGGTGAATTAGGGGTGGTTCATCATTGGTGGACAGAGGGAAGCACAGAGAGTACAGAGGGTGGAGCGGCAGGAACAGTTGCCATGCAGGGCTAAGCTACCTGCCTATGGAGGAAGGTTAAGGTCCTAAGTGAGATAGGGACTCATCTTGTCAGGGTGGCAGTTGGGATTTTACTAAGTCAGTAGCTGAGACAAGTGCACATTCCAGGACAAGTGAGAGGAGTGGCAGAACCCAGAGGGGCCGAAAGATTGAGGGGACAAGGAGGGCAGAGGTAGGACTGAAGTGGTTGAGTGGAGAGGCTGACAGACATGCCCGTGTTAAAAGAGGCTCCAGAGATGGGCGTTCACACCTGCACAATAGCCAAGATGGTCGGGGTGCATTGAGGACAGGAACAGTCAGAAACCCTGACGTGAAGATACTGAATGAGGTCCCAGATGATGCAGGCACCAGGAAATGAGGACACTTTGGGCAAGTATGAAGACTGGGACAGGCTGCTGCTCCTGATCGGCCCACATGTATTGCCTGTGAGTCTCCCCGTTCTGTGGTGGAGCGCAAGGCCTGGGGCTGTTCTCCACACACCAGAGCCTCATCCATGTACTGAGAAACAAGTCCAAAGGGAGAGCCCAGCATAAAGCTATTTCAGCCCCATGGCTAGTTGCCAGTTAGAACAAAGGACAGGCCTGGGATCCCCGACTACTTCAAGGATATTGAAAAATGATTCATGTCTTCTTAGTGAATGGACAAAATATCTTTTACTGGGCTTGTATACATTCCAGAAACTTAGGTGTTCAGGTTTTACTTTTTTCTTCTTTAATATTTAATATCCTGATTATATATTAGGATATATATATATATATATATATATATGCAGGGTTCATGGTTTGGGCTGCTGGGTTGGCTGTGGGGCACACACAGATGGCTGATTCTGGCTGGATCTGGGACCGACCCCAGGCCTGAGAGAATGGCCCAGCTACTAAGAGTGGGTGTCAAGGGAAAAGGATGTCTCCAGCGATTCCCAGTTTCAGTTAAGGCAGAGGGGGTCCCCCAGGAGGCTTATCTCCATCTGACCCCTGTTTTCCCACTATCAGCTGCATTTATCCGGGTTGTGGGCTCAGAGTTTGTACAGAAGTACCTGGGCGAGGGCCCCCGCATGGTCCGAGATGTGTTCCGCCTGGCCAAGGAGAATGCACCTGCCATCATCTTCATAGACGAGATTGATGCCATTGCCACCAAGAGATTCGATGCCCAGACGGGAGGTGAGTGACGGCCAAACAGGCCTGGTCTTGGACAGGCTTTTCATTGTGCTATTTGCCATGGACTGACTGTGTTGCACACTCTCAGCTGACAGGGAGGTTCAGAGAATCCTTCTGGAGCTGCTAAATCAAATGGATGGATTTGACCAGAACGTCAACGTCAAGGTTTGTGGCTCAGGATGGGCAAGTGGAGTTGTACAGGAATCAGGGGAAGTTGGGGCTGGTTCATGAGGGGAGGATATCGTGACAGGAAAGTATAGGGAAAGCAGAGGTCTGAGCTGGCTGCTCCCAATGCCAGGTGATCATGGCCACGAACAGAGCAGATACGCTGGATCCAGCCCTGCTGCGACCGGGACGCTTGGACCGCAAAATCGAATTTCCTCTCCCTGACCGCCGCCAAAAGAGATTGATTTTCTCCACTATCACCAGCAAGATGAACCTCTCGGAGGAGGTTGACTTGGAAGACTGTATCCTGCTCTGCAAATAAGGGCAGGGGTCATGGCAGAGAATGGGGATTTCCCTTCCCCTCCACCTCTGCCACCACCATGACCCAGATTGGGGGGGGGGGGGTAGTGACAGTGATGGCCCCAGGATGGCTCTGGCTCTAGGCATTCACCCCATCAGGGAATAGTGTCCTTAACTCATCTGCTGCAGATGTGGCCCGGCCAGATAAGATTTCAGGAGCTGACATCAACTCCATCTGTCAAGAGGTAAGCCACAGTTTCTTTCTGTTCCAAATAAGGATGTGTGAAGACCCTTCCCCTTCTCTGAGACCACTCAGCTGAAGTCCTGTTTCCCCCATTGCCTTCTTGGGATCATGAGCCCATCTCTTTCTTCCTTCACCATTGTTGAAGTAGATCTTAATTCTCATCCCTCAACAGAGTGGAATGTTGGCTGTCCGAGAGAACCGCTACATTGTCCTGGCCAAGGACTTTGAGAAAGCGTACAAGACTGTCATCAAGAAGGATGAGCAGGAGCATGAGTTTTATAAGTGACCCCCTCCATACACACCCCATACCCCACAGGGACTGAGGTTTCTCTTTACTTCCCCAGGTACCTGTCCCAAACCTAGTTCTCTTTTCACTTTACACAGGATTGGTTTACTTAATAAATGGACAAGATTGAATCCATTTCATTTCTTCTTAGATGTTTAACCACTTTGGAGAACCTGGGCCTTGAATAGGAGCAACTAGGTCCCTCCTGACCTGACAAATAAGTGGGTCAGGTACATGGCCTAGATTGCAGCTTGAAAGAGAAGCAAAGAAACAAAAATAAAATTTAAAAAATAAAAATAAATAAATAAAGGAAGCAAAGAATTCAAGCCAGATGAGTTCAGAACTGGGGAAAGGGGTGGAAAATGAACCTCAGACAGAAGTCTTTGACCACAAAATAAAGCCCTCTCCCGTTTCCTGCAGGTGCAATATTTGGGTTTTAGTGATCCTGCCTTCCTCACAGGAATATCGGACAGCCAGCCCCTCAGAGTCTCCCAGAGCAGGAGGAGGGGAGGAGGTTAAATACCTGGCTTCTGTGAATGTTTCTGGCTCTGCTCTGCATGGCCATGCTGGAACACAGACAGGTTCAGTCGCCTGATTAAGTTTCCCGAAATCTTCACAGACCTTCTAGTGCCCACCACTGTCTGTCTGCTCACGTGTTCTCTGTCCTTAGGCACATTGTGTCTCCATTGGGTGTACTGCTCTGCATCTAAAGAATGGTAACTTCTGGCTAAAAGAACATTTCCCAAGCAAATAAGGCTGTTCTTGAGTCACACGTGACTTCTAGCAAAATCCTTTTCTCTGGTTCCTTAATACTGGAGGCTTTCTCTTCATTGTGTCCTAGTGCCTACTGGGGCTCGATTTCTGCTTAAAGCCTTGCCCGCCTGTACCACCCATGAGCCTTCTGCCTCAATAACCATATGTGCAGTGAGGCTGGCTGTCCTGTATTCTATAATCATTGATTACCTAGTCCACTCAGCCACAGTTTAATGAGGCTTTCGACGCTCTGTGTGACCTGGCCCTAGCTCACCTCTCATTCTATCTCTGGGCTCATCTAAATCCTGCCAAGAGCTCCCAGCTTTGCAGGGCCCTGGAAGCACATGTTCTCTCTGGACCTTCACACATGCTGTTGCTTAGACTGCTCCAACTCCATCCATCTTTACTGGACCAATTCTACTCTCCTGACATCCTTACACCTCTCCCCGGGACAGCTTCCCAGTCGTCATGGTTTCCCCCACCCCACCATGAGGGAGTCCTTCCACTGGGCCCCCTAGCTCCTGTCCATGCCCTGCTTGGCAATGCTTATGTCCTCTTAGCCTTTCTTGTTCCCTCTCTAGAGTGAAATCTCTGGATTGGTCAGGGAATGTGGCCCAGTCATAGTTCAAGCACTGTCACCTCCACATGGTAGATATTCAGTGATGCTTTTTGAAAAAAAAATATATGTCAGTATATATTTGGAAGTAAGATGGGAAGAGGGCCTAAGAGATAACGGAGAATCCCAGGTCCTTGAAGGGAAAAGGGTGATCCCTCCATAGATAACCTGGAAGGCTGAACAACTCACCTTCTCCCCACCAAATCTCACTAAATGAGAGCAATGAGCTGTAAGAGTAAGGAGTAAACTGCAGGGACAAAGGAGAGAGGAGGGATGGTGGCAACACAGTTTTGGAAAGAAGTGGATGCTTGCTCAGCCGCTAAGCAGACCTGAGGAAACAGGAACCTGAGCTGAAAAGAAATGTGAGGAGAAATAAACAGGTTTCGCCTTCAGAGGGAGTGGGGAATCTGAGGTACCAGGTTCTGCAAGTGAGGGCTGTATACAGATCAGCCTTGGGGGCAGGCATTGCCACGACCTGAACAGAAGATACTTTTTGGAGTTGGCGTGGCCAGTTCCCATTTCCATCCTCCTGATGATACACCTTGTATTATATCCCTAATCTGCCAGAGTCCTCACAAGTAAAATGGGTACAGCCTCTTAAGTCTCAGGGACAGTGAAAGGTATCACTAAATCTCACACACAAAAATAGCATAGAGCTGTAGATAAGATAGAGGGAAAACTGAGGGTCCTTCCCACACTGTATGCTTCTCCTGAAGAAGCTTCCTGAGCCGTGTGACTAACTGTACCCCTAACAGGGTTATGATGTAGTTGTGCTTATTTTCCTGCTATTGAGTTATGTACTCAACACCTGTTCCCTGAAGTGCTGGGAGAGACTGATGTTCAAAAGTGAGTTAGTCTCTGTCCCTATTATCAAAGAGCTTGCAGAGGGAGGTGAATTAAGTAAATCATAGTTTTATATCTGTGTGTGTGTGTGTGTGTGTTTTAGGACAGTGTCTCTATGTTGCCCAGGCTGGTCTTGCACTCCTGGGCTCAAGTGTTCCTCCTACCTCAGCTTTCTGAATAGCTAGGACCACAGGTGTGTGCCACCATGCCTGGTTTTACATACATTTTTAGTGGCACAAAAGGCCTACTTTTTCTTGAAGAAGTTGCCATTTAACTGGGGTCTCTGAAAAATAAGAGATCTGGAAGATGATCAGGATAGAATGTTCTCTAGTGTTCAAACTCAAGTCATTTTTACATTTGCCTTGATTCATTCATCCAACTTAAAGTTTCTAAAGAATCTTTATAAGATGTGGAAGTCCTCTATCCATTCACATGTTTCACAGGCCCTTGCACCATTTCTTTTGGGTGAAATGGAACACTAGTCAGCAGTGGCCTTGTTTAATACATTTCTGGAAGTCCAGGGCCTTGGGAAGATCTCTTCATACTTCAGTAGTATGTCCTTTGGGTCCTCACTTCCCAGGGTCAGTACACATCTTAGATGAGATGACAGTGCACATAGTGCTAACTAGTTAAAAATGGCCCCATTGGGCCGGGGATTTAGCTCAGTGGTTTTGCCACCTGCTGCACAAGCGCAAGGACCCGAGTTCAATCTCCGGTACCAAAAAAAAAAAAAAAAATGGCCCCATTGATCAGCGTACCAAAGCACTAATGTGACATGTGACCACAAAGTTGCACAGATGCTGTTGTGATGGCCCAGATCACATCACAGCTATTGTAAAGATTCAAGCATTGCCTTCCATGTCAGTTTTGAAGGGAGGAGGAGGAATAACTTTCAACCAGATGCTGAATGCCCTGGTGATTTTATCATTTCCTTCATCACCCTCACAAATTATCCCTAAACACTATTTGGACATTTTGTCTTCGGGATCTCAAGGTGGATGTACTTTATTACAGGATAAGATACAAGCCCCACTCAGCACTGCACTCCTTGCTGAGGCAGGGACACATCAGGCAAGGGCAGTCTTGGAACCCAGAATCCTGCAAGGGAAAGCAAGGGGGCACAACTCCCAGGCCTAAGCTTGAGTCTGGGCTCCTCAGTGGCCCAGAACCTGCTTATATTTATTTTTATATACCCATATTGATAACTATGAGCTCATACATTACATCTAGTTTCATCTAATATCACAAAGTTCATTCTGGGTTTTTCTTTTTCAGTTTCTTTAATTCCCTGTTTTGAAGCCTGGACCCTTAAGGTGTTTATTTACTGGATCAATTTCCCTGTGACTAACAAACTCAAATCACTGTGGTTGCCCCTACCTGTGCATGTGCTGTCCTTACCCTACCTGGGTTTTGACACTCATCACTCTGCACACTCACACGAATATCCCCAACACCCAAGGCTGGGCAGCACTCATACCCAAACACCCTCTTCACCTGCCTGAACTCTAAAGTCCCGAGCAGGGCAGTCCTTTTCTGGACACTCCCCTTGCCTAGGTTAAGGTGACCCATCATGCTCTGGTCCACACCACCACTTGGAATGCCTCCCATTAAGGTCTGGACCCTATATCAAACCATCATCTGTGTGAAAGTCCTCCTTGCCCTGCCAATGCCTGAGTGGAAACTATGAGCCACTTTATGATTTTGAACTGAAGTTTTCAGAAAGGATAAAGTGTAAGTTTTCTAATGGACTAATTTGTATACTGTCTTGGACACATTTTTTCTTTCTTTCTTTCTTTCTTTTTTTTTTTTTTTTTGTACCTGGGACCGAACTCGGGACCTTGCACTTGTGAGGCAGGTGCCGGAACCACTGAGCTAAATCCCCGGCCCCTTGGACACATTTCTTATTTCCCTCACTACATCGTTTCATATCCAAATAATTATACACACACAGAGCTACTACCCAATTGAAGCCAGCAGCAAATCAATCCCGTAACCCTCACAGTGATACCAGGCCAGGTGCAAGGGGGCACCCACTCATTATAAAATACACATAGTGAAGCTAATCATGGTGGTACATACCTATAATTCTAGCACTCTAGGAGGCTGAGGCAGGAGATTCCCAAGTTTGAGCCCAGACTGGACAATTTAGCAAGACTTTGTTTCAAAAAGGGATGAAGCCAAGAGCAAAAATTCAATCACCAATACAAAAACAAACAAAAAATAGTCCCTCCTGTGTACCAGAAGCCACGACTGCCTAGGGAAGAAACGCACACAATTCCTCTTTATGGAGCTTGCACCTGGTCCCATACATTCTCAGCTTCAGGGTTGGTTTTTTTCTTTTGGAAGCAAAACATTTGTGGTACAGTTTAGATATACATAATGATAACACTCATTATAGGCAATTTGCACCTGTACATGATACATCCCGAATAAAAAAAAAAGAAGAAGAAAGAAAGAAAGGTTGTATGTATTATAACTGAACCTTGCGTTCTGGAAATTTAGCCGGGGCCGCCAACTCCTGCTCCTGCGCCTGCGCGGAGCCCAAGCTGCCCCGCTGTCAGCTACGGACTACATTTCCCAGAATCCACAAGGGTATCGCTCGCTTGGACGCTAAGAGCCCCTTCCGGTGCCTTGTTGCCAGTTCAAGCACCCTGGTGAGTTAGTCGCACCCTGGAAAGGAGTGGCGCTGGGTGAGGCGGAGCGGGACTTTTAGGGGTCGGAGTTGGATGGGGTTGTCTCCCAAAGTGAGGAATCCCGTGGCACCGAGATGGCGTTGTGACCCGAGCCTCAGGCCTGTGCGTGTGTGAGAGCCAAGAAGGGGGATTGTGTACCCAGTGTGAGTGTGCGAGCTCGAGTGACTGCTCTGTCGGAGCCAGGTTGGGCCTCCGTGACGGGGGCGGCTATTGTGAGGTCGAGATTGGTACTTGGTTCTTTGGTGTGTCACTGACCCGCTGCTCAAGGTTCCTGCCTCCATCAGGCTTTCTCCGTCACCTCCCCCTCACAGCGAGTCCCCAAGAGAGGAGTCACATATTGAGCCTTAGAATGAAGATTACCCGGAAGAAGGCACCTGGGTGTGGAGTGGGACTTTAGAGCCAGAAGTGTCCCTGAGAGTGACTACTGGGAAGGTCTGATGGGAAGTTCTCCCTTGGAGAAGCTGTGGAGCTGCTACATTTTTCAGACGAACAGCATCCCCATACCTCCAATCTAGGAATCTGCTGTAAATTCAGATTCCAGCCTCCTCACATCTAGTTTTGTGTGTGAGGTCAGGACTGATGTGGCCCTGGAGATTTTCTAGGTCCACCCGTGTTCTAAGAAAGGCCTCATGTCTCATGATGTCCTTCTTCCCCAGTCCTGTCATTCTCAAAAAAAAAAATTTTTAGTAAAATAAAAATAAAATATAAAAATTGTTGTGATCCATGCGAGTTTGTGGTTCTTCTTTGTTCATCAAATGCAAAACCATTTGTGTTTTTAGAACATGGGAACATTTGGTCTTCCTGAAATGCCTAGGGTTCTGTCCTTGACCTTTCTTCCCAGTAAATGATGGGCCATGCTGTGAATCCTTCCCCCTCTTTCTGGACCCCAAATACTCCCTTCTTACTTTTCAAATCATTTCCCTGCACTCATTTTTTTTTAATGATAGGGAAATTGATATCCTGGACTCTAATGTTAAAATTTTGTTTTATTGACATGAATGTTTAGGTACAATGACATTGTTGATCTCCAAAGACCCCAGTTTAAAAGTAAGGCAAGGTCAGAGATGGTTTGATTGCTCTTGAAGGAGTGGGAATGTGACTGGATGTCTGAGCATGGAAATCTGTGTCATCATGTGCAGGGATTTTCCCCAGGGAATGAATTGAGATTATTTATTGTTAAATTCTTACTTATTTATTTTTCTTTTGTGACACTGGGGATTGAACCTAGGGCCTCACACTGAACTATATCCCCAGGCCTTTTTATTTTTTATTTTGAGATAAGTTCTTACTAAGTCACTAAATTGCCTACCCTGGGCTCAAACTGGGAACCTTTGTGCCTCAGCCTTTTAGAGTACTGGGATTACAGCCATATCAACACACCTGGCTTGAAGTTTACACTTATAAAGATTTGGTTGTAAAAAAAAAACCCATATTCACAATGATGAGTAATATTTGAGGAAAGTATATTTTAGCACATGTGTGTGTGCACCTGCACGTTTTTATTTGTTCAGAGTAGAAATTGCATCAATTGATTTTGATCCTGATTCTGAAGACTAGAAATTGCATTGCCAATCAAAGGACACAGAGACCTCACTTTGGAGTTAGAAAAAATAATTCTACCTAGCCATAGGTTTCTTATGCCTCAGTGCATGTATGAAGAAGAAAGTGGCAAAGAGTGCTTCTAGCTTTAAAAACCTTCCAGGTATTCATAACTCAATTAAGCATTATTATTATGGCACAATTTACCTGATAAGATAGCCTTTCTGGATTACACATTCTTAGAGATTTTTAAGGTGGCATTCATAGGACATAGCAATACTTTCCCTTGTCCAGATGTTCTTTAAGGATCAATTATACAAACAACATTTTGTAGGACATATTTATAATAGTAGAAAACAAGGTCAGATTGTAATAGCTATGAATGTTCGTACAAATTTTTACATAGGGCAAGAGAACAAAATTGAACTTCATATTAATGAAGTTCTCTAGCCAGGTGTAGTGGTGCATGCCCATAATTACAGCACTTGTGAGGCTGAAGCAGGAGGATCACAGGTTTAAGGCCAGCCTGGGGTACATAGCACATTTGAGGCCAGCCTAAGGTACATAATGAGTCTCTGTCACAAAAAATGAATGCATACAGGCAGGCATGGTGGCATACACCTGTAATCACAGCACTGTGGAAGGCTAAGGCAAGAGGATTACAAGTTTGAGCCCACCCTGGGCAACTTAGTGACTTAATGAGAACCTGTCTCAAAGTAAAAAATGAAAAAGGAGCTGGGGATGTAGCTCAGTTGGAAAGTCCTGAGGTCAGTCCCCAGTAGCACAAATACATACATACATACATGCCTATATACAGTTCTCTAATACCTTATTAGATTTTTTTAGCTAGTATTATGTTGAATGATGATTTTTCTTCAGTAGCTTCAAGAACAAATGGAGATTTGTTGGTTATCTTTCTGATAATCTATTTTGCTAATATTATTGAATAAAAATAATTGCACCTTCCAGTCTCAGGTCTATCATTTTAAAATATTATTATAAAAGACTGTTATGACAGTCACATTTTACTGTGGAAAAAAGGAAACAGTAGAAGATGATTTTAGCTGGTGCTGTAGCTCAGTTGCAGAGTATTTGCCTAACATGTGCAAAGCGCATCCAATAAGTAAATAAATGGATGACATGCAATGCCCTTTATTTTAATAATACTACCTAACTTCTATTAAATAGTTTTATGTCATGAAGTGGTAGATAAGTTTTATCTCAGTCCTCATGACAACTCTGAGATTATGGGCAGAGCTTGTCTGTGGTTTACCGATTAACTGAAAAGTTAATAGCTGTCAGATCAAGATTCACACTGAAAGTCTGACAACAGAATCTGTTATTAGTGCCAACGTCATCCTTCCCATAGTTTTATATGTTCCTTTAATTTTACTGTTTGGGTCAGTAATTCATCATTATTTTTCTGCATTAATCAATAAGAGCCAATATAATCAATATTAATAATGCCTTAGTGTGTGTTGTAACTAATCTTGTTTAATTTGTTGCCTGCTCATATGTCTTTAGAGTTCCTAGCTAGCATTTCTTTAGCCACCACCATCAGGTTTTGGCCAAATTACATTTAACTCAGGTACACTTTATACCATCACAGTGCAAAAGGACTTTCTCTGAGGTTGGATGTATCATATATCTATATTCTCCAATATAACAGCTCTAAATTACATGTGTGTATTAAAAATCTGAAGTGTAGCTAGTGTGTCTGAGGAACTGAACTTTTAATGTAGCTGTAATTAATTTAATTAGCAATAATCATACCTCAGCTAAACCTCATTGGCTATGATACTGCCACTGCGCAAAGCTGTTTTGTTCTTTATGTGGCTGGTGGCTACTGTATTGGATGATGCAGCTTCATACTTTACAGTTATAAGGTAAGACAAGATTATTCAGCAGGAGTTGAAAGATACAGCTGAAAAGACAGTTTCAGAGCAAAATAAATTGTCAGAAACATATCCATCAGGAGTACCGTAAAGAAAGCTTGATTGTGGCTAGCGTCAGTGCACATAAAACATTATGCACTGCATATTAATGTACACAGGCATATATTTAAAAATAAATGTTGGAATGTAGAGCAGTGGTAGAGCATTTGCTTAGCATGCATGAGACCCAGGGTTCAATTCCCAGCACTGCAAAGGAAAGAAAGAAAGAAAGAAGGAAGGAAGGAAGAAAGAAAGAAAGAAAGAAAGAAAGAAAAGAAAGAAAGAAAAGAAAAAGTCAGAGTTGGTTTAGGTGTTAGGACCTAAAGGGAAAAAAGATACTCAATGAAAATGTCATCACTCTTTTTAGACTATTTTGAATTTTTTCTCCCAGTTCAAGAGAGGACTGTTTATAGAAGATCTTTCTCTTATAGAAATGAAATAAATACATATGGTTGTGTGTATATTTTTAGTGTTTTAAAATTTATGGACTATACTTAAAAAGATATTTCAGGTAGATCAAATATGCCATGTAGATCATCAATGTCAATATATGGGTATATACATTTCTGAACTTTTTTCTCTGTTTTGATTTCTGCCTATGTATCCTTACTTTGCATATATATGTGGATGTATATTTTATACAAATGTAAAAACTAATTTGTTTCCAACATGTTTTATATTTATACATTCCAGTTTTTAAACTGATTTTTCTATTTACAATGTATCCTGGCTATCTTCCACATCATTTAAATATTTTTTCTACAATTTAGTATGATATTTAATATCTACTTAATATTCTGTTACATATAGGATCTATAATTTACCTAACCAGTCATCTGGACTCAGAATTCTGCACTCTGCCATACCTGTGGACATCTTATTACACATTTACAATCATTTGCTTTAGACAGGTCCCAGAAGTAGGTTTGCATAGTTAAATTCTTTCACATACTTCTATATGCCCTGTTTTAAGGTTGTACAAATCTACAACATCTATAAAGTATTTTCCCCTTGATGTTGTTCATAGGGCAACATGTTTTTAAACCTTTTGATGTAATACTGATAGCGAGTTATTTAACAATATCTCCTTTAACTGTATTAAAATTTATTAGTTCAGTGGGTGATGTGTTATATTTAGTGAATTACTAGCTTGGATTTCACACAAAGAACAACACCTGGGCTTCAGGGGCAAAAGCTAGAGCTGAAAGAGAATTGGCTTTATATAAAATATACAGCTCTGGCTGGGCACAGTGGTACAATGCCTGTAATCCCAGCACTCTTAGATGCTGAGGCAAGAAGAGTGTAGGTTTGAGCCTAGCCTGAGCAATTTAGTGAGATCCTGTCTCAAAATAAAAAGTTAAAAAATGAGCTGGAGGTATAGTGTTCTGGAATCAGGGAAAGAAATGCACAGAGACACAGAATTTGGGTAAAATAACAAAGGTCTTTACTTGCTAGCAAGGCGGGACGCCAGAAACTGGTCTGGTCTGAGTCCTCCCCTGCGTTCTTTGTCCATCACCTTTTATACTTTTGTCAGTCATTATCTCATCCCTAGTGGTCTTTGTTAAGTAAATAAAGTTCCAATTCCTGGTTAATGGTTAGACACAGGTGGTTTCTGTCACTGATTACAACCGTAAACACATGACTGTTAAGGCACATATATCACAAGTTTGTTCAAGGATTCCCACTTCGTTTTTCAGAGCTAGGATGTTATCTATAGTGGAGCTACAGACCAAAGGAACTATATAACCTTCACTTTAAACAGCAGAAGTAACAGGCTAAGGCAAGCTTTTAAAGTGATACACTACCTATTTTGCTTCCACAACTACTTTAATAGCTAATCTACTAAATTTACTTTAAAACTTTTCCCTATCATTCCTCCCTTTGTCTACTTTGGGATAAATCTTCTATTCATAATATGTTAGTTCTAACTTATCTGTATTTCTTAATACTAGCATTTGATAGTGTTGAGCGGCAGCAATACACTACTGTGCAAATCTTGAGATCCATTGAAGAACACAAGGGCCAAAAATTAATACTAATATTATAACAAGAAGGGGACTCAGAGGAGGTCCTATCCAGGTTTTCCATCCTGCCCAAGTAAAATTAATCCCATAGGACAGCTCTCCTATACCAAATTCCTCACCAAGAGGCTTTTTTCGATCTTTCAGTTTGTCTAGTGATTCTTGTATTACACCAGATTCATTACGATAATAACAACATTCTTCACCAAGGAATAAACAACCCCCTCCTTTCTGGGCTGTTAGCAAATCAAGAGCATGCCTTACATCTGAGTCATTGAGCCAGACTTTTGTTTTTTCTTTACAATATGACTTTCACTTGAATATCCCCCACAGTCAAAAATTACCCCAGGTCCCTCATAATGCTCCCTTGGGCAAACATCAAAGAATACAGTGAATGGATAGGCCTCTGATTCCCATTTTACCATTTTGAAAGTTACAAAATGTTCATTAAACTTTTCATCACTAGGCTTAAATACCTGCAGTTGGAAAACAAAGAAACTCACAGCAGTAGTAATCTGGCTTAGCACAAGAGTCCATGTTGCCTTTCCCAGTGAAGGACCCTTGTTAGCAACACAGACTCCATATTGCTGCTTGACCCACCTGTCTGCCCTTTAGATGAACTCAGAAGGAGGAAGCTTAGAAACCTCCTCCCCTTAGAGTCTCTTAGAAACAACAATTAATCAACTATTGTTTTACAAATGTTCTGACAGCAGGACATTCCGCTTCTGTACCTTTTGCTTGCTTTACTAGTTCTATCCCATAGGGAGGGCCTAGAAACTGTTGGCCTCAAAGGTGTATAAAACATGATTGTCAACCCCCAGTCGAGGCTCAAGTCCGATGTTCAGCTCAGGTCCCGGCCAGTAATAAACTCCTGTGTGTATTTAATATCGGTCTCTCGTTGGTTCTCTCTCACTGAATACAACACCCAGCACTCCCATTTTTCAGCTGTGTGTTGATTCATCAGCCTCCAGAGTGGTGAGAGCAGGGTTTGGTGTGTTGTCTCTTGGCTTTCAGTGTCTATTCTTGATTTGCTTCCCCTCTGCTTTGAGGAGACCTCACTCTCGAATCATGCCATGGAGCAAATGCATAGTGAGAGTCTGTATATATTTACCTTTTTACCCTTTGCCCATCGGAGTGCCTGTATGAGTGCCCAGAACTCAGCCCATTGTGCCGACCAGCCAAAAGCAAGGGGCCCTGGCTAGAATCACCTCATCCTTTGTGGTTACTGCATATCCAGCATGATGAACCCCATCTTCCATGAAGCTGCTCCCATCCGTGAACAGAACAAGGTCAGCATCAGACACGGGTGCCATTTGCAAGTCAGGGCGGCTGGAAAAGAGCTCATCAGTGACACTCAAGCAGTCATGATCAAGAGGGCCTGTCTCCATGGGCAAAAAGGTAGCAGGATTTAAAGTTTTTACAGGAATAAACCACAAGTGGGGTTTCTCACAGAGAAGGGCTTGATACTGAGAAATCCAATTATTTGAGAGCCAACGATGCTCCCTTTTGTTCAGCAGTTCTAGGACCACATGTAAAACCTGCACAGTCAGTTCCTGACCTAAAGTCAGCTTGTCTGCTTCTTGGATCAACAGAACTGAAGCTGCTAAGGCCCAGAGACAAGGAGGCCATCCTTTTGTTACTGGATCTAAATTCTTAGACAAATACTCCACCAGTGGATTCCATGGGCCTACTTCTTGGGTCAACACTCCAAGGGCCACATGGTTTTTGTCAGTCACATATAGAGTAAAAGGCCGCTTTACATCTGGTATGCCTAGGGCTGGGGCAGCTGCCTAAGTCAATTTTAATTTCTTTAAAGCTTCCTTCTGTTCTACAATCCAATGCAGATGACTCTCCTCTTGTCTCTTTAGGGCTTCATAAAGGAGTTTAGAGATTTCTGCAAAACCCAGAATCCAAATTTTACAGAAGCCTGCCTCCCCAACAAACTCACCTGTTTGTTTGGGGTTCAGGGATGGCACTAATAACCTTTCACTTCCGAGGCAATGCATGCCCTGTGTTATTTGAAATCCTAAATATTTAACATGCTTTAACAAGCATCATTGAATTGTTTATATGAAATCTTTCTATTTTTCTTTTTCATAGGCACTCATTCCCTCTTAGTCCTCTAAGTCCTCAACAGAAGCCTCCTGAGCCTCATCCTAACTGGCAGCATTTCCACAGTACTCTGATTTTCCAGACTCTGACCAGAGTCATAGCAGGGCTGCCTCTTTGGTTGGTCTCTCAAAACCTTTCCAAATTGATTCCTGAGGCTAATAAGCTTAAGCCACATGGCCAGGCAACATCACAGCAATGACACCCCCTACCCCTGCTACCAATTTCTGTCTTACTTTTCTCTCATTGCCAAGACAAAATACCCAAAACCCAAAGTTAAAAGGGGAAAGGTTTATTTGGCTTACAGTTTGTAGAGGTTCCCGTCCATAATTGACTGGCTCCAAGGCAAGGTGACAGAGGGGCAACAGTTCATGACAGCAGAAGACAGCAAATGCAACAAGAGACCTTCACAGCATCTTTATGCCCTTTTTTTTTTTTTTTGGTACTGGGTTTTGAACTCGAGTTCTTGTGCTTGCACAGCAGGTGGTGAAACCACTGAGCTAAATCCCCGGCCCTCTTTATGCCCTTTTTATCCCATCAAGATTACCAGGATTAGGATGGTGCCAAACCAATCATTCACATGTACTGATTTATTAATCATACACCTTTAACCCCAGCATCACACATTCCAGATTCAGTCACCTCTGGAACATCCCATGCTGGTAGGGGAAAGGGTTTGTGTCACCAGGCTGAGGGATCTACACTGGAGTCAGGAAATGACACAGTGAAGATCACAGCTCTCCTGATGAGAACAGCAGCCATTTCCAGCAACAGTAAGGACCTGAGCTCCTCCAACAATGACAGAATGCCCAAATTAGAATCATAAAAACCACCTGCTGCAAGCATCTCCAAGAAAATCAACAGCCAAGGATCTTCCCCTTCAGTTCTTTTTATGCCATTGGCAAAAATCCTCAGGTGGATCTTCCATGCCCAGACCATGCTGATTCTGTTCAGCTGGGCATTCCAAGTTGACAATTAGTTAATACACCACACCATATGTAAAGAACTTAGAGCATAACTATGCTGACACATCAAATAGAGAATGTCAATAAAAATTATTCAAAAACGAACAAAATGGAAATTCTGAAGTTGAAAGTACAATAACTGAAATTTAAAGAGGATAAATGGCAGATTTGGAAACTTGAAAAGAGATGGATATTATTTATGCAATCTGACAAATGCAAAGAACAAAAGGCAGTAAATTAAAACAACTGAGAAGCTTGGAAGAAATCATCAAGCATACCAACATATAATAGGAGGGCCAGTAAGAGAGAGAGAGAGAGCAAGGAAGAAAAAATGTTTGAAAAAATAATGTAAGTAGGAGGTAGTTTTGTAGTAAAATACCTGTTTATCATGTGTGAGTATCTGGGTTCAATTCCCAGCAACAAAATCATAGTGATGATAATAATAATGGCCAAACCATTCCAAGGCTGATTACACACACACAAGTGCATGGACACACACACACACACATACTCACACACCCTTTTTCATATACTAAAATCTCAACTCCAATTAGAATAGGCTTTCTTATGAACATGAACTCAAATTGTGACAAAAGGAAGCACATCAGAGTCAAACTGTCCAGAACAAATAACAAAGAGAGTATCTTGCAAGCTGCAACAGAAAAATGACTTATAATAGATGCTCAACAAAAATATCAGCTTCTAGAACTGACCCCAGTGCCGAGGAAGAGGTGACCTTTCTGGGCTGCCTTACCACTGCCCCCAGCTCCCAGGAGCAGAGCCTCCCGGGTGCCAGCAGCACAGCCCCCCCACATTGAAATGAGAAGACATGTAAACAAGCCTCAAAACCAGACTTCTAGATCACCTAAAGCAACCCTAAAGGGAAATGAGATAAAACAATCTGATACTCAACCACTTGGACTCTCTGAACTGGCAACAAAAGGGGATCTGGAAAAAATGAAATCAGAAATAATTTATCAGATAACAGCAGAGATTGTGCCCATAGTGCAAGACATGATTAATAAATCTAGAGAGGACACAGATTAAAAAACAGAGGAGCTGAGGAACATGATGGAATCCCAACATAGGAAACAAATGGAGTCCATAAAACAGATGCAACAGATTTCTAGGAGATTAAAAACTGCATTGAAAGTCTACACAGCAGGGCTGAGGATGTAGCTCAGTGGCACACTATGACTGCCTGGCAAGCACAAGTTCCTGAGTTTGATCCCTGGTACCAAAAAAAGAGAAAGTTTATACAGCAGAATGAACCAATGTGAGGACAGTTTCAGATATAGAAGATAGGATTGTAATTAGTGACCAGGAAAAGAAAAATTTCTTTAAAATAGTAAGGGACCATGAGAAATCGATCCAGCAGCTGCTAGACGATGCAAAGAAGAACCAGAGTCAATGAAGAAACAGGAGAGTGCATTTCAGGCAACATAAAAAAACTGTTCACAGAACTGATGGCAGAAAACTTCCCAAGCAGGGGAAAGAAACTTGACATACAGATAAGTGAGGCATATAGGACTCCAAATACCCTTGACCAAAAAAAAAATCTACACATGGGCATATAATAGTTAAGATTCCAGAAACCCAACAGAAGAACAAAATTGTACAAGCAGTTAGAGAAAAGAAACAAATCACATACAAAGGAAAGCCCATCAGAATCACAGCAGACTTCTCAATGCAAACCCTCAAGGCAAGAAGACCATGGAATGACGTATTTCAACCCCTAAAGGAAAACAGCCTCCAACCCAGATTGATGTACCTTGCAAAACTATCTTTCAAAATTGATGGAGAAATAAGATACTTTCATGACAAAGAGCAACTTAGGAACTTCATGAATACCAAACCAGCACTCAAAAAAATTTTAGACAATATCCTAGGAAAAGACAATGAGGATCACAACTCCCGGAAGTCCAGCAGAATGAATCCACTGGGCACAACAAGAAATTAAATGCAAAGGGGGAGAATCCAACAAAAAGAAAAAGTTATGACAATGATAAGTCAATATATATCAGTTATAGCCATCAATGTTAATGGTCTCAATTCACAATCAAAAGACATAGACTGGCAGAATGGGTCAAGAAGCAAGATCTAACAATATGCTGCACACAAGAAACACACTTAATTCAAAAGAAACTCAGACTGAAAGTTAAAGAGTAGAAAACAATACTCCATGTGACAGGAACCCAAAAAAAAAGCAGGAGTAGCTATCCTCTTTGCAGATAAAGTGAATTTCAAACCAACACTGATTAACAGAGACAAAGAAGGACACTACATCCTTGTAAAGGGAACAATCCAAGAGAAAGAGATGACAATCACAAATATCTATGCATCAAACACTAGTGTGCCCAGCTTTATAAAACAAATATTAATGGACATGAAAAATCAAATAAGCACTAATACAATAGTAGTGGGGGACCTCAATACTCCACTGTCACAAATAGATAGATCAACTAGACAAAAAATAAGCAACAAAATACTAGAACTCAATCAAATTCTTGAACAAATGAACTCAACAGATGTTTACAGAGTGTTCTACCCCACAAAATCAGAATTCACATTCTTTTCTGCTGCACGAGTCATTGTCCAAAATAGACCACATGCTCGCTCATCAAACATGTTTAAGTAAGTGCAAAGGAAATGAAGTTATCCCCTGTATATTATCAGACCATAATGTGATGAAATTGGAGATCAAAAGCAAAAGGAACTGCAAGAATTTCATAAACACATGGAAATTGAACAACACACTTCTGAATAACCAGTGGGTTACAGAAGAAATTAAAGAAGAAATCAGACAGTTCCTACAATTAAATGGCAATGACAATACAACATCAGAATCTATGGGACACAATGAAAGCAATCTTATGAAGGAAATTCATAGCAGTGAAGACTCATATTAGGAAAACAGAGTGAGTCCAATTCAACAAACTGATGTTGAACCTCAACCTTTTAGAAAAAGAAGAGCAGGACAAACCCAAAGCTCATACAAGGGAGGAAATTATAAAGATCAGAGCAGAAATCAATGCAATGGAGACCAAGAGAACAATACAAAAAATCAAGCCAAGAATTGGTTCTTCAAAAGAATAAACAAGGGCCGGGGATATAGCTCAGTGGTTCTGCCGCCTGCCTTGCAAGCACAAGGGCC